>PVIA01003052.1:0-183399 GCA_004024845.1 Tonatia bakeri | reverse complement strand
CACCCAAATGCTGTAGGGCCGGGGCGCCCTCTGGTGGCCACCCTCAGAAAACCCACCTGAGGCCCACCCACCCCCAGCTGCTCCAGGGGCCAGGAGCCCCAGGCCTCAAGGGAGGGAGGGAGGGCTGCTCTCCCCAGGTAGCCAGCAGTCAGGGGCCTGGGGAAGCACAAAGAGCACAAGGCACAGACAGACAGTGGTTCTCAGAGCACTTAAATACCGGCCCACAGAGAAATGGAGGCCAGGAGGAGGTGGGAGCTTATTACAGCAGAAGCGTGAGCCTGGGGAGGGAGGCGCAACAGGACGACCAGGGGCTTCCTTCTGCCCCCAGCAGGACTCTGTAAGTCGCAGGTCATAGGTCCACCCCCAGGAGGCATGTCCACGCCCCATCTGAGGGGCTCAAATGACGGGAGTGGGGACAGGGGGACTCCCTGAGGCTTAGCCTCCCCCCAGGAAGCCCCCCCAGTCTGGCCAGGAGCAGCTGGGGAAGGCCAAGGGTCCCAGGGAGGACCCACATTAAATACGTCATAAATAGGGAGGGTGGGGCGGCTAATACTGCGAGGACAGGCTGGGGTCACATTCCTCTGGTCCCGTCAGGGTCCAGGCCCCGGCCCTGCTCCCCACAAGGCTGCTGGCCCTTGAGGTCACTGTTTCCAGTGGCCGCTGGCACTGCTGGGGAGGAAGTCGGCAGCGGGGTGCTGCCTGAGACCCCTGCAGGCTCAGAGTCCGGGGCTCCAGCGCACAGTCCCAAGGCTCACGGCTGCTTGGCCTTGCTCCTGTTCTTCTGGAGTTTGGCGTGCACGACTTTCAGTGTGGTCAGAAAGTTGCCCAGGAAGAGGACCAGGAATGTGAGTGCCAACACGAACACCTGGTGGGGCCCACGTCAGGAGGGGAAAGAGGGGGAGGTTGTGCCGGCTGTGCTCAGCGCCTCCCCGCTGAAGGGCCACCCCACCCCTGGACCACAGCACCCCTTCAGCACAAGCTACCGCAGCCAGCAGGGTTTCACCCACAGAAGGCAGAGAGAGGGTCAGGCAGGGTCCTGGGGAGCTCACCGAGGGGCTCCCTGGCCTCCCAAATCCCCTCCCACCGTCTCCCAGTTCCCAGGAGCAGAAAGGTCTGGGCCCCCTGGAGGGCAGCCAAGGGGATGGCTAAGGAAAGAATTTTCCCCAAGCCAGCCCAGCCTTCCCCAGGACCCCCGCCACAGGCAGCTCATGCCACCATGCATGCACGCACGCACGCATGCACGCACGCCCCATACCTGCCATTCTCTGCATTCCTCGTGGCTGGAGAGCTCGAACAGCGTGACCGAGTTGTAGAGCTGCCAGAACTGCAGGGAGGGGGCGGGCGCTGCTCAGCCACCAGCGCCCCAGGCCCCCACGGGACAGCCCAGCCCCAGGCCCCCACAGGACAGCCCGGCCCCAGGCCCCCACGGGACGGCCCCAGGCCCCCACATGACAGCCCGGCCCCAGGCCCCCACGGGACAGCCCGGGGACGGCTGGTGACTGGGGGAGAGGCCTGCAGACCTCCTGTTCTTGGGGGTCAACCCAGAACAGGGGCCATCCACCGATTCCAGGGGTACTCACGTGGCCACAGAACAGGAAAGGCAAGAGGAAGGTGAGTCCCCGCCACATCCAGGACTGGAACCCTTCTGCGGAGAGCAGCGGGGAGCGAAGGGCCCGTGTGAAGAGCTTCGGCAGCCCCCACGGCCCCCTGAGCGCCCACTGCTCGGCCACACCAGCCACCCTGAGATCAGCTACGCACATACGTGCAGCAAGAGGGGGCACCACCCTGGCCTCTTCCGGGGACGTGAGCGCTCACTGAGAACGACCCCAAGAACGCGCAGAACACCCGTCACCTGTCACCGGGCCTGACTGCTCTCTCGCCTCAAGTCGCCACGGACTGAGCGGCCCGACAACACGCACGGAATGCTGCTGTGCTGGGCGCCACGTTTTTAATCATTTCTCTCATTCGCATGTTTACGGTGGACTTGGGAACGCACCATTTCAACTGAGTCTTGACAAAGTAGGGCCTACTTTGCAGAGCAACTCAGTAAAAATGACCATCTTAAAAGACAGCAGAGATTTACTAAAAGTAGCTTCCCCTGCCCTGGCTGGTGCGGCTCGGTTGGTTGGGCCTCATCCCACAAACCAAAAGGTTGCCGGTTCGATTCCCAGTGAGGGCGCGTGTCTCAGCTGCAGGTTTGGTCTCTGGTTGGGGCGCATACAGAGGCAACCAATCGATGTTTCTCTCCCACTCTTTCTCCCTTCCTTCCCCTCTCTCTAAAAAATAAATAAATTAAAATCTCTTTGAAAAAAGTTTGCCCTGAAAATTTAGGTGAAAGGTCTCCAAGCTTTTCTGATTCAGCACCTACTGCTATGAGTTAAAAACTCACACACATTCCCAATGTATGTACATGTGTGTGTGCAGCAGCACTAGGCTGACACTATGTACATTAGAAAGCACAGACAAAAACAGGCATTTAGAAATGGTAAGGCCCTGGTCGGGAAGCTAAGTTGGTTAGAGCACAGTCCCCATTCGTCAAGGTCCCGGGTTCGATCCCTAGTCAGGGCACATACAAGAATCAACCAATGAATGTATAAATAAGTGGGACAAAAAAATCGTTATTTCTCTCTCTTTCTCTCTTCCTTTCTCTGTAAATCAGTAAGTAAACATCTTTATAAAATAAACACGAAAAGGATAAGAGAAACCAGCACTCGGGGGACACAGGCAGTCTTGCCCTTAGCTGAAGCAGTATCCATGGTGAATCATGAAAAGCAACTCGGGCAGGGGCTGGCAGCTACGGCTCTGCATGTGGTAGGTCTTGTTATGTATGTCCTTCCTGGCACGTGCTCCCGCTGGGGGAGTCAGGGGCGAGGTCTGGGGGACAGGGCTGGGGCCCACACTTGTCCCTCCACTCCCCAGGCCGGCTACTCACCCACTGTGAGGTCCAGATGATTCCTCTCGCCCAGAGCCCGCAGCCGGTAGAGGCAGCCCCGCTGGTAGTAGTACTGCAGGAACTGGACGCAGCCTGCAGGGGGAGCACAGCGCCCGGAGGATGGAGTGGCCCCTCCACCACAGGGGGCTGGGTCTGCTCTGCCCACCGGGCAGGGGGCCCTCTGGTTACAGCCCTCTCCCACCCCAATACACACACACACACTCTCACTCACTCACTCACTCACTCACTCACTGTGGTCTGAACCCACTTTATCCATTCTCCAGAATATTAAAAGAGCTCAGGATATCTGAGGACCCAAGGAAGCCCCAGCCAGACTGGAAACTCCTAGAGCTTTCCTAAGCATACAGTAGGCACTCAAAAGATGCCTGCTGGATGGCGCACCGCACTGGGAGCTGTGTGCAATGCCAAGGAGGCAAGAGGCAGTCCCATACAAAGCGATACTTGTGCTGACGTGGAAAAACGCCCAGGGCGGTTGTTAAAAGCCCAGGTTACAAGCAAAACTACATGTGAAGAGGGGCCCCATGGCTGCAGACACACATAATGCGGTACGCACGTGTGTGCGTATCTGAATGAACACGCTAAAGGACACAGACCTGCTAACAGTATCGCCCCTCAGAGCAGGATTGTACGTGATTTCTATTCTCCGCTTTATCTATTTGTACTTGTTTGTAAGCAGGATTTTATTTAAAAATTAAGTTGTATTTTTTTGAATCAGCAATACATTTGTGGTATAAAATTCAAAGGGAACACACAGGTACAGGCTAGAGAGTAAAACTCTGCCTGTCTCCCACCACCCACACTCCCCACTCCCGGAAGCCACCCCCGGCCCTGGGACCTGCACTGTCTGTAATTACAGAGCTGGTCGTCAGTGAGAAGAGGAGCACGTTTCCACTTTGAGGAAAACAAAGTCAGTGCCCCCAGTATCCCCGGGCTCCCAGAGATCCGGCGGGTCTGGCCTGGCCCCGGGAAGGAAAGGCAGTGAGGAGGCTGGGGCTGGGCTGGGGGGGTGGAGTTGGCGGGGGCGGGGGGCACATAGCTCTCTTGGCCCTCCCCTCCCCTGCCCCAAGCAGGCCAGGGACCTCCCCAGGTCTCCTCTCTCTTCCAGGAAAGGCACGCCCCCCCCAACAGGGACATGGCCTCCTCGAGGACCAAGTGCCCCCTCCCCTGAATCTAGGCAAGAGTCACTCACTCTGAAAAATGGAGAATGCTAGAAACTGGTCTCGGAACTTCTGATAAATCAGCCCGTTGGGCCTGCAGAGAAGGAGGGAGAAGCCAAGGTGAGGTGTGCTGAGAAATCAGGACATTTGTCTCCCGTCCTGTTCCAACTGGGAGGGAAAAAACGGTTCTGTGAGGAAGCCGCAGCCCCGGTTTCTACCCTTCTTTACCACCAGTGCCCCTGGGGCTGGACCCAGGCTCCTCCCTCTTTGCTGTACGTCCCTTCTGGAACCAGGGCAGCCCATGGAGTGTTGAGCCTCAGTTCCCACGGGTCCTCCCCCCACTCCCCGCTAGACCCTGGTGCCACAGCCTCACCCCCGTGCTGTTCCGTCCAGCCTGGCTCCGTCACCTCTGCCCCAGCCAGCGGGCAGAGGGCACATTCCCAGGAAAACTCCCCACGGCCCAGCTGTACGCTCCCACTTTCCTTCTTGGCCCCGAAGTCAGCCCAGGTCAAGGCCTTCGAAAGCCATCTGGGCCCCCTCACTCACCACCAGTCCCCATTCACGGCCACCCGGGGAGGGCGAGCGGAGGCTGGGGGGCGGGGCAGGACACACTCACCAGGTCAGCATCACTCCGGACAGGAACGTGGACACGTAGTGGTGAGACACCCACCAGCCTTTAATTCTCGGAGAGAACGAGAGAAGGGAAAAGAGAGCTCAGGCAGAGACACAAGCGCAGGCGCCTCCCAGCTTCCCCACCTGCGTGGGGGGGCTCCCCCTCTCCCTGTCCTACAGAGACACACACCCACCCACACACCCACCCGTGAGCCCTCAGCCCGAGCCTCGAGACCCACAGAAGCACACGCCCCCGGGGCTTCCAGCTGCCCTGAGGACACAGCCCCAACCTCACCCCCACCGCAAGCCCCGCCTCCCTTCCTCTCCTCCTTGAACCATTCCTGCCTCGGGACCTGCGGCCACGAACTCAGTTGTGCCCTCTGGATCGCCTGGGTTGAAGCCCTAGTCCCCCATGGACGGTACTCGGAAATGGGGCCTTTAAAGAGGTCACTAAGGTGGAACGAGGTCATGAGGATGGGCCCCATCCGACAGGAATGGTGTCCTTGTAAGAAGTGGAAACGCACAGGGAGTGCGTGTGCTCACAGGGAAAGGCCACGTGAGGACGCAGGGGCTGTCTGCAAGCCCAGGCAGCCTCAGGAGAAGCCCACCCTGCTGGCCCCTTGGCCTTGGACTGCCAGGCTCCAGAACTCCTACTGTGTGAGCTGCCCACTCTGTGTCTTGTCAGGGCGGCGGCCCACACTGACAGCCTTTGTACTTGCTGTTCGCTCTGCTCCCCGGCCTTGGCCTGCCTGGCTCCTGGTCCAAATTCAAGTTTGTCTGTCGCCTCCTCCGAGACCCTCCCTGACCCTCTTATCGAAATCAGCCAGACGAGCCCACTCTGGATCACCTTATCCTGTTTCACCTTCTTCATGGCACTGGCCAGTCTCTGAAATGATTATTTTCCCTGCATCTGTTTTCTGAACACCCTCTCCCACTGAGACATCCATCTCCGAAGAGCAGGGTTCTTGTGGGTGTGGCTCACTGATGCACCTGCTCAGGGCAGCAGCTCAGTAAGTGTGTTCAGTAAACACAGACCACACACACGCACATGTACACAGAGCAGCAGCCACCTGCATTACCCGGGCAGACACGGAGGAGTGACGGGCTGCACATGCGGTGTCGCAGCACCCCAGACGCGGCTGCTCCCGGGGGCCCCGAGCGCCGGCACATCGGCTGCCCCATTGACAGCCAGCCCTTGCCCAGCCCTGGGCTTCATTCGTCTGGTCCAGAGGCTAGGGGACTCCGCTGTCAGAACCTGGCGTTCCCCCAGCTCAAGGCCCTCACTCCGCAGCAGGGGAGGGGTCCCGGTTGTCACCCCTCCTCAGTGTTGGGGGCAGCCTAGGAGGAATGCTGGACCCGAACACCTTTGCCCTTCAAAGTCCCTGAGTTTGTCTCAGGCCTCAGCCGGCCTTCCCCAGCCCCCCTCTGGAAGCTCAGTTACCTGAACGCCATGTGGCAGGGAGGTGCTTTGCCAGAGGCAGCCTGGGAGGAGCCTGGGTCCGTCCCCGCAAGGACTGAGGGGCAGTGACAGGGGCCCCAGAGGCAGCTGCGGGAGTAATCCAGCTGTGTCCCTCCAGAACTAACCGTCTCTCTCTGCGATGGGGCCCAGTAGGGAGATGGGGTCTGGGGCGCTGCTGCTCACAGAGGAGCCCGAGAGCCTGCTGGCTGGGGGGATGCACTGCCCAGTTAGACCTCCACCATCCTGCACCTGGCTCTCCTTTCTGGAGTCCCCGGCTAGCACCAACAGAGCCGTCACGGGCGTTCGAAATGCCACACGACTTGGCAGGATGTCGCTGTGCCAGAGTCTACTTGGCTGTTCCTCCACAGTCACCATTGTCCTTGATGCTGCCAAGACATGCCTCTGAAGTCCCCTAGTGTGACCACAGTCTCTCCAAGAAGTGGGACGGCTGGCTCAGAGGGTGTGTGCATCACTTGTCAAAGCACCGTCCAAAACTGCTATCCCAATTTACACCCCCGTCGGCGGTAGAGGGGGTGATTTGGGTCCCCAAACCCTCACCAAGGCCCGATACAAAATTTTAAAACTTCTGCCCAACTTATTGGGTGAAAACTGGTGTGTCATTGAGGTTTCCATTTTCATTTCCTTATCCGTGGGTTTATCTCCTGAGCGGACGCAGGCTCTGGGCGACAAGCTCGGCTGAGCAGCAGCTTCTAACTCCACAGCGTGCTGTGCCCAGAGCGCAGCAGTGACAGCGGCCACCAATAAACACAGCTCAGTGGCACTGGGAGAGGCTAGACGTCACTTCTTCTCCAGCCCCATCATCCACCTGCACACTCCAGGGCTCGGGGCAAGTTTTATGCATGTGTTTATATAACATTTTTATTGTGCTGTAATTCAGATGTCATACAGTTCACTCGTTTAAAATGCATATTCACAGCCCTGGCTGGTGTGGCTCAGTGGACTGAGTGCCAGCCTACAACTCAAAAGGTCTCCAGTTTGAAACCCAGTCAGGGCACATGCCTGGGTTGCAGGCCAGGTCCCTGGTTGGGCATGTGTGAGAGACAGCCAATTGATGTTTCTCTCCCTCTCTTCCTCCCTCCCTTCCCCTCTCTCTAAAAATAAATAAAAACTTAAAAAAATATATAGATTCACTAAATATTTTTTGGTGCACCTGTGTACATATATAGTCGTGCAAACTGTCACCACAATCAGTTTTAGGACGTGTTTGTCACCCCAAAAGGAAACCTGCACCCAGGGGCAGGCAGTCTGGGCCTATTTTAGATGGAAATGAAGTTTGCAGGGGCTGGTGGCCTCTTCACGAGCGGAGGGGAGGCACCCAGGAAGAGTGCTACATTCCTGCTGGAAGGCAGGGACAGCAAGGTCTGGTGCTGGGGGATGGTGCCCAGGAAGACCCTGGCCCTCCCTACAGGGTGCCTCAGCCACATCTGTGCACGTGCACAAGACCTGTGCACCAGCCACTGTTCATCCCCAGCCCGTTCCTGGCTTGGTGCTTGGGTAATCTGGGCGGTTGGCGGATTGGCTTCGACACTGAGCATCCCTCCCCTGCCTGCCACCACTATGCCTCGGCATCCCGGAACAGTCCCTATAAAAGCTTGTTAGAGCCAGGTGCCCATGGGCTGGCTAGCCAGGAAAATGAATACGATCCCTGATTCATTACTTATTCTGGCCCAGAACTAACTGTAGGAGACATCTGCTGTTTTGCCTGTCAATCACCCCCATGCTGGTTCCAGGCCTCAGCTTCCTTTCTGAGAACCAGCTCACCCTACACCCAGTCTGGTGGAGCTGAGTAATATACCTGGGCACATGACCCAGAGCCAATCAGGGCTCAGTATCACTCCAGCCACAGTGATTGGCTCAGGGATGAGCATGTGACCCAAGCCTAGCCAATCAGAAGTCTGTCTCAAGATTACAGCTACATTTGTGAAGGAAAGAAGCTCTGGGGTTGCTGATCCAGTAGGATGCTGACCTAGGCTGCTGGGAGCAGTTCCAGGGGTAGCAGAATAGGGAGAAGGAGGGGGACCTGTTAACACTGAGCCCTTTCTACCCCCCAGAACTATTTATATGCTCCCATAAATCACTTTCACGTTTACTACTATCAGGTGGTTTTCCACCATCTGCAAAATCTGCAAGCTAAGTTGACTTGCTTATTTCCGGAACCGAGCTAATGAGCTACTTCTCACAGGGGATGCATCAGACACAAAGAAAGGGTGGCTCCATCCCAAAATGGGGGGTCCCTCTCCTCCCCCACCTCTCTAGGCTTGCTTCCCTGACCACGCCCCGAACTCAGGTCTCAAGTGCAAAGGGGAACAGGATGAAAGAGGCTCAGTCAGACCAGGACTCGGTACCAAGCCTCCAGGAAGCCCACACGGCTCAAGGGCACCTGTCCTGAGAACACTGGCATGGTCCTGAGGGCCCTGACCGACTGCAGAGCCTGAGATGAATTCATTCTGACAAACCACGGGGCATTCGCTGGGGGGCGACACTGAGCTCCTGAGCGGGCCCTGGGACGCTGCGGAGATGAGAAAGGTAGAGTTTGTTCTAACCTGGACCCCAACCTCCCCCCTCACTGTGCTCTCGCAGCTGCTGGTTTGCTGGCTCTTCCCTGGTAAGGGCCAAGTGCAAGGGAAAGTCTGCAAGGCATCTGCCTCCCTTGCCCGCTTCCAGGAGAAGTCAGCTCGAGGAGGAGCTGGGGGGACGGAGGCTAGCAGATGTGGGGGATGAGTCCATCACACGGTCTGGTCACCAGGTTTGGCCACTACTCCCGCAGTCATTCCAAAAGATGAGGCACCAGCCAGGCCCCCCACTCCCATTCCAGACCCCCACCCAGGCCCGAGTGGCAGCACAGGCCTGGAGGAGCGGTGCCGTCACAACGGGAGATTCCTGAGTGACACGTGCCATGAATGGGTCTTTCAAAACACTCTACAAATGCCCCCAAGGCACCAGCGTGTGAGCCACCCTGGAGTCCCTAGCTCAGCGTCTGACGGCCAGGAGACGCCCGACAGACGCCGTGAAGAGTGACGGAGGGGGCAGCGTGGACCCACACACAAAGCTCTGCGTTGCACGCTAGAGGCAGCACTTCCTGCCGGCCCGGCACAGCACAGGCTCCGGAAAAGCCCTGGAAAACCCCCCACTAAAGCGTCAGGCAAACCAGGCTTGGCTCTGGAGCCCCACTCCCTCCCCCCGTGCCCTTCCCAATTTCCTGTGTGCCCACGTTCACAGGCACCTGCACTCAGTCCTGTTCCTGTCTCTCTGCTAACCAGCCCCCGCCCCATCCACAGCTTATCCTAGAGAAAGAGCTGACCGGACTAACTCTCACTAAAGTGTCAGTGACCATTAGAGACCCAGCATGCCCCGGATCCCTCTGAACATGAGTCCAGCAGGAGAACGAAACTCCAAGACTGACAGTGAGCCCACAGCACAGGGAGAGAATTAGTAACCGGGAGGGCGTGTCAAAGCCCGGGCCTCACTGCCCCTCTATACGCCACCTGGCTACCCTCCAACCACGCCCAAAAGCAGAAAGACACTATTCAGTAAAATTAAAGAAAGGTATGAAGTTCCTTATGGACTAAGTAATTTTCCATCCCAGCGTTTCCCAAAGCCTGGGGCATGTGTCACCAAGTTTTAGATGATACTCTAACAGCAGACGTAACAGCAGACGACACCAAACGCTCTCTCCACTCCCCTGATTAAGTCAAGGAGAGAGTCTGGGCGAGGTGCTAGTACATCATTTTTCACGCCTCTCGAGATCTGTCCGTCTCCCTCTCCACACGTGGACACACACGTGAGAGAGACTGCAGGCCTCAGTCCCGCAGTCTTCAATGAGTTAGACAATGAAAACAAAACAATATTTTTATACTACTTCCTTTTTCCTGCAATTCATGCTGGTTTTCCATGTAACGTGGTGAAACAAAGTTCCCTTTTAAAATAAATATTTATTTAAGAAAAAAAAGGGAGAGAAAGAGACGGCTGATTTGGAATGTGGAAAAGTCGTCACCCAGGCGATACGGGACACGGCAGAGAAGGCACGGAAGGCACAGGAAGGAGTGCGGTTTGAGAAACACTGGTCTTTCCTGGGAGGCTACGGGCTGCGGGGCCGTGCACCTAAGAACCGCCGCTCCCCTGGTCCTCACCTCTCGGCTCTGCGCTCAGGGGCAGGCGGGCAGAGCAGAGGTCTGCCCTGAGACCACGGGGCAGAAAAGGGAGAAGGTGGCGAATTATCTGGGGGTTGGCAGAGGCCCCCAGTTAAATACGTGCTCCTGGTTGTTCCTTGCCAGTCTCCGCAGGGAGAAAGGGGTGGTCGGGAAGTTGCTACTCCTTGTTTTGGGAAAGGACGAGGACGAGAGTGGCGTGCAGAGGTTCAAATGGCCACCCCCAAAAGGAATCAGAACTGCAGAAAATGGGTCCTGCAAGAGGCGAGCGTGGATCCCAGCTGAGGCCTGGGACTCTCGTCTCCCTGTGAGGGACCAACACCATCGTCGCCAGAATCCACTCATCCTTCTAGGGACAGTATCCCAATTTTCCTCCGGGGAACGAGTCCCCTCCTGACACTCAACTTCTCGGCTTCCACTGATGGCCACGGGGTGGGCACAAGGCTCAAGCCCAGCCAGTCACTGTAGTGTACGTTCTCTAGCCACAGTGACGGGTTCAGAGATGGGCACGTGGTCCAACAACACCGACGGGGAAAGGCCCAGTGAGACTCCCGGAAGAGGGGAATGTGCCCTATTTTGCTGGGAAAGCTAGAAATAAAAGCGTGAGCTTGGAGTTGGCGGATGTCCCTACATGGAACCTGATGGAACAGGCAACACAGTAGAAGGCAGGGGCGAGAGACAGAGAATCTGGGTCCTGAAGACACTGTCTGAGCACCTGGATTAAACCTTACCTGAGGTCAGCCCCAAAGGATCTGTTTCTTGATACAAGAACATAAATGTCAGTTATGCTGAGCCCACTTGAGTCGGGGTTTCTCGTAAGCAAATGACTGATCACACAAGTGACGCTGCTGCAGCAGTAGACACATGTCCCTCCTCCCTGGGTCTGAATCGTCCCAGAGCCCCCCAAGGAAGAAGGCAGTGCAGGCTGAGGGGGGCAGCCCCTGCCTCCTCATTGTGCTCCCTTTGGCTGCCCCACGCCCCCCACAAAGCCGGGCCTCCAATTACCTGGAGCCATTGCTGATGAGAATACTCTCCCGAATCGTCAGGGTGCAGTAATACCACACGAGCAGGAAGTTGAAGACTTCGTCCGTTACCCTGGTTAGAGAAACAGCCCCAGGCAGGGAGCAGGTGTGAGAACCAGGTGGCTCAGCAGGCCAGGCCCAGGGCTGCCGCCCCAGCACGCCCCTGGAACCCCCGACGCCGGGGAAGGCACAGCAGGTCCAGCCTCTCGGGTGTCTTCCCAGCACCGGGAACACTCACCCTCCTCACCTTTCCACCAGCATTCTATGTGCTCTGAAGGCCCTGGCTGAGGCTTCCCTCCTGCCCTGACCACGCAGCCCAGCACAGCCTGTCTCCCTTCTAAATGTGAAGTTTCTGGCGGGGTGGCGACAGAAGGACTTGCAGCAGGAAACCTAATGTGCCACTTAAAACCGTCTACAGTGTCAAGTGTGAACTCCCACTGTCCCCTTAAACCAGCCGTAAATTTTGCTGCACATACAAAAACGTGTTTCTGGCCTGAACTGCCTGTAAGAAGAACTTAAGAAGTTCCTGCCTCCTGCACAGGGACCACAGCCCGGAGCAGGCCTGGAAGGTGGACGGCAGGGCGGCTGGAGCCGTGCGGCGCCCTGGTCAGAGTGCGGGGCTGGTGGGCACGCTCTGTGCGGCCCTGTCGGAGGCCTGCCCGGCCTCAGCTTTTCCGTCTGTAAAACAGGAAGACTGGTCCCCTCTGTGAGCTTTCCCAGGTGAAGGATCCTGGGAGAGAGCCTGTGACACACAGGTCCTGCCCTACCCCATGGCTAGTCTCTCTGGTGAGACCTCAGCCAAGGCTGTGTCTTTGACCCTGAAGGGGAAGCACCTCGGTGCCTCTCAGCGTCACACGCAGCCCTTCAGCAGAGAAATGACTGGGGGGCAACCTCACCCCCACCCCCTCCACATCTATCCTTGAACTGGGAGAGCCTCCCCTGGACTGCACTGCCCTGGGGTGGGGGTGGAGGGGTGGGATGGAAAGATACAACTTTAACAATAGTGAAGAGTGTTGGGAGGTGGCCTTTTCGTGGTCTCAGATGACAGGCTCTCAGCCCAAGCCTGCTGACCATGGCCTGCAAAAGCAGTCTCAGGAGGGTTAAGATCAGACTCTGGAAACCCGGGGCGTGAGTTCAAATCCAGACTCTGCCTCTCCCCAGCTGGAGAACCAGGGACAAGCTAGTGATTCTTCCCCCATGGTCGGGCCCCACCTGTGCAGTGGGGAGACAAACAGCATCTCCCCGAGAGCAGGCTGCCGTGAGCACTTGCCGAGTTTAATGAAGCGCTCGGAACGGCACCTGCAGCCTTGTTAGAGCTGCCCACGTTCTCCGTCATAACTCTGGAAGCACCACAGGGCGCCCGGGTCGGACAGATGGCCATCAGGTGCAGAAGTGTGACAAACTCCAAGGCCTGCCTGAGGCGGAGGTGAAACGGGGGCGGGGACGGCCCCCAGGGTGCGGAGTCACTCAGATCCCAACTTCTGAGCTCAGGCGAGAGACGCCCACAGCGAGTCACCGTCGCCAGGGTATTCTTCACCAGTCCCTCCTCTGCGTGGTCAGTAAAAAGAGAAGCAAAAACGGATTTGTGGCCCCGAGACGCCTGAAGCACAGCCGCAGCTCTGCCGCTGGTCTGAGCTGCCTGCTGCTGTGACGGGCGGGCACACCCACTCTCCGGAGTTCTGCAGGTCAGGGTCTGACACGGGTCACGCGTTCCTGCTGGAGACTCAGGGACAGAACCTGTGTCGTCCCCTTTTCCGGCTTCTGGAGGCAGGACGAACTCCCGGTCTCGCGGTCCCACACGACTCTGACTGCTGCTTCTGCCATCACGCCCCCTCCGTGGCTCTGACCCTCCCTCTCACAAGGCCGCGTGTGATGACAAGAGGCCCACCAGTTCAGCCAGGGTCTTCTCTCCATCTCAAGGTCTTAACTTACTCCCTCTGCAAAGACCTTCTGTCCTGTAACGTAGCACATTCTCGGGTTCTGGGGATTAGAGCGCACACATCTCTGGGGGCCATTATGCAGCCTGCCACACGGGGCCGGCGCGGCCTGTTGGGAACCTGCAATGTTGCGGGAACTCTATCAGGACGATCTCTCTGGAAACTCGAATGACCCTACGGGGCTGGTTCCAGTAGTGGGGGAGCGTGCACACCTGTGCCTGTCGGTGACTGCAGCAGCCAGGACCTGCAGGGGCGGTTAGCAGCTAGGACCCTGAGAGACACAGGGACACACAGGGAAGGAGGCCATGTGGCAAGACTAAGGCCCACGAGGCAGAGACTGGAACAAAAGGGCTTTAAGCCAAGGAACACCCAGGACAGCCAGCGGCACCGGGAGCCGGAAGAGGTGAGGAAGAACCACTGCCGTCAGGGTCCGCCCGGCCGGCCGACACCCTGATTTTGGACTCCCGGCCTCCGGCGAGAGAAAACCTGCTTCTGTTGCTTTAAGGCCCCCAGTCTGTGGCAATCTGTTATGACCCTCGGAAATTAGTTCAGAGAGGGCAGGGAGGAATGGAAACATTCAGGCCCTGGGTGAGCCTTGGAACTGGACGGCACACCCCACGCCTGCCCTTCGAGGGCCCAAGAGGCCCCAGTGCAGGGAGTCTGGCTGCTCCTTAAGAACTTTCACCCGCTTCCAGAGGGGCGCGTGAGTCGGCAGGACCGATGGGTGCAGCCTTTGCCCTGCAGGGAAACAGGCCAGGCCCGAGGCTACAGGCAAGCATGGGCCCAGGGTCTAAGAGGCCCTTTGTCTGGACATTCAAGTGGCCAGACCAGTATGTGGACTCCCAGCCAAGCGCCTGCTAGGAAATAAACTCTTAATGCATGGGCTAGGGGCCCAAACTGTGCTTGGCCGCCTCCCCTGGGTGGGAAACCCAGAGCCACATGAGGAAGGAAACCCCCAGGGGAGAGTGGCTTCAGTCCCAACAGCAGCTGCTCCCGCCCGATGCACCGTCGTGTGCCATGCCCTGGGCAGAGCCCTCCGCACACAGAGTTCCTGCACTGAACTGTCACCACAACCCTGTGCGTTAGGCACCGGTGTCACCTCGTTTTGTAGACGGGCAGACGGAGGCTCCCCAAGGGGACCTGCCCATGGTAAGAGCCAGTCAGCCTCAAAGCCAGGGTCCAGCCCAGGCCGTGTGTGGTCTGTCCCTCTCTCCTCTCCTCCTTTCTTTTTTTGTTCCCTTTCTCTTTTTTTCCCTTCCTCCCTTTTTGTAATTGAGATACAATTCACATACCATAAGATTCAGCCTTTTAAAGTACACATTTGATGGGGTTTTTGTGTGTCACGGAGTTGTGCATTTACCACTACTGGCTAATTCCAGAACATTCTCATCGCTCCGGAGGAAACCCCACACCCGTTTGCAGTCAGCCCCATCTCCCCTCCCCTCAGCCCCGGCAACCACTAATCTATTTTCAGCCTCTGTGGATTTGCCTGCTCTCGGCATCTCACATAAATGGACTCATACGACATCTGATCTTTGGTGACCAGTGTCTTTCACAGAACATACAGGGTGGGACAAAGGAGGTTTACGTGTTGTTTATATGAAAAATAATACAATAAATAATAAATAATAATACAAGAATAAACTCTAGCCCTGGCCCGGTATGGCTCTTGGTTGAGCGTCACCCTACAAACCGAAAGGTCACCAGTTTGATTCCTGGTCAGGGCACGTGCCTGGATTACAGGTTCGATTCCCGGTCGGGATGCGTACGGAAGGCAGCCAACTGAAGTTTCTCTCTCACATCGATGTTTCTCTCCCTTTCCTTCTCCCTCCCTTCCCCTCTCTCTAAAATCAAACATTTTTTAAAACAAAATAAAAAAAATTTTTTTGTGTACTCACAGCAGTAAACCTACCTCTGCCCCACCGTGTAGTGTTTTCAAGATTCACCTGCACTGCAGCCTGTGCCAGAACTTTATTTCTTTTTGCGGCCAAATAGTATTCCACTGTACGAATATGCCAGCCTGGGCTCTCTCCGACCCACATGCTAAGGCCCGTCCAGCAGCCATTCAGTGGGTATCTGCTGGGCAGGTGCACGGGACTGCTGTTTCTCATGAGAAACGGCCCTTCTGTATCTACAGCTCACCTCACCCAACGCGGCGGAAGCAGGGGAAACCCTGGGTCCCTCCCTCGCGGTGCCCTCTGCAGCCCCAGCACGCCCCCCACAACACCACGCTGCGTCACCTGTAGTGAAGGACGAAGCGGCAGGCCACAGCACCCAGGAGCAGGATGATGGTCAGGTAGAGCTTGAACTTCTCATACTCGTCCTTGTAGGCAAACCTGCGGCGACAGACACGCCCAGGAAAGGTCACGTAACTCCTACGACGTTTACGGTAATATAACTACGTGCCACTGGGGGCGGGACCCCTGCCCCATCACATCCTTGACATACTGCCACCCACATCCCACAAGCAAAAGGAGAGACCCGGCCTTGAATGAATGGTGATGATTAACCAGGGAATGAGGACCGAAGTGTGGTTTCCCATGCCCCCGGACTCCGGATGTGAGGCTCCGGGAGTGAGGGGCTGGGCGGGGAGCAGAGACAGGGTCCGCTCCCCCTACCGGCTACTGCCGTGGAAACACCAGGGCCCCATTTCCCTAGAAACTGACAGACTTTGGGTGGACACCATCTGCTCCCAGGAGAAAAGTGCGTGACGGGTGTGGGGTGGAGCAGAGCCACTTCTCATGGGGAGCTGGCAGTCCCACCTGCCTGACATACGGACTTCATGAAGGAAGGAAGGAGACCTTTCCCCGGGGGCTGCCCATGGGGGAGGAGAGTGCCAACTGTTAACATTTATCTGTTTGTGCAAGATTCCTAGCTTAGTCCCATCTCGCTTGAGTTGAAAGAGCAAAATGCCTGGATTCTGTAAAGCCAGGTGCAGGTGTGGGATACTCACTTGGCCTGGTTGCTCAGAAGGGTCACGTTTACGTTGCCAAGGACCAGATTCAAGTAGAGCCTGGAAGGAAAGACTGTGAGACCACCATGTCCCTAGCCCTGGCGGCAGCCCCAACTGAAAATAGTCACACTTAATAGTCACCACTGAGCAGCCAATGCAGAACGTAAGACGTTAAACTCAGCAGTACAACAGGCCTCTCACCAAGTGCAAATAACGATTAACCAGAGAGCCTTAGGACTGTGCCACTTGAGGCTCATAACTGACCCGTTGCCCCTCATTTTAGCCGGCTTACCGGCCTTATTTCCCAGCCTCTCTTGTAGCTTCTGTGAGCACGTGACTAAGTTCCAGCCAACAAAGTAAAAGCACACGCACAATATCCAAGTCAATTTAAAGCAGGCTCTTTTTAAAATTAAGGCATAGCCTATAAAAGTGCACGCGTCTTAAGTATACAACATGCTGAGTTTTTACGTATTTATATATCCATGCAACCAACACCCAACACCCAGATCAAAGACTAAACCACTTCCAGCCCCAGGAGGCTCCCTCCTGCTGCCCTCCCCACCAATGACAACCACCGTTGTGTTCACGGAGAAATCGTGAGGAAGCCTCCTTCTCTTTCCTGCTCTCACTCCTGCCCTCCCCTCTCAACCTCCAGCCCCGACGGGAAGGCGGGAGTCACGCAGACCAGTGTGGAGGGTGTAAGCTGCCAGCACTTACCCGTTCTTCTTGGGCAGGTAGGCCTCCATGTCGAAGAAGATGTTCTGCCGCTCCTTGATGTTGGCGTCGATCTGCTGGACCAGCTCTGCCCCCTCCCGACTGGCGTGGCGCTTGTACCTGTGGTGAGAGGCGTGGGCGCAGGAGAGGCAGGGGCGTCACTCGGACTGGAGTGAGAATCTGGAAGCTCTGGGCACTGCCTCCCCATCCTTCCGTCTCGGTCTTTCTTGCAAACTCAAGTCTCCATCTGTACTCTCTGGGTCTGAGGCTGGCTCCCTGCTAGCCCTCTGACCTCACGGGTGCCCTTTAACCTCTCTGCCTTATTTTCCATATCTAAAAGACAGGGATAACATCAAGCCTACCTCCTTGACAATCCCACTGGGACAGGTTAGTAAATGCAATTTAAAGTATTCAAAGTCCGCCATCTGTGGTGGAATCGTGTGTCGTGGCCTCGTGGTGGGGCTAAGGAAAGGAAGAAGTCCTACACCACTCCCAAGAAGAATAAGCACAAGGGAAAGAAGGTTTCACTGGCTGTCCTGAAATACTATGACAGGATGAGAATGGCAAAATCAGCCGCCTCGTCGGGAGTGCCCTTCCCATGAGTGTGGTGCTGGGGTTTTTACCGCCAGCCACTTCGACAGACACTACTGTGGCAAACATGGGCTGACCCATTGTTCCCACAAACCAGAAGACAAGTCACCGTGTACTGGGTGAATAAAAGACATGAAGTAACATTAAAAAAAAAAGTATTTAGAATGACACTTGACACATAGTTTGAGCTCAGTGGAAATCTACTAGCAATATTAATCTTCTTCCTGTTCCTTTTTGTTTCCAAATGACCTTGCTTTAATCACGGGAAGCAGACTAAGTGGAAAGCTCCCGACAGAGAAGCATCACAGGTCAGCGCCCTTTGCGGGCGAAGCTGGGGCACCAAGGTGCTGGGGCTCCACTCACTGCTCTAAAGGGGGAGCCTGACCATCACGGGGGCAGACAGGAAGGTGCCTCACAAGTGTGAGGAGTTGACTAATCAAGGTTGAACCGTTATTCTTCGATGATACGGAACTCTCACAACTAGAAGAACAAGTCACAGACACTCTTGGGGTAGGGTCCTCGGCGTAAGAACCTACCTCGGGTCAACCTTCGAACCCAGGGCTTTTCAGCGGGGGATACTTGGCAATGTCTGGGAACCTTTTGGCTGTTAAGACAGAGTGGAGGGTTTTACTGGCATCTCGTGGGTAGAGGGACTGACGCTGTTATACCTTCTACGTCACACAGGACGGCCCCCAGCAGCTGAGAATTATCAGCAGTGCCAGGGCTGACAAACCCGAGACGGATCAAAGCATCTGAAGTCCTGCACTCAGTAAGATGCGTGTCTCCGAGAGTGGCCACGTCACTGCAGAGGACCACCTGTGACTCTCCCCCATGACGAATGAGCTTCCATTTCCAAAGGGGTCAGCTAAGGTTAGGGGTACAATCAATAACCTTCCCACAAAGTGTCCACGAGGGAAGGCAAAAACTGACCAGGAGCCACGCGCTCTGGGACGGAGGCCCAGGTAGGTCAGAGCCTCGTCTTCCCTGCCTGACAGGGGACCACAGCGCCCCCGGGGCCCCTTCACCTACGGGCGCTGACAGCACTTCCAGAACAGCGGGCCTGGCCTCAGGGCTGAACTGAGTTATGAGCTCAAGTTTGTCTCCACCGGGGATGCCAGGCTTCTTAGCCCCTGCACCAGATGGCCTGGTGGGGTGAGCTCCCGCCCCATGAGAAGGGTACTTTCTGTTTACCTGCCCAGCAGGACTTCTTATAACAACTTTCTTTTGGGGAACTAGCTCTCATCCTCTTTCCCCCTCCATGTGGCTTAAGGAGGGCTGGCCCATTTCTGAGGTCCATAAACTGAACATATGACCTAGTCGTGCCTAAGCAGTGTCAGTGATTGGTTCACAGTTGGGCATGTGACCAATGCCAGCCAATGAGGATCACACTCAGAACTTTTGCTGAAAGACAAGTTCTCATTCGGCTGGATAGCCAAGCCAATGGGAAAAAAGGCTGGAGGATATAAGCCTGGCACTGCTGGTGGCCATCTTGGTGACCACGAGGGGACACTCCACCTGAGAGTGAAGCCAATCTACAGGAACGCACAATTTAAAGGAAAAAACAGATTCCTGAAAACACCCTTTGACCCCCTGGGTCCAGTGATGCCTGAAGCCACTCCTGCGCTTTTTCCATTAAAATTTCCATTCTCTGCGCAAGCCAGTGTCGAGCCGGGTCTCTGACCCGGGACCCAGGGGAGCGTGGCGCGGCCCCGCCTACCTCTGGAGCGTGTGCTTGAGGTTCTTCAGCCGCGCCTTCTGCTTGCTGATGTGGCTGCTGCACGACGTCTGGAGCGCGGTCAGCTCCTCCAGCTTCTGCCTGTAGACCCTGTGCGTCTCCTGGGGGGGGGGGGACAGCCCCGTGGGGTGCACGAGAGAACACAAACCGTCACTTTTCACAGTTTGCTCATGTCAGGGGGCATGACCACACAGGTCACAATTTGACAGCCAAAAGGACCAAAACTGTCTTAGAAGACTGGGACCGGAATGGGGGAAGGCCCTTGTCCAATAGGGAACAACTACTGTTCTCCTTCCTGCCCAGGTTCCAACCTTCCTAAGGTGACAGCAGCCAACTGTGACTTTGAGGGGCCACCTCTTTTCACTCCCAGTCCAGATGGTTTGAGTCGAGCGACAGTGCCCGTGCAAGAGTGGGCACGTGAGCCAACCCGGCCGGCCGGTACCCTCCAATCCTCTGGCACCGACTGATCCGAACACGGACACAGCGCTTAGAGGAGCCAATGGGCGTCAGTCCTGGGACCCTGCTGGAAACACTGGTTCAGAGATGCTCTTTCTCCTGGGTCTGCTGACCTGGCAGCAGGTAACTTGGGGCTGCCGAGTGGGGACAGCCTGCCGAGTGGGGACAGCCTGCCTAACTAAGAATGAGGCCAAACAGGAGAACAGAACTGAGACATGGTAAGAGACGGAATTCTGATAGCCTCATTTCAGCCCTTGGATCTACCCAAGTCTGGATGTAATGCTGTCCAATACTCTTGGTTATAGGAATTCATAAATTCCTTTTCACTGAGGCCAGATGGAATTGGTTCGCTAATCCTGGCCATGAAAAGAGTTCTTACTACGTCAGCTAAGAAAAGGTCATACCTCCTCCCTTAAAGCCAACCCCCGCTACCCCCAGCACAGTCACCCTGATGAACTCAGTATCCCATTCCTGGAAACCGTTCAGGGCCACAAGGCCCCGGGAACGACAAGAGACTTTGCCCCAGTGCTGGGGGAATGGAACATGGAACTTCTGATGTTGCTGCCACAGCACACGCCCCCGCCCCCAGATCACACCAAGTGCTGAGAAACAAGCCCTTCTCTCTACATTTGAAAACCTAAGACAAATCCCAACAACTGGAGAAACCAATGAAATGAAATACAGTGACCCAATGAACATATTTAAAGTAGCAGTTTTCTCGGCTGGTGGAGAAGTGCACTGTTTGGCAGAGGGAGGGAAAAGGGGACGGTCAACACTAAGGCCAGCGCCTACGTTCTCATGCCTGCCAGCCAGTCCCTGCACACGCACTCGGGCTACGTAGGAGAGAAGGGAGAGGTGAGGAAAGTGAAGTGAGCAGGTGACAACAGGGGGCGACACCAAAGAACGCTGCGAGCAGGTCCCCCTCGGCCACCTGGTGGGAGGGCTCGGTCCCTCACCTTCAAACAACGTCATCAGTCTCTGCTTCCTGGGCCCCCAGAAAGGAAAATTCTGTCCCTGTTTTATTCAACTTTTATTCTTAAATAATTTCCAACATGCAAAAGAATTATAAGGGGAGTACAAAGGCCCTGACTGGTGCGGCTCAGTGGGTGGGATGTCATCCCACAAACCAAAAGGTCGCCGGTTCGATCCCCAGTCAGGGCACATGCCCGGGTTTGCAGGCCAGGTCCCCGCTGGAGGCGTGTGAGGAGCAACTGCTCGATGTTTCTCTTTCACGTTGATGTCTCTCTCCCTCTTTCTCCCTCCCTTCCCTTCTCTCTAAAAAATAAATAAATAAAATCTTAAAAAAAAAGTACAAAGAACTCCTCTCTACCCTTCACTGAGATTCAACAACTGTTAGCATTACGCCATATTGGCTTCACTGCCACCCCGTCCCCTGCTGTGGGGTGTGTGTGTGTGTGTGTGTGTGTGTGTGTGTGTGTGTGTTCTTTTTCTGTATTGGGCACCAGGAATTTATAGCTCACAGGTCAAACACAACCACGCGATTTTGTATGGGTGGTAAGCTAGAAATGGGTTTTCCATGGTTGAAAAAAAAAATCAAAACGATATTTCACGACACATGAAAGTACATGAAACTGAAATTTCAGCGTCACAAGTGAGGTCTACTGGAGCACAGCCACGCCCGCTCATTTACATGCTGTCTGCGGCCTGAGCGGGACCACAGAGCAGAGCACTGGTGGCGGAGACCACGTGGCCCGCAGAGCCTAGAACCCTCACCACGTGGCTTTCGTGCTGCGTAAGCTTGCCTACTCCTTTTCTAGACCGTTTGGGGGTTAGCCACAGACAACATGCTTCCTTCCTCCTAAATACTTCATCGTGTGTTTCCTCGGAACAAGGAGATTCTCTTACAGACCCACAGTACGGTGATCAAACACAGAGGGTGCGACCTTGACACAACACAGTGCATGACCTCAGACACCATCCAGACTCCCACCTGGCTGTCTGTCCACTGACGGCAGTTCCCCCGGACCCTGGGCCCGACTCAGCGCCCTGCACTGCGCCACCGTTCATGTCCCCATAGCCGCTCCGGTCTAGAACGGCCCCCAACTTCTCTCCGTCTTTCATGATGTCGGCATTCTTAAGGAGTTCCATCTAGTTTCGGAATATGTCCTTCCACCTGCGTTTGCCCATTGTTTCTTCATGACTGGATTTTGGTTATGCATTTGGAGCAAGAATGCTCCCGCAGGGACACTGTGCCCTCAGTGTCTCCCATTAGGAGGGACACGGGGTCTGTGACCGGTAAGTCATCTGTGGAGAGCCTGGCTGCGTTTTCATCACTTCTGAACTCTGCAGCGCCTAACAGCCCTCTCCTCATAGCCAGCGTCTGCTGGGAGTCAGAGACCCTCCAGACCTGGAGTGGAGAGGAAGGGGGCAGCGCGACCCTGACTGGACTGCAGTCTTCAAGAAGGCGGGGCCTCTGGACTACACGCCCCAGCCACGGCGGCCCAGGCTCCTGGAAGACCAAGAGGTGTGTCACCTCCTGGCACTCTTCGGGGCTGGGTGCCACCAGGGGGAGATAAGACCCAGACTGCAACATCAGCAGCCAGATGCTTACCAGGCCCTCTTCAGTTTGAATTAATATTTAATTTCAAAGTAAAACATGAAGACATTACCCTTGTTAAAAATTAAAACACTACAGCTGCAGCTGGAGTCGGCTTTGAACACACCCCCATCCTTCTCCCCGTCCCTAGAAGTAACTACTGTTACTAGTTTCTTCTAGACACTTTCCTATGGATTCTTCCAGACTATATTCTATGTACCTATGTATTTCTGTATTTTATATAGACCTGTTTTTTTTTTTTAAATCCTTGCCTGAGGACATGCTATTTTAGAGAGAAGGGAAGGGAGGGAGAAAAACATTGATGTGAAAGAGAGACCTCTCACACCTCTCGTATGCACCCCTACTAGGGACTGAACCTGCTACCAAGGCATGTGCCCTGACGGGGAATCAAACCCGTGACCTTCCAGTGTGCAGGACAATGCTCTAAGTACCTGAGCCACACCGGCCAGGGTGAGATATATATATGCAAAAACGAATGGTCCCTATTTACTATATTTTTCAGACCATAAGACACACCTAGGTTTTAGAGGAAAATAGGAAAAAAATTTTTGAAGCAAAAAAAGTGGTAAAATATTTAATAACATAAACAACATAATATTTCACCATTGTAAAGGTAAAGCTACATTTGGACTTTAAGACACACCCCCATTTTCCTCCCAAATTTATGGGACAGGAAAGTGCATCTTATAGTCTGAAAAATATGTTATTTTCCTTTGCTTCATTTTAGCAATAGACCCCACGAAGTTATAGCTGGGCATATGGCCTACAGACTACATTTCCCAGCCTCCCTTGCAGCTAGGGGTAGCAGAAGGACTAAGAGCCAATGGGACGCAACCAGAAGCGGTGTATACACGTTCTGAACCACATTTTTATAAGGAACGGCTTGGCCTCCACTCTCCCTTTGCCCGGCCGGCAGGTGGCCACAACAGGCCCAGTTTCACTGAAACCAGAGACGGAAGCTTTGTAATATGAATGGCAAAGCCCACTGACCGTTCCCCAGCCAAACCAACCTGGATCCCAGGTGACCTCATGGGACAGAGCTTCCAACCTGTGATGGTTTGAAAACATGATTGTCCATCCTTTAGCATTCCTTCTGCAGAGAGGTGGGAGTCTCTGTTCCCTCCCCTTAAATACAGGTAGGCTTGTGGCTGGTTTGACGCCCCCCAAAAAAGTCAAAAGTGACACTACACAATTTATGAGAAAAAAAGGCATGGAAAGACACACAGCTTCCCCCTTATCTACTGGAACATTCCCTCTTGGAGCAAAAAGTTCAACTGCCCCGAGGCCACCGTGCTGTGTGGAAACCCTAGCCCCACAGAGAAATCCCAGGCGGGCACTCTGGTCAATAGTCCCAGCTGGAATGACAAACCTTCTTGTCATTCCAGCCCAGGCACCAGAGGGGTGGAGAGACCTCCATATGATTCCAGATGACTCCAGCCCCACCCATCCTGGCCATTGGAGTCTTCCCAGCTGGGGCCTCTGGCACCACAGAACACAAACTACCCAGACCAGGCCCTGTCTAAACTCCTGACTCACAGGATCCATGAGCAAAAAGCAGTCATTGCTGTTCTATGCAGCAACGGATAACTGGAATACCATCACCCTGGACCACACCTCCCTCCGGATGTGATGAGAAAGGAAGAAGATATCTCGTTTCAGCCTTTTCGTTTGGGGATTTCTCTGTTATAGCAGCACAGCTTATACCCTAAGGCACATGCTTTTGATTTTTAGAAATACATTAAGAGTATCAGAATGATTCCTCAACTCTCTTTTCTTACTCTATAATACGCCTTGAAAATCCACCCATGTAAGAATAGGTTTACCTCATTCTTTTTCAGCGCTGGGCAGTGTTTCGTGCAGTGCACGTACGACAGTTTATTTACGCTGTTCCCTATTGCTGGGTATTTCAGGTGTTTCTAGTCTTTGACGGGAACCAACAACGCACCGTTGATTAATGCCCTTGGCACTGCCTCCCTGGGCACACACGCTAGCACCTCTCTGGGGAAGATTCTCTCTGGGGAAAAGAAATGGAACTGCTGGGTCAGAAGGTACAGGCTTGTTTTTAGTTTTAATAGATCTTGGCGAGCGGCCTGCACAGTGGCTGTACCGACTGCCAGTCCCACCCACGGCACAGGACAGTTGTCCACATCTCACCAACACTCAGTGCCATCAACATCTACGTTTTTACAGGAACTTTTCTCATGCTCCAATGGTGGTTCTTTCTGCTCAGCCCCAAGATACGAGACTGGGTGAGGGTGGGGAACCCAGGGCTTTCCCATCATTTTATCTCCTGGTACGTGGAGTCATTCCTGACCCCTGACGGTTTCTCTCTCTGTTTCTCTCTGATACTGGAGACCATACATCTGTCCACTCCTGTCCTCGGCTCCAGGTTTAGGGTCTGCCAGCCACAAGGAGGACAGCATGGGGTTAGGGGGAGTCAGACACCAGGCCCCTAGTGCGACACGCTCTCCACGCCGGGGCCAGTCTCTGCAGACTGCTAGTGCCACCCGCCTCCAGCAGTAGCAATGGTCATCACTTTATTTCTTGGATCCTCATTTTTTTCATGACAGCTGCCTTTCACTAACTCTTTTTAAAAGTTCTGATAAGCCCTGGCTGGTATAGCTCAGTGGACTGAGCGTGGGCCTGTGAACCAAAGGGTCGCCAGTTCAATTCCCAGTCAGGGTACATGCCTGGGTTGCAGGCCAGGTCCCCAGTGGGGAGGCAGACGAGAGGCAACCACACATGGATGTTTCTCTCCTCTTTCTCCTTCCCTTCCCCTCTCTCTAAGCATTAAATTTTTTTATCCTCACCCAAGGACATTGTTTTCATTGCTTTTAGAGAGAGAGGGAGGGAGGGAGGGGAACAGCAACACGGCAGAACAGCACTGATCCTTGCGTATCCGCCATGCCCATCCACCTCCAGAACTTTCTTCTTCCTCCCAACTGAGGCCCCGAACCCAACAACAATAACTCCGTTTCCTCGACTCCCCAGGCCCTGGCACCACCCTTCCAGCACTTTCTGACTCCACGCATCTGACTCCTCCGGGTGCCCCGTACCAGGAGAATCACACAGTATTTGTCTTTTTGTGTCTGGCTGGTTTGGACACAGCATCATGTCTCCCGGGTCTACCCATGTTGTAGCATGTATCAGAATTTCCTTCCTTTCCAGGGCTGCGTGATGTCACTGCACCTGTGCACTGCATTTTCTTTGTCCATTCATCTGTCGACGGACACCTGGGTCGCTTCCATCTTTGGGCTTCTTATGAAAAATATTGCTGTGAACATCGGTGTCTAAGTATCTGTTCAAGTTCCTGCTTTCAGTTCTTTTGCGTACATACCCAGAAGTGGGATTGCTTAGATCATAGAGCAATTAATTCCGTGTTGACTTTTCCTTGAGGAACTGCCGTGCCCTTTCCCACAGAGACTGCACCATTGCTGCCGACAGCTGTCTCAGTGCGCTGTCCATGGGGGGGTCCTGGGGGATGGGAGGGGCACGGTACCGGCCTTCCCTTGGAGTCCCTATCTACCTTCACACATGAGGGTACCTCCGACAGACCTGTGTGCCGGGATGCTTTTTCCGGGGGCAGAATGAACTGCACTGAGGCAATACAATCCTGCCTTTCATCCAGTCAACCTTGGCCCTGTGGCCTCGACTGGAACTAGTCACCAGATGGGGGCCTTCTGTTGTTTTTGCCAAGTAGGCAGCTAGTCCCCTTCTGGCTGATGTCTCCACAGTTTCTCTGGAGACCCCTTCCTCCCCCACACTCAGTCCAGGAGATCTGGACTGCCCTGGGCTCCAGGGCATGTGCTGCAGGCTGGGAAGTCAGATCATCAGCCTCCCGATTCTGCTGGCTGATTCAGGGAGGGGCATTCAGAACCAATGACACTCAGTGGTGGGGCTCCTATCAGAACTGCTGAAAGACAGAGACTCTTTTTCTGCTAGTTTTGAAGGCAGCGAGATGTAAGCCCAGAGTTACTGTGGCTCCTGCCTGAGAATGAACCCAACAGAGAGGGAAACGGAATGGAAAGGTACATGAAGGCTCAGCCCTGATGATTTCACTTGAGCCCCTGGATCGGCTTGTACCTGAAGGCAGTGCACCTTTGAGTTCCCAATTATATAAGCAAACATCTTTTGTTTTGTTCCATTTGGCTTTGCCGGTTGGGTTGAGTGTCTTCATTTGAGAGGCAAATGCCAGAATCTAGATTCAGATGCCAAAGAACAGAGCTTTCCTTCCGGGCAAAATTAACCACACCAGGTAAGGGGAAAAGCCACAAATCCTGGACCCATTATTACCAAGCTCTGGCCGAGGACACCGTCATCTGAAAGATGCCAACAGCTAGAACCTGGAGTCTGGCTGACAGAACCCTTCATTACACCAATGTGAACTGTCACCCGAAAGTGTAGACCACGGCATAACCATATTGTTTTTTTGTGGGTTTTTTTTAAACCAAACTAGGAACCCAAACCATTTTTTTAACAACTTTATTGAGGTATAATTCACATACATAGAATTGACTCATTTTAAGTGTACAATTAGAAGACTTTTATACATTTACCAAGCTGTACAACCATTACCACACCCAGTTTTTGAATATTCCCCTGCCCAATAAGGTCCTTAGTACCTATCAGCCTTCACTCCCTGGTCCCCGTCCTGCCAGCTCCTGGCAGCCTCTAACCTACCTTCTGTTTTTATAGATTTTTCTTTTCTGGATATTTCATACAAATACAATCCTACAGTATGTGGTTTTTGTGCCTGGTTTCTTTTACTTGGCATAACTTTTTGAGATTTATTTACATTGCAGTGTGTATTAGTATTTTTTTATTGCTACTCAACAATGAAAACTTGGTACAGATATACCACATTTTGTCTACCCATTCACCAGTTGTTGGACATTTGGGTTATTTCCACTTTTTGGCTCTTACAAATAATGCCACCGTGGGTGTTACGGACAAGGCTTGGTGTAGGTATACATTTTCATTTCTCTTTAACAGGAATGGAATTGCTGGGTCATGTGGTGAATGCATGTTTCAGTTTTAAAGAACACACCCAACCGCCAAACCACTGTTCTTACTTCTCCGCTTGGTAGAGATGGGTTGGACCATGGGAGACGCTCTCCGAAAAGCAGGAGTCAGTTCTCTGCACTCGGCGCAGGGAGAACCAGCTTGTTCAACGTGACTGACTCTCACACCAAGTCGCTACCTCTAAAAATAACCCGGAGTGCTGGGGGCACCGGAGCAGACAGACAGCTGTGGGGGGAAGGACCCATTCTGCAGCACGAAGCAAGCCCCAACCCCCCACAACTGTCTAGTTCAAGACCGATCCAAGAAAAGAAACATGCTTGATTGAATACGTACAGACAAAGCTGAGGAGAGAAAGAAGGGGGTAAGCGTCAGGGAGACACTGTCGGTAAGGAATCCAATGCTAAGACACTTACTTCTCTAGGAGAGAAAACACAGCCACAGTGCACCCTCCGTCCTGCAGTAACTGACATCTGCGGGGCTACAACCACGCACGTGGCCGGCACCGAGCCTACACAGCTGGTTTTCTGTGTGAGCCTTCAGTACTCTTGGGTTACACTCTGGTTTTCTGCTCATTTTATGAAGTATTTCAGGTGTATAAAAAGTAGACAGAAAGATCATAGCAGGGAAAATAAACACAACATTAACACTCAAATTCTCACGCTGCGTTTACGAAATAAGAGTGCAAGTAAGGTTGAAAGTGCCTCTGATTCTTGCTGGGTGGAACCACCGCCTCCTTCTCCCAAAGAGGCCAACCCCTAGGCTGGTTATTTCCAGCCCCTGCCCCCACCCCAGATCAATTTGGTTTTTCTCTGCGCTGACCCCTTCAGACTCTATTTCCTGGGCTCCCTTACTCTGCCCCCCACTTAAGTTTGGCCAGTGGGAGGCCAGGACAGAGGACTGGAGGGCGGGCGGAGAGAGAGCTGCGGGTATGTGTTCCTTCTGCCTCCTCCCTGCTTGGCTGTGGCCTTCAAGTATTGCTCACCTTCCCCAGGAATAAGCTTTGGCCAAGCTCTGCTGACTGACCCCTCCCTCTGCCCCTTTAGCATCTGTGTTGCCTAAGCAGCACCCTCTGCTCCTTTAGAATTAGGATCCCAGATGCAGGGGCCTTAACCGGCCACAACTCTCTGTAAACAGCCCCTCCCTTAACTCTTCAGTGAGATGGTTCGGACAGAGACGCTTCCTGCCAGGGCTCTGCCTGCCCGATCTCCACTTCAGTGAATCTGGCCCAGGTCACTCCCTTGCAAGTCTTTGTACTATTGTACAAAGATACGCATCAGTAAGCAACACATAGTTTCGCTTTATTATACATGTCACACTGTATATCCCTCTCGGTCTTGCTTTTCTTTTTTTTTTTTTAAGATTTTATTTATTTATTTTTAGAGAGAGGGGAAGGGAAGCAGAAAGAGAGGAAAAGAAACATCAATATGTGGTTGCCTCTCGCACACCCCGCACCTAGGACCCAGCCCGCAGCCCAGGCATGTGCCCTGACTGGGAATCGAACCAGGTGACCCTTTGGTTCGCAGGCCTGTGCTCAATCCACTGAGCTACAGCAGCCAGGGTTCAATGCTGCTTTTCTGTTTAAAAGGTTCATCCACCTGGATACATGTTGCTCTAGTTTATTCATTCCACTCTTCACACCCCACTCCATGGGTGTTCGGTGGAATTATCCAGCCTTGGGTTTCTGTTTCTTAGCTGTTATAAACAAGTATTGTGAAAATTCTTGGACATATCTACCATTTGAAATTTTAACTCTGAGTATAGGTATTACTTACAAAAATGTATAATGGATAAAAAAAAGGCAGAGAAGCACTAACATTAGTTCTGTGAGCTGAGATGCCCATAGCGTCTTTCCTGCACATCTGATTACCCTTCTTTTATACTATGTATTGAAGACACAAACAAGCGAGTTTCTGTTGGAGGGTTCGGAGTTCTGCCACCCGTCCTGTCCTCCGAGGCCCCAAGCTCGGCCCCAGTGGGAAGGTGAGGTTAATGATTCCAGGTTCCAGCACACCCGTGAAACATCTGGACATGCCCTCTTAACACAAGGCATCTTGGCTGAGTCGTAAGATCCAGAACTGAAGTCAGAACTCCTGAGTCAAAATTTATTGCAAGAACCTCCAGCAATGGAATCTCATGGCATTTTCAGACAGGGCTCTGGCCCAGGAGCATCGGGGTTGGTGGGCAACCCAGTAAACTGCAACGGAGCCATGGCCACCACCAGAATGTGGGGCCTTACAGCTGTGCCCTTCTCGGGTGGGAAGTTTTCAAAAGATTACATTCATATAGTTCTCCTTCCAAGGCATCAAACAAAGACTTCTAGATGCTGAGTATGCTTGACTAAGACTCGTCGCCATGGAAACACTACCAAGGATGGCAAATTGACCTCATCTCAACTGCATCGATTCTGTATTGGGAAGGGAAAGATTCTGAGTCACGTGTCAGGATCAATTAGTAATGTCTGTTATGGGAGCAGTAAGGGGAGGCCTGAGCACGCATGCCAGACACTTGGAAGGCAGGACAACGTAACAACTAAGTGAGTACGCCGCGCGGCCGGCTGGACGTCACATCCAGGGTCCGCCACCTGCTAACTGAGTTATGCAATTTCTTTGCACTCCAGTTTCCTCAGTTGTCAGAGGGCCTGGTTTTTAAAAATCAGCTTTATTGGGGTATAATTTACATATGAATTTGCCAGCTTCCAGGGGTATGATTTGACGAATTTTAGCAAATACATACCATTGTGTAACCAGCACTACCATCCACACATAAAGCAAAGGTTCCTTAGCATCTCAGTAAACTTTTCACAGCGCCCTCAGACCAAATAACCGAAAAGTACTTATGTCCTAATGACTTAGTAGCCTTTTGGAAAAAATAGTACACTGAAATCAACAAAAAGATTTTCATTTCATTCTGAAATACCAAAATTATTTACTAGGGGGACATGCGTGCCTGTCAGCTCTGCACAAATCCTCCAACTGGGGGACCAGATTAGACGCTGCTGGCCTCATTTCTCGTTCCACAGGGTTTTAATGAAATGATACTCTCTTCCTGCTTACCGCCTGCCCACCTGATGCCTAGTCTACACACAGCAGCCAGGGGACGCCCGTTTCACTGAGAGTAAAAGCCACAGTCTTTACAGAGGTCTACCTCCTGTGAGATCAGGTTTAGGGAAAGGCCACCTCCTCCGGCTACCTCCTTCCTTGGTGGGAGGGGCAAGGTTGGGTTTCCAGTGGAAGAAGACAAGGCAGGAAAGGCTCATTAAACTACCTGCCCCCCGGGTCTGTAAGTGACCTTCTGGGCTCATACCACAGGCCACAGGGCCATGCTCAGTTCACCAGCAAGGCGGAAACCCCAACCAGGCAAAAAGGCAAAGTCCCCATAGCGGCCTGACCTTGTCCCGAACCCACTGAGGGAGGCCCTGGCTCATGCAAATCACAGTCAAAAGAAATCAGATCCTTTCCTCTGGAAATTCCCAGAGATTATGACTTTGGGGGTTCGGGGAGGGGGGAGGAATTCCAAACATCTTTCAGATCCTATAGGGCCGGAAAATCAGTTTCCTCTTTCCTCCCTTCATTGGTAAAAGGGAAGGAGAGGTAAAACCCAGAGACATCATACACTGCTTCCAGAAAGACAGAATCAAAGAGATATAAGCATGAAAAACCCATGAATCCCAGATTCTGAAGTAGATGTAGGAAAATTAAGATAGATGAAGACTTTCTGGAAATTAAAAAGAAACCCTTCCTAATGTTAACCTTTCTAGTGCCCACCTGCCTAACTGTGGTGACCTCCTTGTTCCCCAGCAAATGTCTCATATCTGAAAGTCTGTCCAATAAATACACATGGACAGAGTACACCCTGCTTATATGTATGTTTCCAGCGGCTTTCACCTCAGCAGTTCAGAGCTCTCCCACTTAATATGCTGGAGAGGGAACTCCAATATAAGGACAGACATCTGAACTGAACATTTAGGGCACTGAGTTCTGGCCCCAGCTTGATCACTAAATTGCTGGGTGACCCCAGTTAAATTAGCATGTCCAAGCTTCAGTGAAGACATAGTGTTTTTCATCTTAACCCCCAGGGGCCCCTGAGGTTTTCCATCCATCACTGGCCTTTGACCCAGCAGCTGCCACCAAAGCCTGAGGCCAGCAGGGCCCAGTCCACTCCTGCTGCCCTACTGCCGAAGAACTAAGCAGGTAGGTGACGTCACAGCTTCCACCCGGCCAACCCTAACCCTTGCCAAGCACCAGGGTTCGAGATCCAGAATTAATGCCCAATTCCTCCCTGTCCGTCACACACCTGAGGCCCAGAGACACCAAGTGAGAGCACAATAACAAATCAAACTGTCTCCTTTGCAACCTCTGCCTGCCACGACTTGCAGTCTAATTGCTGTTAATTGCATTAATTGCACAGCTCCGAAGTGTTAAGACTCCTCCTCCTTCTCCTAGGCTAAGGCAGGGCAAGGGGAAGGAAGGATGAGCAACAAAAGCGCCGCACAGCAACCTCCTTCTCCCATTTCTGACCCTGGAGCCCCTCCCTGGCTCCAAGGCTGGACGGGACATGAGAGCCCAGCAGGACAAAGCATGAAGAAGTGGCTCTGCTTTCTCGATGGCAGTGGAGCCACAAGGGTCCCCAGGGAACTGGGTGAGACCCAAGGAAAGGACACCAACCCGCACATGCTGGACAGGCCGAGAAAGGGATGCCCTTCCGGTTCTGGGTACCTTCCCCTCTGCTCGTGCCTAAAACTGGCCCATCTATCCAGCACCCCTCTCTCTCCTCCGGACCTGCTGCCTCGTGTCTAGAAAGACCCATCACAGACACCCTTAGCAATCTCCCCTCCCCTCCCCTGGACACGGCAAGAGGCCGACCAACTGCAGACAACAGCTACACGTTCAGGAAAAAGGTCACTGCTCCAGCTGAGGACTAGGAGTCGGGTGGAGGTGTGGGAAACGATTTCAGACAAGCGCAGAGTCCGACGCCGAGGAAACGAACACAACCCCGGAGCTGCAGAGGGGGCAGCCCCATCTCCAAACAGGGCCCGGGAGTCCCCTCGGCCAACCCCAGGGTTTCCTGAGGCGTCTCCAGTCGGCAGAGCAGGTAGCGGAGGCCTCTGAGAACTCCCACCGGGAAGGAACAAACCTTCCTGTCCGGGCCCACAGCAGCAAAGCCATTCTCTCCGGGGCCTCTCGGACCTCTGCCCCCGCCGCCCCCTCGCCGGGCTCGGGGCCGGAGGGTGAGGGAGGCATCCCAGCTGTCAGACCGACGGATGCCACGCACCACGCCGAACTCAGCCTGCAGCCGCGCCAGAGCCGCGAAGGTGGGGCACAGGGCTCGCTGGTCCCTCCGCACAGCCGATGGGTTCCAGGGGAACGTCTCCCAAGCGCATGCTGCAGAACCGGGCTGCTGCGGAGGGCCACCCCGCCGGAGCGGAGCAGGAGCCCGGCCGGAGGTGGGGCTCCGGAAGACCGCCGCGGAGCGCGGTGCCGGGCTGCCTCCCTCGGAGTCCCGGCACAGACCTGCCCCTCGAGCCTCCCCCACAGGGACAGGCCTGGAACTTCCCCCCAGGGGCGACAGACCAACTTTCTGCAGCGAAGGAGGTGAGCGGAGCAAGGAGCCGGTGCGAGGGCGGGGGAGTGGGGCTCCGACCGGGCGCCCCAAGTGGATGAAGAACTGAAGTGCTGGGAGGTGGGAGGGGGCTGGCCCACGCGGACCACCGGCCTGCGCGGCCTGGCCAGACACCCACCGCCCGGGCTGGGGGAGTCGGAAGGGGGAAGGCACCGCGCCTCGGGGAGCAGAGCGGAGGGACCAGGTGGCCCGGCTTTACCTGCAGTTCCTGAAATTCTCCCTCCAGCTCCTGCCACTCGCGCTCGCAGCGCTCCAGCTGGCCCGACATGGTGCAGTGGCGCGAGGCGGCGGCGGCGGCGGCGGCGGCTCCCGCAGCGTGGCGCGGCGGGCCACCAGCGCACCAGCGCCCCACCGCCGTCCGCTCGCCGGCCGCCTTCGGAGGCACCAGCTGTTCCTGCGCTGCCGGAGCCACGCGCGCACCTGACGTCACAGCCCCGCCCCGGCGCCCGCCCCACCCCCTCGCCGGGAGGCAGGCCGAGCGCATGCGCAGGTGCACGCGCCTCCCTGGCCCCGGCCCCGGCCCCGGCCCCGCCCCCGTGTGTCGCGCGCCCGCCGAGGGACGTCTGTAGCTTTGCAGGTCTCTCTCTCTGGTCCCTTGGGAATGCGTCTGCGCCTCTAGAATCTGTCTTCTAGTTGGGGCTGGGGAACTCGTTCGCAGACTATATTTGCAGAGCTTATTTTATATAAATTAATTAGATTGTGTTTATTTGGGGTGTCTGGGGTCTAGAGGGAGAAGGGTGTTTGGGGGGACGTGAAAGCGCACCATCCTTTGGCATCACCTGGCCTGAGCCAAGGCCAGCAGCCTGGAATGCTACAACTGATACTGTCCAACACGGTCGCCGAGTAGGGAGGGGCAGTACAGATAGGGCCCTGACATCTCACACTCATTATTTTCTGCCACTAATAACATCTTAGAGCCCTGCCCTCTAAGACTCTGGGCGACTCCCTGGACAGCTGTTTCTGTCACTCAAACGACACAACCACCTTAAAGGCCATTGAATCCCCCAATGCCCTCCCCTCAAGATCTGACCCTGCCTGGCTTTCCAGTCACATCTCTCATCTCACCCCCACCTCCAGCTACTGTACCTTCTCTTCCTGCCCTTGTGTGGAATATTCTTCCCCCTAAATCTTCATATTGTTTCCTTTTGCTCATCATTCAAGCCTCAGTTCAAATGATACCTGTGTTAGGTCCTAGGGCTTCCCTAACCACACAGTGACTGACTTAAACAACAGCGGTGTATTGTCTCATGGTTCCGGGTGCTAGGAGTACAAAACCAAGGTGTCTGCAGAGCCATGCGCCCTCCGAGACTCTGGGTGGTGGCCGTCGATCCTTGCTTGGCATTCCTCAGCATGCAGCTGTATCTCCCCAAACCCTCTGTGATCCCATGGCCTTTTCCCCTGTAAGCTGGGACAACTGTAGGACTAACCCCTGTTGACTGGTGTCCAGTGTCTTGAATTATTTTTTTCTAATTCCTATAGTTTTCTCCATTTTTTGGTTGTTTCGGGTGAGAAAGTAAGTGTGATGCATGTTATTACATCCAGGACAGAAGCAGAAGTCAGTCTGCATAACACATTGGAGATTTGGATGATTACTATATGAATCAGTAGTTTCTTTCTCTCTTTCTTTCTGAATGTATTTCATTTAATGAATGTGTCTGTTTACCCACTCTTTATCCATTCACTGGTTGAGGGACCTTTAGGTAGTTTCTAGTTTGGGCCAATTATGAATAAAGCCACTATAAATATTTATGTCAATGTGTCTAAATTGAAAAGAAAAAGATTATACGTAGAAATCCAGATTTTTCCATCTATTGACAAATGGAAAGGTCTGGTCGCACTGGGCTTACATTCCTGCATTTTAACTGCCTGGAAGAGAGTAGCAGGGTCCCCTTTACACGGGAGTCACCAGTCGCCACAGTCCCCGCCACGCCCAATTTTGTTGCCCCTCCTACTTCATGTATTTATGTAACCTTCGGCCCCTGGAGACATTTGAGTCTGAGAGGCCCGATTTAATGTGTTCTAAAGATTGCAAAACCAGCTAAAATACTCAAATGGTGGTAAAACAGAAAACGGTTTATTCAGTCGGGGTTAGTAGAATCATGAAGAAACAGCACCTTGAAGGATGAATAGTCACGGAGCAGAGGACTTGGGAAGAAGCAGCCCCTTCACCTGTTAGCGGTTGCTGAATCCCAGCAGGTCCCTCAGCCCCAGGCTGCCGGTGCGCAGGAGAGGCTGGCCCCGCCCCTGAGGAGGGTCTGGGCAGGTGCACCTTACCTGCAGCTGTCTGCAGGCTAGCGGGGAGACAGGTTGTAAATCTAAGGGGCTGTTCTGTCTGTGAGGTCAGACTCCACATGTGCCACTCATGAGCCCTTCTGTTGATGGCACAGGCTGGCCACCCCTATTGTGTAGTCCCTCAAGTGCCAGAAGTATCAGATCTTACCTGGCTGCCACCCTGTCCCGGTTCCTGCCCAGACCACCCTCAGACTCACTCATTAGCTCTCTGGGACTGGATCTGGATCTGGATCTGATCATGGTATGTGGGAAAGTGTGTTGCAAGGGTATCGTCCCTATCCCCTGCCCACACCCCCAGGGGAATCTTCCCTATTCGTTCCCTTTCAGGCACTCCACTTAGGCCCCTGCCCGCAGAATTTGCTCAGCCAGCTGTGGAGAATCATGAGAGTAGCAACACACAGGACTCACTAGGTGCCTGGTGCTCTTCTATATGCTTTATGTGCATGTATTAATACATCAAGTCTCACAATGACCTTATGAGAAAGAATTTTATTATCTCTACAAGTACCCTAAGGCATGGTTTCTCCAACTTTCAATGTGCTCATGAACCACCTCCTGCAGGTCTTGTTAAAAGGCTGATTCTGCCCTGGCTGGTGTAGCTCAGTGGATTGAGTGCCGGCCTGTGAACCAAAGAGTCATCAGTTTGATTCCCAGTCAGAGCATATGCCTGGGTTGCAGGCCAAGTCCCCAGTAGGGGGCACACAAGGGGCAACCACACACTGATATTTCTATCCCTCTCTTTCTCCCTCCCTTCCCCATCTCTAAAAATAAATAAATAAAATATTTTTAAAAATGGCTGATTCTGATTCGGTAGATTCTAGGAAGGGCCTCAGATCCTGTAGTTCTACAAAGCCCAGCCACTGCTGGCCGGAGGACCACACTTTACCCAGCAGGAAACAGCCCTGGCCAGGGAGCTGGTTAGAGCATTGTCCCACTACACCAAAGTTGCGGGTTCATCCCTGGTCAGGGCGCATATGAGAATCAACCAATGGATGCATAAATGAGTGGAACAAAAAAGAAAAGAAAAAGAAAATTCCAGGGACTTTTCCTTCATCCGCTTCCCACAGATGCACTTGCTCAAAAATAGTCCCAAAGATCTAACAAGCAATTTGCGCACAGACATTTATAGCAGCACCTGCCCCGATCGGTCACACACTGGAAACATCCCAAGTGCCCTGCAGCAGGGAGGGGCGTAAGTAAGCTGTCGTCTGCCCGTTCCGTGTAGTACCGCATGGCTGTTAGAATGAACACTGTGGGAACTAAGTGCATGCTTGTGAACAGGTGTATGAAATCATGGTAAGTAAAAAGGTAGAAAACACAAAGCAGTATGTGTATACTGGTTAAAGTTATCCAATCATTTGTGTACCCTGAGAAAGACTGGGTGGATTTCATGCGACAGGAATCATCCACGTCTGTGGCCATACCACCCTGAATGCGCCCGATCTCTTCTGATCTCAGAAGCTAAGCAGAGTCGGGCCCTGTTAGTACTTGGATGGGAGAAATCATCCATCATGTCAATTGATGGGAATTTTTATTTCCTGGAAGGTTGTGCAGGTATCTGAAAGAAATTTCAAACCCCCCTGGCTGGTGTAGCTCAGTGGATTGAGTGCCAGCCTCCAAACCAAGGGGTCAGCCAGTTCGATTCCCAGTCAGGGCACATGACTGGGCTGTGGGCCAGGTCTCCAGTAGGGGGCATGCGAGAGGCAACCACACATTGATGTTTCTCTCCCTCTCTTTCTCCTTCCTTTCCTCTCTCTCTCTAAAAATAAATAAATAAAATCCCCCCCCCAAAAAAGAAAATTTAAATCCCTAGCCTGCTGTTCATGGGTGTAGAATGTAATGGAAACAGCAAGCATTATCTAGTAAATGTCATTTGTTTAACATTTACTCTTCAAGTACCAAGATGTCCTTTATGACCTTATTCAGTTACTTGTATTACCGGACCTACCTGGGGCTAGATGGGGCTGTGTGATTCACCTGGCCCAGTCAGACAGACCTGAATTCACATTTCAGTTTGTGCCCTGACCGGTGTGGCTCCGTGGGCTGGGCATCACCCCACAAAGCAAAGGGTCACCGGTTGGACTCCTGGTCAGGGCACATGCCTGGGTCGCGGGTTTGGTCCAAGAGGCAACCAGTTGGTGTTTCTCTCCCTCCCTTTCTGCCTAAAAGTAAAATAAATAAAATCTTTAAAAAACAAACCCAGTTCCTCTTCTCTGTAAACCCCGGTCGCTCCGCTAAGACTGCTGTGAGGCCTAATGCAGTGCATGGTGTGAAGAACCTGGGAACGCGTGAGCACCAGAGAGCCCTGACTGCGTATGTTTGAGTTCTTTTAAAGATATTTTATTGGGGGATATTTTTAGATTTACAAAAAACCTGCAGACAGTAGAGAAGGTTCCCACCTATTCGCCAGTTTCCCCCCATGTTGTACGGTGTACATGACCACGACACCTTCGCAAATGAAGAAATGAGCAGAGGTGTATCACTAGCAACTGAAGTCCAGCGTTTGTTCAGATTTTACCGGTTTTCCCACCGATGTTCTGGGATTCACTGTGACACTGCATTTCGGGGTCAGGTCTCCAGAGTCCCCTCTGGTCTGTGACAGTATCTCGGCCTTGACTTTGACAGTCTAGAAGAGTAATGTATGTTTTTTAATAATAGCTTTATTGAGGTATTGCGATGGTTCATCTTCTGTGTCAGCTTGACTGGGCTGTGTGATGCCCAGATATCTGGTTATTCTGGGTGTGTCGTGAGGCTGTTTCCAGGAGATTATTTGCATGGTAGAATGAGTAGATTATCTCCCTCAATGTGTGTGGGGGGCAGACGAGCTTATTCAATCAATTGAGGGTCTAAAAAGCACACCAAGGTAAGAAGAATTCTCTCTCTTTTTGCCTGATCGTGGGACAAGGGTCTTCTCTCCTCAGGCTGGGACTCACACCATTGGCACTTCTGGTCCTCAGGCCTCGAGACTCAGACTGGAGCTACACGTTCCGTTCATCCCTTCATCAGCTGCTGGACATTTGGGCTGTTTCCACTTTTTGGCTGCCACGAACAGTGCTGCTGTGGATCTTCAGGTACAAGGTTTTGTGTAGATTTATGCTTTCTCTTCTCGTGCACTCATCAGCAGACTTGCAGGGTCAGATGGTAACTGAGTTTAACATTTTGAGCAATGGCCAAACTGTTTTCTAAAGTGACTGTACCATTTTGTACCCTCACCAGCAATGTATGAAGGTTCCAGTTTCTTTTTAAATATTTTATGTATTTATTTTTAGAAAGAGGGGAAAGAACGGAGGTGGAGAGGGAGAGAAACATCAGTGTGTGAGAGAAATATTGACCAATGGCCTCTCACTTGCTCCGACTGGGGACCAGGCTGCAACCCGGGCATGTGCCCTGACCTGGAATCAAACCGGCGACCTTTCGATTTATGGGAGTGTGCCCAGCCAACTGATATGTACCTGTCAGGGCTCCCCACAGTCTTGTTAACACTTGTCATTGTCTTTTTCCATTTTAGCTGTCCTGTAATTTTATGTGAACTGTATCTCACTGAGGTTTTGATTTTTCATTTTTCTAATGACTAAGAATGTTGACTGTATTTTCATGTGTTCATTGGCCAAGTACGTATCTTTTTTTAAATTTTTATTTATTTTTAGAGAAAAAGGAAGGGAAGGAGAAAGTTAGGAAGAAATATATCCACGTTCAAGAGAAACATAAGTCAGTTGCCTCTTGCACACCCCCAACCAGGGACCTGGACTGCAACTCGGGCATGCGCCCTGGCCAGGAATTGAACCAGTGACATTCCAGTTTGCAGGATGACACCCAACCCACTAAGCCACACCAGTCAGGGCCCAACTGTATATCTTCTTTTGAAGAAATGTCTATTCTAGTCCTTTTCTCATCTTAAAATTGAGTTACTTCCCCTGTTATTGTTGAGTTGTAAGGCTGCTTTATATATTCTGGATACAAGTTTCTTATCATACGTATTTTCATTTATTTATCCTGTTCTGTGAGCTGATTATATACATTATATATGTAAAATATATGTAATTTATAGGCGTGAATGTAAATATACATAATTTCTTTGACTTACTCAACAATCTCAGACTGAAAGAAAAGTTGCAAGTACATTACAAGAAGTTTTTTTGCCCTGGCTGGTGTGGCTCAGTGGACTGAGTGCCGTCCTCGAACCAAAGGGTCACTAGTTGGATTCCCAGTTGGGGCACACGCCTGGGTTGCGGGCTGGGTCCCCAGGAGGAGGTGTGTGAGAGGCAACCACACATGGATGTTTTTCTCCCTCTTTCTCCCTCCCTACCCTTCTGTCTAAACATAAAATAAATAGAATCTTAATTTTAAAAAAAACTACGAGTTTTCCAGTTGTGCCCGTGGCATCCTCTACAGCGAAAGGAGCCAGCCCCGGGCCTGCGGTGCTCGGCTGTCACGTCTCTGCGGTCTGCTTCCACCTGCAGCGGTTCCTCGGCCTGCCTTGTCTTCCTTGTGTTGACGCTGCGGAAAGGACGGGGTGGGTATTCTGTGGTGTTCTTCTCAATTCGGGCGTGCCTAACATGGCCCCGTGATCACACCCAGGTCGCGTGTCTTCTTCACGGAAGTGACCCTGTGTTCTCGCTGCCTCTCGGCAGGTGGTGCAGGGTTTCAGTTCCCCCCACCACCGACGACGTCCACTTTGCTTGATGCAGGTAGTGCTTTCCGGGCTTCTCCACCGGAAACATTGTTCCTTGGACTCCCCGGCGTGAGTATTTGTAAGTATTCTACGGGAGGCCCTCGGTGAAAATGCTCTGCTCTTCATCAAACTTTCCATCTATTTCTATCAGCACGAACTCACAGTTTTCTATTTTGGCCAATGAGCTATAATCTATTACAATTCTTTACTTGGATGCTCAAGTTGTCACAGACTTAGTCACTGACACCCGTTTCAAGCTGGCTTATGTGTGCTTTTGATAGGCCCCCATCATTTTTTAAAGAGCATTTCCTTATGTTTTTGACACCAAAAGATGTTCCAGGCACATCTTACAACCACCCAGCTCCAACTCTGGAATTAGTGATTTCTTCGCCATTTTTTCAGCAACGAACGGTATTTAGAAGTCAAGTTCTGGGTACTAGGTGTGTGCTCTCGCCACCATGGGATGTCACCACCCTTGGCTCTCTCACAGGACAGATCTAGAAACCATGTTTGCATATGTAGGTATATATATATTTTTGCACATTTACACCTTTATTTATAACTGTCTATAAATATTCAACACCAGGATGTTACACCAGTGTGCAAGTCCAACCCACAGGGCTCACCCTAGTTTCTCCCGTTTCCATCCCACGGCTCCTCTCTCCAGCAGCAAGAAACCTGGCTCCCATTGTTCCTCGTATGTTACTCACCCGGTCACACCTCCCCGTGTACAAACCACCTCCCACTGCCACCACCATCCTCTCCCCTCGCCTGATGCCAACCTTGCCCCAAATAGATGAATCTCAGTGGAACAGAGATGATGTGCATCCCTTTCTTGGCTTGGTGTCCAGATTAGAATTACTTTAAAAGAAAAATAATGAAAATTTCCCCAACCTCCAATGGCATGATCAACAAGATATGAGTGGAAGTGCTTGATAAAGATTTAGAAATTGGAGAAAACGGTACTTGAACAATCATTAAAATAATAATAAAAAAAAAAAAGATTTAGAAATTGGCCCTGGCTGGCGTAGCTCAGTGGATTGAGTGCAGGCTGCAAACCAAAGCATCGCAGGTTTGATTCCCAGTCACAGCACATGCCTGGGTTGGGGGCCACATCCCCAGTGGGGGCCACATGAGAAGCAACCACACATTGATGTTTCTCTCTCTCTCTCCCTCCCTTCCCCTCTCTAAGAATAAATAAATAGAATCTTAAAAAAAAAGATTTAGAAATTGAACACTTCCTAATATATCTCAAAAGCCATCGAACAATATTTGAGGAATGTATTTATTACTAGACACCTTTGCTGCTCCCAACTGTTGCAGATGCAGAAAATCCCTGTATCGTAGGTTCCCGCTATCCTATTATTTTGAAGGCCCTCTGTCTAGCAACACGGAGAAAATGTACAGCGTTTTTCTGTTTTTCTCTGCGATGCATTTGAAGGATGACATCTGACAACCCCCCAGTGAAGCCGTATTTTCCAGGTTCTTTTGCATGATGGCAGATATTGGAGGAAGACTGTAGGTAATACGAAATTCACCAAAATGCTTTTCAATGACGAGATGTAATGTTGGCTGCTTTTCATGGTTTTTTTTTGTTTGTTTTGCTTTTCGTTTTTTTTTAGCCTGATTAAATCTTGTGTTATTGCGCCACCTGCTGGCAGCTTCTCAGAATTTCTGTTTCTTCCAACAAAAAGTAAAAAAGGCTTGTTCAACAAAGATTTCTGAACAAATATTCTTTCTTCTCCCACCTGAAAAACTACCATTCACAGAGTGTGGGTAGTAGAAATATTTCCATTTCCTTTAATACAACAAAACATTTCCTTTCCAAGTTTTCAACAATGAGAATATACTGACTTTTTATTATGAGAGAAAACATATAGTTCAAATAATAATTATAAAGAGAATCTGTGCTGTAAGACCAGTTCAAGCCCTGGATGGGTGGCTCAGTTGGTCAGAACATCATCCCAACACACCAAGGTTGCAGGTGTTATCCCTGGTCAGGGCACATACAACAAGCAACCAATGAATGCACCAATAGGCAGAACAACAAAATCAATGTTTCTCTTTCACTCTCTCAAATCAATAAATAAAAACAAATTGGGCGGGGGGAAGAGGGGGTATAAGGGGACTAAACAGTAACAAGAAGAAATATAATAAAGATTATATTTTAAATTTTTTTTAAAAAGAGAGACCCCAGCCCTGGCTGGTGTAGCTCAGTGGACTGAGTATAGGCCTGTGAACTGGGGTGTTGCCAGTTCGATTCCTGGTTGGGGCAAATGCCTGGGTTGTGGGCTGGGTCCCTGGTTGGGGACACGCAAGGGGCAACCACACATTGATGTTTCTTTCCCTCTCTTTCTCTTTCCTTTCCCCTCTCTCTAAAAATATACAAATAAATTAAAAAAAAAAAGAAAAGAAAGAAAGAAAAAAGAGAGAGAGACCCCACAGAGCTCCCTAGCCCCTCCCACCACATGGAGACACAAGAAGTCAGCAGTGTGGAAGAGGGCCTTCGCCCAGCCATGCCGGCTTCCTGATCTTGGATTTCCACGCTTCGGAACTGTGAAATAAAAATTTCTGTTGTTTATAAGCCATCCAGCCTGTGTTATTTTGAACCAAGTAAGACAGGGCCTAACATTTTGAGTAATGAATGAGATTCATGTTACTTGCAACACAATCTCAATTTCATTCACTATTTTAGAAGTACTGTTACTGTTGCCAGATATACTCTTATATATCAGAGGATGTTTGGCCAGCAGAGCCAAAAAAATATTTACTATCTTTAGGTTTGCCTAATTATAATTCACTCCCTGGCGCTGGGGAGTGGATCACTTTTCCCGGACAAAAGAGAAGCTAACACATTTGGAGATCTGCCATCAAGGAGGAAAGGGAAGCGGGGTGTTGAATTTCAGTAGCAACCAATAGCGTCCACCGCCATAGCTACCCACTCTACCAGCCCATATTATCTCCGCCCAGCCTAAGTCTGAGGGACAGGACAAAGCCAGTGCTATATATTAATCAAATATAGATAGTATCACAGGAGAAAATGAAGTAGGTTGTGGAGAGGGCCCACTTTTCAATCATTCACCAGACTTGAATGGATAAAGTTAGTGTCTTGCTAGGTCTTTTGTCATCCTTTAAAGAGCCACAGATAATAAAATTATCCTCTATTCATTCATCCCTTTATTCCACAAGTATTTATTAAGGACTTATTGGGAACTGGACCCATTTGCTAGGGCTGCCGTAACAAAGCACCATAAATTGTGTGGCTTAAACAACTGAAATAATTAATTAATTAATTAATTTTTGTAGCCTGTTTGACCTTTATTTTTCTTTAATTGTTGTTCAAGTAATTTTCTGTCTTTTACTCCCATCCCAGCCCACTCCCCCAGCCCTCCCCACCTCCCTCCCACTTCCAAACCCCCCCCCTAGTTTTTGTCCTTGTGTCCTTTATACTTGTTCCTGTAAACCCTTCCTCTTTTCCCCTGAAATTCCCTCCCCTCTGGTCACTGAGAGCCTGTTCTCTATTTCAGTGTCTTTGGTTATATTTTGCTTGTTAAACAACAGAAATTTATTGTCTCGCCGTTCTGGAGGCCAGAAATCTGAAATCGAGGTGTCAGGAGTGTCTTCCTTCCGGAGACCCTGGGGAGAATCTGTCCTGTGAATTTCTCCCAGCTTCCGGTGGTTTGCCTAAAATCTTCGGAGTTTCTCGGCTTGTAGCGGCATCACCTCAATCTTCACGTGGCATTTTTGGGTCTGTCTCTGTGCCCAGATTTCCACTTTCATAAGGACACCAGTCATGTGAGATTAGGATCCACCCTAATGCCTTCACCTTAACCTGATCTTCTGCAAGGACCCTATTTTAAAATAAAGTCCGATTCACAGGTACGGGTTAGGATCTCAACACCTTTTCAACATGATGCAGTTCAACTCATCACGGGAACGTGTTTTGAGACTTACAGGGCCACGGCATACTTAAACTCAGGCTTAAAGAAATGGGGAGGAAAAGACAAGAAAGAAAAATAGGGAGGGAGGAAAATGAGAGAAGGGAGGAGAGAGGAAGAGATGAAAGTATAGGACAAGTGAAGAGAAAACAAAGAGAGAAAACTTGCACGAGAGAAACAGGACCAGCTGCAGAATTTGTGGGGCCCAGTACAAAATGAAAACGTAAGCACCCTTGGTAAAAAATTAATAATTTTGAAATGGTGACAGCAGAGCATTAAACCAAACACAAGGCCCTTGTGAAAATAAGGCCCTGGGTGGCTTCCCTACAGAGAGGACTGTACAAACTAGTATAGGTTGAGTCCTTAAAGGGTTTCCTTTAATGCTTTTTCAATATTTTTCTGTGCTCTTTATGAAGTACCAGTGAAGCGGTCACTCTTGTAACAGTCCATTCTTGGCTTAGGACCCTCCTAAGATCCTGTCTCCGGAGGAGAAAATAGCTTAGGGAGATGGGGGCCACACACACACTTGATGCTTTCCTTAAGACAGTTTCCAGATTCTTTTTTTTAAAGATTTTATTTATATTTTTTTAGAAAGGGAAGGGAGGGAGAAAGAGAGAGAGAGAGAGAAACATCAATGTGCGGTTGCTGGGGGCTGTGGCCTGCAACCCAGGCATGTGCCCTGATTGGGAATCGAACCTGCGATGCTTTGGTTTGCAGCCCGTGCTCAATCCACTGAGCTATGCCAGCTAGGGCAGTTTCCAGATTCTTTACACTTTATACTATCATCCCACCTCCAAGACCTTGCCCAGGCTAATCCTACTCCCTTCCTTCCAGTGCGAGCTCTTCACGGGTGGGGGCTGAACTGTAATTTGCCTCTGAATCTCCAGAACCTGGCAGTGTCCATATATGAAATATACTACGCTTTCCACAAATGTTTATGGAATAAAGTCGATGAACTGACCTGAGCGGCTTCCAAAGCATTTATAGATCTGTGACAAAATCATCCTTAACTCTGCAGACTTGTTACTTAACCCGACCTTCCTTACGGTTTAGGGCTCAGTGAGCACCTGTCCTCAACTTTTTTTAGAATAGTTGTTTTCAACCTGGACGCATAGGGGGCATTCAAATGTTTCTCTACTGACTCTTGAAGAAGTATTTTAGAAATGTAAGAATTCATGGGGGAAAAGAAAACTTCGGGAAAAAAATATTCCCTTTCTCTAAAATCTTTATTTAACACACATGTAAAAAAGAATAATCTTGTAAAACGTTTTAAAAACCTATAAGGTCTCGGTTATCACATACTGGCCTTTACATGTCTTGGTTTAGTAATTTTACAGCAGGGCATTTGGGATAATTCCTAATTCTGGCTTCCCATTCAGGTACACTCACCTACGCCGTGCTTCCTCCCTCCGCCCCTTCCGCTTTAGAAAACGATTCCACCCACTTCCGGCAGGGGGCATACAGAGCGCAGGCGCAACTTAGGAGCCTTTCATCACTCCCTGGAGCTAGTGCTGATATATGCGCATGTGCAAAAGAGGCGTGTCTGGGTAATTGCGCGGGAGATTGTAGGCCAACCGAACTCACGCGACTGTCTCCACCCATCTAAATAGGCGGGCGGAACCGAGAGTATCCTCAGGCCTAGTTCAGGCAGCGCATGCGCATTGAGTACAGGAACGTGGCGAAGGAACAAGGCGAGCCTTTACGCATGCTCATGTAAATGAGGCAAGAAACTTTTACGTCACAACTGAACCTGCCTTTTTCTCTCTTCACCCGCCTCTGACTTTTAAAGGGCCGGAGGCCCCCGGCCCTTTAAACAAATTGCTTTTCTTTGTTTTCTTTTTTAATTTTTTAATTTTTTTATAAATTCTTGTAGGATCTTTCTTTTTATTTTTCTATTTTTAGAGAGGGAAGGGAGGGAGAAAGAGATAGAGAGAGAGAGAGAAACATCAATGTGCAGTTGCTGGGGACCGTGGCCTGCAACCCAGGCATGTGCCCTGACTGAGAATCGAACCTGCGATGCTTTGGTTCACAGCCCGCGTTCAATCCACTGAGCTATGCCAGCCAGGGCTGCTTTTCTAAAATTAAGCATTTATTGAAAGCCCGTTATGTGCCAGGCCCAATTTACATGGTCTCCTGTGTGCCTTTTCCAGATGTTTCTTTTGTAACCATTGTAATAATTACGTTTGCGTAAATTTCTTCCCGTTCCCCAGTTGTACCATTCCTTAGGAGGCAATAATTGGAAATGGGAGGCAAAAGTGGTATTCTGGGTAGGTCTTCCTAGGTCAAGAGGTCTGAGACTGAATCCTGGCTCCACTGCCATCCGCATGCTCTTTTACTCCAGATATGATATAACTTCTGTGAACTTGTTTGGTGCTCTTTTATTAATATTTTTTTACTTTTCAATTACAGTGGACATTCAATATTATTCTATAAGATTTTTATTTATTTTTAGACGGAGGGGAAGGGAGGGAGAGAGGAAGGAAAACATCAATGTGTGGTTGCCTCTCCCGCGCCCCCTAATGGGGACCTGGCATGCAACCCAGGCATGTGCCCTGACTGGGAATAGAACTGACGACCCTCTGGTTTGCATGCTGGCACTCAATCCACTGTGCCACACCAGCCAGGGCTCAGTATTATTTTACATTAGTTTCAGGTGTACAGTATAGTGGTTATACATTTATATACCTTACGAAGTGATCCCCTGATATTCCCAGTGCCCACCTGGCACCACACGTAGTTATTGCAGTATTATTGACTGTATTCACCATGCCACACTTTACATCCCCGTGACTGTTTTATGAGTTTGCTGATTTTTTTAAATGCTGATGAGGTTCCTAGCTACGTCATAGGGTTATTGTGAGAAGTATATATTTTTTAAAGTATGTAAAGTACCAATACTATGCCTCACACCAGCTATTAAATAAATAAGTAAAAAGTAGTTATTAAGTGAAATTACTCAATCAGAAAATGGTTTTATAGTTCCTGGAACATTGTTCCAGATGGTTCTTCAGGAGGAAATAATGGCCAGGATGGCCAGCAGAATGTAACAGTGCTTATTTCCCCACAGTGTTGCCAATATCACACACAGTCTATGGCTTTTACACATTTTCCCTAGTCTAGACAGTATGTAATGGTGTGGCAGGGTTGTTTCAAGTTTCATTTCTTTAATTGCTAGTGAGGCTGTATGTTTTTCCTTCGGATGATTTATTATGTGTATTTCTTTGCCTAATAAGTATTTTCAAACACTGTAATTTTCACTGGCTTATTTCTGCAGACATTATGTTAGGTTCTGACAAAGCATTTTTTTTTAACCAATTTAAAAAAAGAAAGAGGATTGGGGCATAGAGAGAGAATTAAAAGGAAACTTTCCTAAGGAAGGGTTAGAAGCTAGATGACAGAGATCTCAGACGCGGTGTGTCCTGGTGAACTTTCTATGATACAGGAAATGTTCTGTGTCTCTGCTGTCCCATATGGTAGCCAGGTGCCACATGTGCCCACTGAATACTTGGAACGTAGCTAGGGTGACTGAGGAATTGAGGTTTTGTTTTTGTTGAACTTAAACTTAAATATGTCCTGGCTGGGTAGCTCAGTTGGTCAGAGCATGGACCTGATACGCCAAGGTTGTGGGTTCGATCCCCGGTCAGGGCGCATACAAGAATCAGCCAATGAGTGCGTAAATAAGTGGAACAACAAACTGATGTCTCTCTCTCTCTGTCTCTATGTCTATCTTTCCCTTCCTTCCTCTCTCTCTCTCAAATCAATAAATAAAAATAAGTGTTGAATACTCATCTCCCTGATGGTATAACCCTAGAGATTAGGAAAGAAGAAAATGGAGAGGAAAAGAGGGGTCCTATGGAGTCACTCAGAAGTCACCTCATAAATATGAAGGGGCTCAAATTTACATTTTTGGCATTGTCCCCAAGGGAGACAGTCCCAGACAAGGGCGTGTTCCGTTTGTAAGTCTGTCAAGCTCTCCCTGGCTGGTGTGGCTCACTGGCCTGCAAACTGAAAGGTCACACTAGTCCAATTCCAAGTCAGGGCACATGCCTGGGTTACAGGCCAGGTCCTCAGCTGGGGGCGTGTGAGAGGCAGTGGATCAATGTTTCTCTCGCACATGATGTTTCTCTCTCTTTCTCCCTCTCTTACATTTTCTAAAAATAAATAAAATCTTCTAAAAAAATCTATCAAGCTATACTGTGAAAACATTATGCTAAGTGAAAGAAGGCAGACACAAAAGGCCACATATTAGCCCTGGCTGGTGTGGCTCAGTGGATTGAGCACTGGCCTGCAAACCAAGAGGTCATGGGTTTGATTCCTGGGCAGGGCACATGCCTGGGTTGGGTTTAAATAAATAAAATCTTCTTTAAAAATCTATCAAGCTATACACTGATAATATTTCTACTTTCCTATACATATTTTACACTTCAGTAAAAATGTAAACCACATTTGCCACACTTTGTGTTACACTCTATGGGCATTTTTCTAATTTTTATTTTAGCAGAAGTCTCAAAGTCTAGCAGTGGCCTGTGACTCGCGCTGGACATCTGAGAGCCCCTAGAGGGCGCTCATCCTGCACCAGCGATTAAGGCTTTATTGTGAGAATTCATTCACATACCACCCAATTCATTCCTCTAAAGTGTGCGATTCAATGGTTTTCAGTCTGTTCACAGAGTTGTACAATCATCACCATAGTCAGTTTTAAAATATTTTCATCACTGAAGAAAAAAAGCCTCTCTGCCCTTTAACCATCACCTCCCCATTTCCCTTCCTCCCTCCCCAGGCAAACATTAATCTATGTTCTGTCTCTGTGGGTTTGCCTTTTCTGGATATTTCCTGTAAGAGAAATCATGTTACATGTAGCCTTTAAAAAAAAAAATATATATATATATATATATATATATATATATATATATATATATATATATATTTATTTTATTTATTTATTTTTAGAGAGGGAAGGGAGGGAGGGAGAGAGAGAGAAACATCAATGTGCAGTTGCTGGGAGACATGGCCTGCAACCCAGGCATGTGCCCTGGACTGGGAATCGAACCAACAACCCTTCGATTTGCAGGCCGGCGCTCAACCACTGAGCCATACCAGCCAGGGCTTTTTTTTTTTTTTTAAGATTTTGTTTATACCCATTCATCTTTTGATCAACTACACAGGGAACTCCCTTCACCCCATCCTGCAGACAAGGTCCTTGAGAGGAACCCAGCCAAATTCCAATCATTCAATCTGGCAGGTGATTATGAGAAGAGTATTTAGGACAGATGTCCTCGAGCTTGATGCTCCTGATGCTTCAGTGCTGAGGAGTTCCCAGTCCACAGCAGCTACTCAGGAGTTTGTGAAGAATGGTACCAGGTTCTGCCCTGATAGGAAAAACAACCCCATAGATATGTGACCTGCCCTTCCAGATGGCCTACAGATAAGCCTTAACCTGCCTGAATTCTTCTCTAGGGAACAGTCCTGCCTCCTCCTGAACCAGGGTCTAATTAGGGGCTGTGAAAGAGGTCTTTGCAATAGAGGGACTGAGGCTTGTGACCGTGTCCTAGCCTGGCCTAAGGAGAAAGAAGATTCTAGGCCATGAGGCGCCATTCCTCAGACAGCAGGGCAGCTCTCGACAAAGCATGAGCCAAGGGACAGTTTGACTTCCTGGGTTGGAAATGCTGGCCAGGTGCCTGAGGAGCAGAAGAAATGTCGTGAGGAAAACTACAGTGTCAGCAGCATGACTGGCCCAGGGCCACTCTGGACCCTAGCTATGCCCCTCAGGAATTAGGGATTGGAATTCAAAAAGAGTCAACTAATTTCTGTGAGCGACTCGAACGGAGGTGTTACAAGGGGCAGCTCTTTTCCACCACCAGTGTGAGAAGGCGGAAGGAGGGGGATGATAGCGAGATAGAGACAGACGGAAACACAGACAGAGACAGAGCCAGAGATGAGGAGGAGGATGGCTTTGAGGTCGGCAACTTTCCAACGCCCTCGCACCCTTAGCAAACATCCTTTGTTGGACCGTATGAGATGGTGCCTCTGCGGGCAACCAGAAGAACCTTGGGTGAAGCAAGAAGACACATTGTGGAAGTTCTGTGTCTATTACTAGCCATCTCTGAGAGAGACACACACTCAACAAATTAACTGTAAATGATAAGCGTGGAAATCAGAGCAAAATTCTCTTACCAATGGGAGTGCAGAGCGAAGCAGTGAAGGAGCACTCAAGGGAACAAAAATTACATTTCAACAAATGTTGTGTGAATCCAGTGCAAGGAGGCACTGGAACAGGCCGATTCACAGGGACAGTGAGGAGAACAGATGTTACCAGGGGCTGGGGGACAGGAGAATCGAAAGTTATTGCTTAATGGGCACAAGAATTTCAGTTGGGGAAGATGGGAATTTCAGTTCTGGAAAAGGACGGTGTGAATGATTACACGATATTGTGAATACTGAACTGTACACTTAAGAATAATTAAAACAGTAACCTTTATGTGATGTATAGATTACTACAACAAACAAAAAGAATTGCAAACAAAGAAAAAAAAATTACACCTGAGTCAAGCAGTCTTGAAGCCAGGGCCTTCATTCACACTCCTGGGTCAGTCATTTTTTGTGGGACACCCTTCCCGGGGGACGTTCCCAGTCACTCCCGCTTCCCTGCCCAAGGAGCGGAGTGGCTCCAGGGGCCAGGGGCCAGCCCTCAGAACTGCAGACGGGAAAAGCCCCGGCGCCTCTGGCCGGGCTGCCTTGGGGCGAAGGCCCAGAAAAAGGGACATGCCCCGCATTTTCCGGGAAGCAAGTGTGCGGGGCTGGACCAGAGCTAGACCCTGCGCACTGAGTGGGGTTCAAGGTCAGAGAGGAGAGGGGTGAGAGGCGGGCCGAAGAAGCAGGGCTTTGAAGGCCACTAGGACCGTAGCTTTTACTCTGAGTGACAAGGGGAGCCACTGGGGGGATGTGAGCCGAGGAGGGATCTGGGCTTGCTGGTGTTCATGTAACATGTATGCGTCCTCCAGGGTTGGAGAGAGTATAAAACCTCCCTCAAAGTCTCAGAGTCGGCTAGCAAACCCCCACGGCACTAAGAACCCCGGTGACGTTGGTTCTCCCTGCAAATTCTGCCGCTTCGACTTTGCACCTCGGCAGAACCGCCTTTAACCCTTGTTTCCGGCGTTGTATTTGCTCTGGGGATCCCCAGACCAGACAGGGATGGGGGTGCAAAAGGGAATAACCTCCCTGCGCACACCGTAACTCTCGCTCCGCACACCTTTAACCACCAGGCGGATGCACCAGCCAGCACTCGACCTCCGCGGCCAGAAGACTTCCTTCCAGGGACGCTGGAGGACTTGCACGGGTCCCTAAAGGAGGACCAGTGAGCGCCCTGTCTCCGCAGGAAGGGGCGGGCTTTGCTGTAGCCGTACGTTGCCATAGCGACCCTGGCCTCGGCCCTGGACGCTGGAGCGCGCGCTTTGCACTGCTCCGAGAAAGGAGGCTGCGATCCCTCGGTTCCTGCTTGAGAATTCCGCATCCAGGCACCGCTCGGCAGGTGAGCGCAGGTGAGAGGGCGCAGGTGGGACCGGGCGGGAGTTCCGGACCGACCCCTAGGCCTCCGGGCCCAGCCCCTCCACCTTCCCATTGAGGTAAGTATTGTTATTCAGTATTAAGACAACTCAGGCAGAGTCCGCGCGAAGCTTTCTTTTCCAATCCGTAGCTCATGTATTCGGTCCTCAGCCTCCACTACAGCAGAACCTAAGTTCCCGAAGGTGCCCGCTGGTGCATCCGTCTGGCTGAGTTCATATTACTCTCGTGAGACTTTAAGTAACCCCCAGTGACATCGTAGGAAAGTTAGTAGATTCTAGGTTACGGTTCTGAGTACACCAAGGAGAAAGTGTCACTTCGGGGCTGATATGGCATTAACACCTTTCTGAACATTTGCTAATCTCAATCTCGCTAAGACAAATAGGTTTTTGTTCAGCGTTTTTATTTTTACAGTTACCTTCCCCGTCGGGTACCTGACACTTGTTTTCCCTTTAGGGTAATGCTATGTAAAGTCTCTTTCTTGGCAAAATTATTTATTTGTAAAAGGGAATTCATTTAAATATCAAGATCCAGCACAACGCAGGTGGTACTTGGAAATAGGAGACAATGAAAAACACTAAATTTAGGGCCTGAGACTGTTTTCTCCTCCCAGCTGATTCCGTTGCTTGGAGGGACCCTCTCTATTTCTAGGCTTGGTCCTCAAGATCTGTACCAGCCGGTGTGGTTGGTCAGCCGGTCGGACCCCTGCAGTCCGCTGCTGCAGCCCAACCGAAAGAACTCCCTGGTGGGCGGGTCCCAGTGCAAGAGGAAAACACAGGGCCGTTGCTCAGAAAGTGTCTGTAAGAATTTCAGAACAGTGGCTGTGGAGAGGCAAACCAAGCACGGCCCTTCTCAGGTCAGGGCCCTGTGCGACGGCTCGGGTTGCTTATCTGTGTCGCTGGCCCTGGGTGGGCATATGCCTGGGCCACAGCGATCTCCAGGCATCTGCTCAGCCCTGAGGTCATTCTGATTGTCTGATTGGTCAGTAGTAGCTCTGCGTGCTCGCAGTCAAATATTTCACTGTAGCCCCTGCTGCTAGCACTGCCGGTGTGTGCCTGTGTGTGTATGTGTGTGTCCCCCAAGCCCATGGGGCGGAATAGGTAGTATTTGCTAATGCAGAACGGGGATCCCGAGCTTTGGAAGGGAACATCTTTACCGCCTGGCACAAGCCCCATGGAGACAGACAGAGGGATGTGAATGTCTCTGCACTGGAGACATGACAAGCATAGCCCCCTGCTCCCCAACTGGGGAGAGGCCCTAGACCCCCCCTCCCAAAGTCTCTCTGCAACCCTGCCAGGCAGGGCCGGGAGGAGAGCTGGGTCTGCTGGAAAAACCTAGCCAGGTGATGAGGCAGGCAGGCGGAGGACCAAGGCAGGGGCCAGAGGTCCGATGTAGAAGGGTGACCGACCATCCTGGTGTGCCCAGGGTGGTCTCAGTTTCAGACGGAAGGTCCAAAGCCCTAGGAAACCCCGCAGTCCCAGCCATACGGGCAGTCGGTCACCCTAGGAGCAATATCTTCAGCTGGTGGGCTCTCTTGACAGCCCGCAGACCCTGCAAAGCCAGCCCCTGGACTTTTTCATCATCCTGTCCGCCAGACAGAGGATGCAAGACCGAGGGATGAGAGTGCTGGGCACTGGGCCGTGTGTTTGTGAGGGGTGTCCCTGTGGGCTGTGCCATGGGAGCTGTCCGCCAGCCCAGGGCAGCACGACTACCTCAACCCCCCATTCCTCTGGAATGGATCTTGGTGGGTGCTCACCAGGGTGGGCTCCAGGCCAAGTTCTAGCCTTAGGGCCAGCGTCCACTCTGATTGGTCATACTGGTCATTAAATATGTGACCATCACCTCCTGCCTGAGGACAGTTTCTTCCTGATGCCATCACAAACCCAACCGCTCTACTGGTTTCCCTGGTTTCCCAAGCAATTGTGTCATCAGCACCCCCCCCAAGTGCGCCCCCACCCCCGGAGAAGCAAGGGAGGAGACAGCTCAAGGTCAGACCAGCACAAAAGGATCCCCTCCCAAGGCAGTTCACCTGCCCCAAGGACTCAGAGCACACATGACTCACCCCGCTTGAGCTCGAAATAGGGGCTGCCCCCAGAGGCCCCGGAATGCTGGCCTAGCCAGGGGCACAGCGAGCCCTCGATGTCCCTGACTTTCACCAGCACCCTCAGGCCCTGCAGAAGCGGCCAGCATGCCCATCTCCAAGTACCCACGGAAGTCAGAGCCCCTGTGGAAGGCCTGGGACCAAAAGGCCCAGAAGAATGGACTGAGACACCAGGTGCACACTGTCGGTGGCGACTGCTATGTGGGCGAGTGGAAGGACAACATGAAACATGGTGCGTGGGGGACCCTCAGGGGCTCAGGCGGCAAGTGTGGACTTTGGGCCAAGAAAATAGCTTTCAGAGCTCACTGGGGATATAAGATGTGTCCCGAGGCTCCTCCAAGGGGTAAATGCTGACCTCGACCAGCCAGGGGCTTCCACATGCTGTGGTTCTGGAAAGGAACTCAGCTCTGACTTCAGCTGAGAAAGTCTCAGGGACCAGCGGGGCACAGAGCCGTCTTGAGACGCCAGCCCCAGCCCCAGCCCCAGCAGGAGCTCAGGGGACTCAGCTCTGTCCCTACCCTCCGAGGCCTGCGTGGGACTGCCTAAGAGTAGGGAAAGGCAGAGCCCAAAAACCAGCCTCAGTTGGGAGTCTGGTCTTCAAACTCAGCCCTGACATGGAGCCTGACCAACAGGAGGTGAAGGAGAACCCCCCCACCCCCGCCCTGAACCCCAGGCAGCTGGGGCTTAGACTCTACCTGGACTGGGCTCCGGGTCTAACCAGTGGAGGGTGCAGGGGTCCTTGTGATACACAAATTAAGACCTGAAGAAAAAAAAAGCTTTTCTTTTAAAAAGGTGGCATGACTTTTCACTCCAGTCTCACGATTCCAGATTCTGTGCTCTTAACCACTCTTTTCTCCTGCGTTCCTGCATTGAGTGCTTTTGAGTCCAGAAACCTGGACGAGAATCTTAGGTCCACTGACTATGACCTTGAGTGATCACACACCATTCTGAGCCCCCGTTCCCCGATCTCTAAAATGGGAATAATGCCCAGACCCAGTGTGGCTCAGTTGGTTGGCCATTGTCTCACAAGGCAGAAAGGTCACCAGTTCGATTCTCAGTCAGGGCACATGCCTGGATTGCAGGTTTGGTCCCATACTATTAAGAGATGAAACTGACTTGGGGCATGCTACGTGTCTGGCTTCAAGGCAAAAGTCTGGAAGGCCACCATTTGTAGAAATGGAACTTTCTTGGGGCTTTCCCAGCTGCTGGGGGTCTAGAGACAAGGCCCAGACCCTGTCCCAGTCTTCAAGAATCACCAAGTCTAGGGGCCCCTGAGGCCCAGGCAGACCCAGCACCTGCCCCCCACCCCATGCGGCCATGTCCGCAGAGCTGGCCCATCTGTGTGTCATCAGGGAAAGGAACACAGATCTGGAAGAAGACAGGGGCTGTCTACGAGGGGGACTGGAAGTCTGGGAAGCGAGATGGCTACGGCACCCTCAGCCTTCCTGACCCAGAGACAGGAAAGAACAGGAGAGTGTACTCGGGCTGGTGGAAAGACGGTAAGAAAACGGTGAGTGGTTCCTATCGTGCCTTGGGGCATGGGTCAGGCTGAAAGCAGGCTGTGTGTGTTTGTGGAGTGGTGGGGGGGAGTCACAGAGGCCTGGGAGAAAAGGGGGGATGGGTTTGAGGGGAGAACAGGGGTACTGTGTGGGTAGGAGGAAGGGTGGGGGAATTGCCAAGCTTCTCAGAACAAAACCCAGGAAACAGGAAGCCAGAGGAGAGGGCCCAGGGAGGAGCAAGAAGCCAGCCAGGCCCGTGGCTGGGGGGTGGGGGTGGGAGTCTCCTCCCCCTTCTCCCCCACTCATTTCCTGGCTTTCTTTTCCCTGGGCGGCCCTTTCTGAGAATCCCCCTTCTGCTGGGCCAGGATAAGAGGAGAGTAGGAAGAGTGGGAGCAGGAAAGCTGAGGCCACACCCTTAGTCATTGAACAAGAGAGGAAGGTCCCAGGTCCCAGGGGTAGAAGCTAGCCAGAGGTGTGACCTCACCCATAAACACTCAAATCCTCACCATGGGCCATGGCAACATAAAAATACAATATTGCTATTGAACTACTGCTATTGCAATCTTGGAACATAACTCACATCATCATCATCATCATCATCATCATCCCCCCCATTTACTGATGAGGAAATAAGCTCAGAGAAGTGAAGTGCTTTGCTTGGGGTCACACTGCTGGCAAGTGGTAGGGCCCAGGATTTCATGATCTCTGCTGTCAAACTGTTTATTATTGACCGGTGGGTAGAGAGACCTCAAAATAAAGTGCACATATAATACAGTGTTAGGATAGAGGTTTGCACAGGGAACCCAGAGGAAAATTATTGAGCATTCATTCACGGCAGGCTTCCTGTAGGAGGTGACATTAAAAAAATGCAGTTAACCTGGGAGTAAAAAACAAGGGGAAGTAGCAAAGGAGGCAGAAGTAACAAAAGGAAGGATATGTCAGCAAGGTGTGTAGGCCCAAAGGGGTGGGAGTAAGAGGGGGTGTAGGTGTGGGCCTTGTGTTGGTGGGGAATCAGGAAGCTTGAGCTGCTTCTCCCAACCTCCTTGGTATGATGTGTGGGGAGTCCTTGATTCTCTGTGATTGGGTGCTAAGTATGGTGGTGTTGATGTTCATTTTTCTGGGGAGAAAGTCCACAGCTCTGATCTGATTCTCAGAGGCAAATGTTACTTTTAATAGGGTCAGATCAGAGTTGGGGTTAACATAAGCGGATGGGCTGTGTAAAAGACCCTTCTAGCTGCTGTACAGAGAATGCATGAGGGCGGGGAGAATGAGAGAGTGGAAGAAGGGACCAATGAGGAGGGGAAAAAGAACGGTGGGCTGCATGAATTGGGTAGCAGAGGGAAATGGGCGGCTTGGAGCGATTTTTCGATACAAGGTGCAGGACTGACAGAGGAAGCGAGAAGCCCAGGTGGGAGGATGGCGGGGCTTTCCTCGTGGTGGTGGGGGCACCGTGAAGTGAACGGGTTTACCTTCCTGCTTCCAGGGCTATGGGATCCAGTTTTACGGACCCAAAGAGTATTACGAAGGTGAGTGGTGTTGCAACCAGCGCTGCGGGTGGGGCCGCATGTACTACAGCGATGGTGACATTTACGAAGGCCAATGGTGGAACGACAAGCCGGAAGGGGAGGGCATGTTACGCCAGAGTGAGTGCCCCGCCCACCCTTCCAGCCACGCCCACACGACCACGCCCCATCCCTGCTGGCCACGCCCGCCCACCTTCATTCATCTGGGCTGCACCCCCTCTGGGCTCTGTCTGACCGCGCCCTCATCAAGCCACCCCCCCGGCAGAGCCCTGCTCCAGTGTGGGTTAAGGGGAACAACAGGACCAGATCCCTGCCCTGAGGGAGCTTATACTCTAAAATGAGAGCCTAACAATAAAAATGGACAATTAAGACATTTTCTTATGGTCATAACAATCATAGCTACACTATACAGCCATGAACCCATTTAATCCTCACTACAGTTCCGCAGCATCGGCACTCTTGGCCCCACTCTACAAATGAACGAGGCACCAGAGAGGTTAAGTCACTCGATCAAGGTCACACAGTCTGTTAGTTGTGAGGTCAAAAATTGCTAAGGGATTCCCCCTAAAAAATAGGAAGGTGTGTTGGAGAATGAAAAAGGAGCTGGTGACAGGGACTATTTAGGTTGACTGAGGGTCAGGAGTCAGGGAATGCCTTCCTCAGGAGGCAACCTTTGAACAGAGACCTGAAGGAAGAGAAGGAGCGGGATATGCATTGAACTAGGGAAAGTATTCCCCAGCAAAGAATAAAGAGAAGCCCACACTGGTGTCAGGACTTAACCTGTTCTCTACATAACAACCTGAGGGAGCTGTTTACAAATGGGGCTTGTCACTGTCCCGCTTTCCACTTTCCGTAGTTCCCTATTGCCCTCGGAATGAGCTCGGACTGCCTGCGGTGTGGGGGCCCACGTGTCCTGCCCTGCTTGCCCCTCCAGCTTCACCTCCCGCCCCCTCCCCTGGGCTCCCTTGGTTTCAGCCATACTTACTTCCCTTCAGTTCCCTCACTTCCTGCCTCCGGGCCCCTGCGCTGCTGTTCCCTCTCCCTGGAACAGAAAGGCGATGCCCAGATCCTTTTGCATTGTCTCCACCTCGGAGAGGCCTCCTCCGCCCGCTCCACCTACAGCACATGCTCCTCTTCTCAGCACCTGTCTCCTTTCCTGTGGAGCACCAGGTTGTGTAATCAAGGGGGTGACTTTGCTTTCTGTCCTGTTTCTCCCCTGTAAAATGGGAATAATAGTAGTGCCCACTTCATAGGACCGTGATGAGGATTAGATGAGGGGGTCTCTGTCAAGTGCTTAAAATAGGGTCTGGCCCACAGTACACGGTCTATAAAGCTGGTGGTATTGTCCCTTTAGACTGTGAGCTGCATAAGGACTGGAACTGTGTCCCTCTTGTTCCTCACTGTGTCCCCAGTGCCTGGCACACAGCAGGTGCTCTTGGTGAGGAACCTGGAGCCCAGTCTCCCGCAAACTTAAGTGGCAGGAGGCCAGCAGGGCATGGTGGAGGGGCTGGCCCAGTAGTCTGGCCTGGTTGGCTGTGCCCAGCACCCACACCTCTGTCCTCTCTTCCAGAGAATGGGAACCGCTATGAGGGCCACTGGCAGCGAGGCTTGAAAAATGGGTCCGGGCGTTTCTTCCACCTGAACCACGGTCAGCTGTTTGAAGGCTTCTGGGTGGACGACGTGGCCAAGTGTGGCACAATGGTCGACTTTGGCCGAGAAGAGGCCCCTGAGCCCACCCAGTTCCCCATTCCTCAGGTGGGCAGCTCTCACCAGGGCGCTGTGACCACACCCAGAAAGAGACGGAAAAGAACACCCCCCAGCCACACCCAGCCCGGCCTGACCCAGCTAAGTCCAACTAGCGAACAGACAAGGTTTTGTTTTCAGTCAGGGCATCTCCAGGGAGGCAGGCAGTACCCCACAAGGCTGTCAGCACCTCCAAAAGCAGGCATCGCCTCATAAAACTGGCAGCCTGGGACTTCCCTGCACCTCAAACCCACCCCTGCTGCCTCCCCCCAGGTGGAAATCCTAGACCCTGACGGAGTGCTGGAGGAAGCCTTGGCTGTGTTCAAGAAGGTGGAGGAAAAACAAGGAGACTGATACCAGGTGAGGGGATGGGCACGCCTGTCACCCTCTGTGTGAACAAGGCAGCCCCTGGGGTCTCCTCTGACCAAGGGGCTCAGGGCCAGTACCAGAGAGGGCGGGTTTCCCCCTCCTGCAGTCCCTCTGGTCCTTTTTGGTTCCTTGCCTTCAGAACTCATTTCACCAAAGATCAGCTCACTGCAGTCCCGCCCGGCCCTCCCATTGTTACCCTGGGCTTCCTGGGAGGAACACTGCTTGGTGTCAGGTGGCAGGCTCGCCCCTGAATGCCCATAGGCTGGTTTGCGCTGGCCTCCACCTGCACATCCATCCAGTGGGCCCATTCAGCCCTAGCCCCTTCTGCTGTGGGTGTAAGTGGGGTTCAAGGGGAGGGCGTTGATAGTGTCTTTGAAAAGCCAGCTCCCACCACCCCTTCGCCTCTGCAGAGAGACTTCTAGAGCTCTAGGAGAAAGTCAAACCCACGTCACCCAACTGCTCAGACCGGTGCGGCTCCCACTGGAGGAGTGCGCTGTGGCTCCGGCACACCCTCGCTCCTCCCAGCACTGGATCAGTCTTTTGCCAACAGGGTGCCAGTGCTTCTCTCTCTAGCCAGACTTGGGTGCCCTCCTGCTTCATTCTAGGACCCTACCCCTGAGTGCATGAGAATAAAGAGCACCTGGCAGCATTAGCCTGGGGCTGGTGGTGTCAAGGGAGGCTGGGAGGGATCTCAGGTAGGAGAGGAGGCAGGCTTGACCCTAAGGGTGCTGGGGGAGGTGGCTGTGGGTCCCTGCACTCTTGAAATACTCCAGAGAGAAGAAAGCCTGCATCTGGTACACTGGTCCCTAAGATCTGGGGTTAAACCTGACCTGGCTTCTTGGTGGAACACAAGGGCTCTCAACTTCGGAATCCCGTGGGAGCTCTAAAAGCCAGAAGCCCAGGATCCACGCCCGGAATTTCTCATTTGACTGGGGTGAGGCCTGGGCCTTCAAAATCTTCCCCAGATGATTCTGACGTAAAGAGCCAGGGCCCAGAACCCCCAACTTACAGGATCTGCGACCCTTGGCACGTGACCCCTGTGCCGCCTCCGTAACATGGGACTTCAGAGGTCCCACAGGGGCGTTCTGAGGGTTTGTTCTCAGATGTCATCATGCTGACTAACATGTATCGAGGTTAATTGGGAAGCGATGTCTGGGAAGGGCTCTGCATAATTCTAATGTAGATGACATTCCTGCGAGATAAGGGACTCTTACATAACGAGGAGGGACAGGAGCTCTGCCGTCCGATCGCCTGCATCCAACAGTGTGAATCCAATGTGACTTACTAGCTGTGTGGTCTTGGGCATGTCACTCCACCTCTCTGTCCTCCAGGTTTTCCTCTCCTCTAATTTGGGACAATAACGGTATTTACCACCCAGCGTTGTTGTGGTTATTGGGAGGATCAAACACGACACCCTTCCCCGAGGCATCTGGTTTGTTGGCTGCAGTGTAAACACTCTACCAAAGAATGATTCAGCCTGCTCTCCGCAGTGGAACCCTGGAACACCAGGAGGGACCAAGGCGTCGCCAAGCACCTGGTGCATAGTCAAGGCTCCATAAATGCTCACCGACACGGCTGAGGTTCTGCCTCTAGATCGTCACAGGGTGGCCTGACCCAAGGCATGTGGGTCCACACCTGACACCGGGAAGCTGAGCCTGGCCTCCACGGGACACAGAATTAACCAGATGGACCCAGAGCGCTCACCTGGGTGCCAGGTCCTCTGCTGACAGCTTTGTGTCCTATCCTGACCCTCAGCAACTTGTGATGTGCTGTTACTCGTCCCACTTTAGAGGAGGACACTGAGGTCCAGGGAGGTCCACGAGTCACCGCCTAGAAAGTGACTGTCCTCACACGTACACTTATCTGCCGTTACGGCCCAGAACAGAGTGCACAGGGCACCACTGGGGGTCCGTGCTGGTTACGTGTAAACTCTCCGGGAAGCGGAGTGGGAACAAGGTGAGCTGGCAATGGACGGTTGTCTCGGGGGAGGACCGGGAACAGGGGAGGGCGGCTTTCACTGCATTTGGAACCATGCGAGTGTATCATCTGCTCAAAATATGAATAAACTGAAGTTAGAGACTGTTCTTAACTACCAGCATTTCCTTAAGTTGCCTGGGTTTGAGTACCTGGAATGCTTGTTAAAAATACAGAATCGTAGCGGGGATAAATGGTAATGGGAAAACAAAACAACAACAAAAAAACAATGAAACAGAGAATCAGACATACCAAGGGGAAGGGCTTGGGTATCTGCATTTTACAGGCTGATGTGATGCTTGAGTTCAGGGAAGTTTAGGAAAGAAAACCTAAGACTACAGTCACAGACTAGAAATTATTCCAGGGGGATTCTAACCCCCCTCAGAGGTGGCGAGGCAGACCTCCTGAGGATGCACGGAAGGCACCTTTGTCTTCTCTGCCGGGCAGTGGGCAGTTTCACAGGTTCCCTAATCCTGTCCTAATTGCCCTACTCAGTTCAGGCCATTCCAAGAACGGGGGAGGGGTGAGCCCATGATGCAGGATGGAGACAAGATGCTGAGATAGGAAAAAGGATGGCCCCCTTCCCCACTCAGCCCACACAGCTGCCGCTGGCCAAGTTCAAGTTTGTACAGGATAAGACCTTAAGGCCACACTTTCCCCTACCAATTTTCACTTTAGCCAGAGCGCTTTGTATTTATAAACCCCACTAGCTGAGAAAGACAGAACTCTCAAACTCAAAGGTCCTTGGGGGCCAGGGAAGCAGCACAGATGAAGCGGTCTTGGTGTAAGACAAGAGGGAGTAGTGGGGACTGTGGCGAACATATGTCCTGAGGAAGAGGGTGGCTGCAACTCAGCTCCTGCTCATTACTGCTCCAGGAGAAGGTGGGCCCAGCGCTACTGCTGGGTCTTCCGATTTCTTAAGCAAAGCCAGAATCCTCCCATGTAAGATTTCTATGAGTGTCCAGGCTCTCAGCCAGACTTTCTAGGTTCAAATTCTGGCCAATTACTTAACCTCTTTGGGCATCAGTTCTGTCATCTGCAGGATGGAGACAAATCTCCCTGCCAAAGTGCACAGCCTGACTGCAAAAATGACGAACTATCAGAGAAACCAGACCGAGGTGACATTCTAAATACAAGCCGCGGGCTGGATGCCTTGAAAATGCCCATGTCGTAAAGGACAAGAGAGGCTGTTCCTACTCCATGGGACGCCGTGATCCTGGGCAGAAACATCACTGCCAGAAAGGACGTGACCGGGACAAGTAGGAAATTGAGCGTGAGCGTTCTATCGGGACTGCATTGTGGTTACACAGGGGAACATCCCTGGTTTTAGGAGGTAGTATTTAAGCAGGAAGGGTCGAAGGGTCGAGGTATCTGCAACTAACGCATACAGCCCTGGGGGGCGGGGGGGGCAGGGTGATCCTCATCACTCACTGGCCCCTGTATTTACGAATTTGCACCTTCTGCTGAAGCTGAATGAGGAAATCCTCTGCCTCGCTTCAGCGCTCCTACTGTAAACAAGTATCCCTTTCCGTCTGTTCAGGGCCACATTTTTTAGGCTTCGTGCCTTTTGCTGACGTCGCCGTTTAGACCGGCCCTCACGTGCTGGAGCGCTCCTCTCGCGTGTGCCTGAGGGCAGGGAGGCTGTGCTGAGCCCTGGAGAAAACGGAGGTGCCAGGCGGGCAAGCTTCATTCAGGCATGAGTGATAGTTCTACTGGCCCTGAATTCAACGCCAGTGAGTCAACGACATATATTAAATAAGGTCTCTTTAAATGGAAACATACACAAAACAAGGTTATGTATTGATGATCAGTTGACAGAAATATTGTGACCAGAAACTCGCAGGAACCCTACCCCGGTATTTCCCATAGGAGCGATGGTTTGGTAACCACGAATTCAGTGTTCACGGTAATTTTGTAGAACAGAACTACCACGGATAACAAGAACTGACTGCATATATATTTTCAGTTACTGTTCATGCAACATTTTTGTAGGTATGAAATTTCTAAAAATGTTGAAAAAAATAATCTGCTTAAAGGCTCACCTGATTGAGGCAGCAAGAGAAAGGATGCCAGACAGCCCCGACCCAGCAAATACGGACACAAGAGGAGGCATCCCTTATGAGTATATTTATGTGTTCACACACACACGCACACACTCGACACTGAATGGGGGGGGCGTCAAGATTGAAAGGACAGGAAGCATCCAGATGGCACTGGCATGGGCCAGGAGGAGGGACAAAGGGAGCGTTTGTCCCGGTTCTGGCTCCCATCGGCGGCCTCCTAACAGAGGTGAACACAGAGATGGAAGAACAGGAAGTGCTTATTCTCTTAGAGGAAAGTTTCAGAGTGCAGTTACTGCTCTTTAAAAAGAGCCTCTTCCCTCCACTCTCTGCCCCCGACAAAAGCCCGCACCCTGTGCAGGCTGTCCTTGAGGCTGGAGCAGGACAAGGTCTTGGGGAAGGGCATAGGCCAAAGCTAGGAGTGCCCAGGCCAAGGGGGGCTTAGGCATAGTGGCTGCCGGGAGTCAGGGGATGGTCCCCCCTGTGGTCCAGCTGGTCCTGCAGGCGAGCGAACTCTGCCAACTCGTTGAGCTCCTGGAACTGCCGGTCCGTCTTGTGGCTGACCAGTGAGCGGTAGAAGTGGACAGCGAAGACGATGAAGACCAGGCCGAAGGGGACCATGATGGTGGTGGACGCGATGGCGGCGGCCTGGCCCGGGGTGATGCCACCCGTGCTGTCATTGCTGACAACTGGGGCCCCGCCGGTGGCTTGGGGGTTGCTGGTGGGCCGCGGCTGGCCCGGCTGCTTCTTGAGGGGCAAGAACTTGACCCAGCAGAGCAGCACGACCTCGGCCAGGAAAAGCAGTGTGCCGATGACCGTGGAGAAGGCCCAGGCCAGCTCGATGTGGCGGTGCATGCGCTCGTGGGGTGACTCCTTGACCGAGTTGAGGTTGTGCACGTTGCTCACCGCCTCGATGTTGGGCAGGATGCAGGTGCTGATCATGAGCGCAAACAGGTGCACGGCCACGAGCACGGTCGTGCAGGCGCTGAAGGCGATGAGCAGCCCCGGCGGGTAGTCATGGTCGGCGTCCAGCTGCACTTCCACCATCGCCACCTGGGGGTAGGGAAGAGGCGGGCTGAGCACCAGGACAGTCATGACCCACAGAGGCTTTCCTTCTGTCGAACTCTGGGACCCTGAGCAAGTCACGCGGTCTCTCTGAGCCTCAGGCTCCACAGCTGTATAATGGGGAACATTAGACTCATCTACTTGGGGTTAAGAAACTGCAGAAAGCGCTAGCAAAGAAAGCAGGCCGCCTGGGTTTGACTCCCAGTTCTGCTGCCCAATAGCTCCGTGTCCTTGGGGACGTCACTGAACCTCTCTGAGCCACTATGCTCTTCTTTGTAAGACAGGAGCATCACATGCATCCACAGGACTATTTTAACAGTCAAACGAGAGCTCCTGGCACATGGCAAACGCCTCCCCAACAGCATACATTGTTCCCACCACTCAGCCAGGCGTTAAAAGCCAAACGCCACAAATGGTTACAATGGTTTTATGTCTTGTATTACTATGACAAAAAGTTTGCATGAAAAAAAAAAGAAAAAGCAACCACCCACCACCCTCCCTGTTGGCCCCTCACTCCCATTCTCCAGCAGAGGGGTGGGGATGGAGGTGAAGGCCATGCCCAGGCCCTTTCTGAGAATCCAGTGCACCAACCAACGAGGAACCACGAGGCTTCCCAGAAGAGATGGGCTCTAGGCCTGGGGCCATCTACTCCCCAGGACTCAGTTCCAGGCTCAGGGCCCCAAGGCTGACGCACTAGCTTCTACCCAGTTCCTGGAGACCTATAGATCCGGGGTCACCGGGGGCACACACCTGGGCCTTGCAAATCGCCCCCACATGAAGGAGCCAGCTCCTTAGATCCGGGCTGGGAGCAGCAAGCAATGGGCACACTGCCAGGGCTTGCCTGCTGGGGCCTGGAACCGCAAGCACCGATGACAATGCCATTAAGGACAGTAACCCTTCCTGAAGTGTTCACTACTCATGTGCAGGATCAGAGGGCCTGGCGGGGGGGCGCGGGGGGGGGGGCGGTTCTAATGCTGAAATGTGTCCACCAGCCCCACACCAGCCTGCCCTGACCCCACTTACTGCTGGGGAGGGTGGTGAGCTCCTTCCTTCCCCACCAGCTCTCCTTCTACCTGTAACACCTGGCCCAATTCACTTTCACTTCTTGCTCTTGTGCACTTGTCCTATGGCCCGGAAAGGCAGTGCGGGGCAGTGGTTAGGAGCACAGGCTCCGGCACCAAGCAGCCTGGCTTTGAACCCTGACTCCTCTGCCTTTTATTAGGCTGTGACTCTGGCCAAGTTCCTCTAACTTTCTGGGCCTTGGTTTCCTTATCTAAAAATGGGAATAATGGCACATGGCTCAGAAGGTTATTGTGAGGACTGAGTTCATCCAAAGTAACAGACTGAGTGCCTGGCATAGAGTATAAACCCTCAGTGAAAGAGAGCCTTATTAATTATTATTATTATTCAGCTTACCCAGTCAGGGCACATGCCTGGGTTGTGGGCCAGGTCCCCAGTAGGGGGTGTGTGAAATGCAACCACACATTGATGTTTCTCTCCCTCTTTTTCGTTCCCTTCCTCTCTCTCTAAAAATAAATGTTTATTATTCAGCTTACAAACATCATCCCCAAACCCACTGTCTATATGTGAAATCCTCTGAGATTTCTCTCCTCTGGCTGGAGAGGTACCCACAATCTAGAGCTGATTTGGGGTCCAACACCTTTTAGAATCTGGTGACAATGGACATCCTCAGAAGGCCCGGGTCTATATATTTATAGGACTTTTCAGACAAATTCAGTGGGATCCACCAACTTTTGTTTTGGAATCCCCACAACTGAATATTGTATGAGCTTTTCAGCCCAGGAGTTTACAAAATATTTCAAGTTCATATAAAGCTGGAGAAGTGCCATTAGGATTCTGGCCATCTTTAAGACCACGGGTGACCTAATGCCAACCCCGGGAATGTAGTACATCTAAGGGATATGGGCATTGGGGCAGGCCACCAGGGTGCAGTGGATTCAAGGCCACGTCCGGAGGCCCCATGGTCTCTGTCCCCAGGGCTGTCCACACTCTCTAGCAGGGGCTGCCTCCTGCCACCTTCCCACCCCCAGCACTTCCTCTTCCTGTTCTGTTTTTTTTTTTTTTTAATTTTTACTTATTTCTAGAGAGAGGAAAGGGGGTAAACATTGATTTGTTGTTCCATTTACCTATGCATTCGTTGGTTTACTCTTTTTAAAAAAATTGTGTATTTTATTTTACCTTCACCCGAGGACATGCTTATTGATTTTAAAGAGAGGGGAAGGAGGGAAAGAAACATCAATGTGAGAAAGAAACACCAATCGGTTGCCCCTCTCACGTGCCCCGACTGGGAACTGAACCTGCAACCTTCTGGTTTACAGGACGATGCTCTGACAGAGCCACACCAGCCAGGGTATGTTTCTTGATTTTAGAGAGAAGGAGCAGTGGGGGGAGGGGGTGGAGAGAGAGAAACATTGATTGACTGCCTCCCATACACACCCCAACAAGGGATCAAACCCATAACCTAGGTATGTGCCCTGACTGAGAACTGAACCCCCAACCTACTGGTAGATGGAACAATGCTCCAACCAACTGAGCTACCCAGCCGGGGCCTCCTCCTCCTGTTTTGGCCTGCTGCCCTAAAACCTGACACCAGAGAAGGGACAAGGGGAAGAGCCTGCTGCCCAGCTGCCCCAGGCCCACTGGCTATTTATTCACTCCCTGGAGATGTCCAGGCCCATTCGGTGCACCAGGCCCTGTGCTGGACACTGGGAGGGTATGAGCAGGGAAGAGGGGCCAGGGGGCGCGTTGCTCCCTAGCCTGGTGTCTCCCCTCCGTGTGGCTGTTGGAAGTCAACTGGCTCCTCCACTTACAAATCTGAAGACTCTGGACAAGTACTTCAACCTCTCAGTGCCACAGCTTCCACATCTACAGAACAGGGGCCCACTTCTCACGGCTCTTATGAGGATTCGAAGAGTTTGCAATTACAAAGCCCTCAGAAGAAGACCTGGCAGATAATAAGCTTAATAAAGGGTTAACGATTATTAGCAGGAACTGGGGCTCAGAGAGGTGAGGTCAGCGGTCCCAAGGGTTACACTGCTGTTGAGTGAGGAATCTGAACTCAGGTCCACGTGGCTCTAAAGCCTTGTGGAAAGGGAGCAACGGGAACTTCTCCCTCACGTGCTTTTGCTACCACAGACCAAATGTCTGCAACACCCTTTCATTTCATAGGTTGCAGCCCTAACCCCCAATGTGATGGTGTCAGGAGGCAGGGCCTCTGAAAGGTGATTAGGTCGTGAGGGTGGAGCCCCCAGGATGGGACTGGTGCCCTTATAAACGAGGCTGCAGCCCCAGCCAGGGAGCTTAGTTGGTTAGAGCATTGTCCCGATATGGCAAAGTTGTGGGTTCAATCCCCAGTCAGAGCACAGATAAGAATCAACCAATGAATGTATAAATAAGTAGAACGACAAATGGATGTTTCTCTCTCGCCCCCTTCCTCTATCTCTCAAAAAAAAAATTTTTTTTTAATCAATAAAAGGCTTCTGAGACCCTTGCCTCCTCCTATCACGTCACCACGTGAGGACACAGTGAGAAGATGGTGTCCATAAGTCAGGAAGTCGGCCTTCACCAAACACTGAATCTGCGGGTGCCTTGATCCCGGACTTCCAGCCCCCAGAGCTGTGAGAAATAAACGCCTGTTGTTCACACACGACCCAGGGGTGGCATTCTGTTGTCACAGCCCAGATGGACCGAGACAGTCGCCGAGGAGATGAAACGAGGTCTTGACACAGGGCCGGCCCACGGGAGGTGCCCAATAAATCTCAGTTAAAGAGAGGAACACAGGGCCTGAAGTGGACGAGAACTAGCCCCTGGAGGCCTCCAGCTCAGGCTGGAGCCAGCCGAACCCCCCTGCCCGTGTTCCATACCTGGGAGTATGAGAGGGGCCAGACCCCCCTTCTGGGCCTTGTTTGCCCCAGCTACACCCCTTGGGCACAAGGAGAAAGTACACCCCAAACCACACCTGGCGATGGCCACCTTTTCCACACCATTTGTTACAACCACAGGCCTCAGGGCCAGATGCAGCTGTTGGGACACACCTGGCCCGGGGACACCAGAACTGGCCAGCCTGCCTCCAGCTCTCAGGCCAGGGAGAGGCCGGGCGGCTCAGTCTGCGACACTGGGCCCTCCGAGGAAGAGGAAGGGGCCCGTGGCTGTGCCCCGGAAGAAACCCTGTCACCCTCGCCAGCCCCTACAATTCCTGGAACTCTGACCACACAGGCTGGCTCTATGTACCGTTCCCACACTGGGGACAAAGTTCCGTGCCACGGGGCTGAGTAAGGGAATGACCGGCACAAATCATGGATCCTGATGAAAACTGCTCCCAGGAAGAAAGCCACTGCTTTTTCCAGAATGCTTCCGCTTGGGAAAACTCCCCACGCGAAGGGAGCGTAAAGTCACAGGGGCCTTAAGAATCTGGCAGGCGACTCCCAGGGCCCCTGCTGAGTGCGGGAGAGATAGATCAGATTGCAAGCAGCTTCACGAGGTAAATATAGCCAGAGTGCTGGGCTCATTAAACCAAAATAAACATCTCCCATCCAGCCAGGGGCCTGCTTGGACCTGGCCACAGGGGTTCCAAAGGGGTAGGAAGGTGAGAGACCCGCAGCCCCACCTCAGAGTGGCCCACGGATTCCCCCCACATGTGATGCTGGGATGCCGATTTTCAGGCTTGAGCCAAGAGGGTCATGTGATTCTGAAAGGTAGGGCCCGGCTGTTTTCGCCAGGGTCTGCCTTCTGTGCCTGAATGCCAGCCACCTCTCCTCACTCCTGCCGGGCTCCATGGAGACCCTGGCCACCTGGCGCCTGGCAGTCCAGGCCCTTTTGAGGCTGCCCTCCAATGCCTGGCCCAAACCCAGGGCCCACAGCTGGAAGACCTCTCTTTTCCCAACCCTTGGATTTCTCCTGTTCACCTTGAGGAGGGTGGGTGGCTGCAGCCTGGAACAGGAGAGCTGCCAAGCCGCAGTCACCCAGGGTCGCTCAGGGTCACCCAGAGCTGTCTGAGCCTGCCCTGCCCATCTCAGAAGCAAACCACCTATTACCAGAGGACTGAGGCCTAGCCCTGCGGTCTACAAACCCTTTGACCACTACCTCCAGGGTTCCATATGTTTCTACAGATAGATACACACATTTATGACAGAAACAAAAATTCCACCAAACAATACTAATCCTTAAAACACGGACAAGATCTATTTCTTACAACACAGGATGCAGGCTGCTACTTTATTTCATTCCACTCTTATTCCATTAAAAAAAAATGCTGGTTGCAACTCACGAAATTTAAGCCATAAACCACTAATAGGCTGGGGGAGAAGGGAGAGAAGAGGCCTACGCTTTGTCGTCATCTGGCTAATTCTGGCTTCTCTGGGTTTTACCTTCCAAGTCACTGCTGTTCCACAGCCTCCCGGGTGAGGGCAGGGCCATCCATTCACTCGTGGGAAATTTTATTGAGAAGCTATTAGGTGCCTTCACGGTCCTGTGGCTCTGCCGCAGAGAAAGCGGGAACTAAGGAAGCCAACTGCCTATTCCAGGGCAAGTAAGTATTTTCAGGCTGTGATGAGGGTCTTCACCAACGTTCCTCCACCGCCGCCCTTTACCAAATGTGTTCTAACAATGCAATGACATGTCCTGTTCCCTCCACTCCACTCTGTCTCTCCTCTGCCAGCACCCAGCACTGGGCCTGGCCCTCCAGGTGCTTCAGTAAAAGAATGGTGAGGATGCCCTGGCTGGTGTGGCTCAGTGGACGGAGTGCCAACCTGCAAGCCAGAGGACCGGTGGTTCGATTCCCAGTCAGGGCACATGCCTGGGTTGTGGGCAAGGTCCCCAGTTGGGAGTGCATGAGAGGCCACCACACATCGATGTTTCTCTCCCTCTCCACCCCCCTCTACAAATAAATAAATAAAATCTTTAAAATAATTTCTAAAAAATGGTGAAGAGATAAGTGGAGGTAAAACCTGCCCTTCAGGGATTGGAACCCAGGGTCCAACAGACAACTCCGTGCGACCCACTGGGAATCAGGAGACTCTATCAGAACTTCTAGTGAACTTCTTACTTAACTCAGCCTTTCGGCTTTTTATTGTTGTTTTGTATTTTTATGTACGTTTTATTAGAACACATTTCATACACAAAGTATAACACACACACACATGTGCGTACACATATTTGCATATATAAGCATACAGATACTGAGGCTAGTACTAACAGCTTTTGAGAGAGGTGCACACTCAAAAGTTTGGAGACCAATACTGAGACCAGGGGCCGGGACACTGTGGCTTGCAGGCTGTAATTTTTGTAAATAAAGTTTTATTGGCACACGGCCACACCCATTCATTAAGCAGACTTTAGTAGTTACCACGGAGATTGCATGGCCTGCAAAGCCACAAATATTTACTATCCGCAGGAAGAAGTCGGCTGGTCCCCAGGTTAAACCAGCCCTCCCGAAGAAGGTCCCGGTCCCCGGAGAGTCTCCTCTGAAGAAAAGTCTGGTCCTGTCGGGCTGAGACGCCTGTTGTGTGGGGCACGGTGAGGACTCCCAGAGTCCCATCAGAGAGAAACCTGCTGGCTTTTGTTTAAACTTCCTCAGTTTTCTCTCTCCAAGTCTCCCCACTCCTCGCACTGGTTACCACAGGGCCCCCCGGAAAACCCTGCAGTCCTTCACCAGCACTGGGCCCAGGAGCCAGCAGAGCCCAGCACAGACGCCGGCTGAAAATTCCAGAAATTTGTGAAGTTTTAACAAAAGGCTTCTTAGCTAGGCAGACAGTGCTACCCCTTGGGGCATTGGGCAAAGTTCCATTTGCACACATCCCGGAACGTAGAACTGGACATCTGGAAGACTTCAAAGGCCCATTATCAGCCAGCTACAGGGATGTAGAGACTGCAGTTCAGTAGAAAAGGCTCCAAATTGAACTAGGGTTTGAATTTTATCAGTTGGGCGACCCTAACCTCTATGAACCTTATCCCTATCTACAGGACACGCCTTTGTAGCAGTTCTGAGGATTAACTACGACTGAAAGAAAAGGGTCCAGGTACATGCCTGGTGTTCAGTACATGGTAACATCATCTACGTCATTCTAGAATTCATCATGTAATTCCTCTGCTCCCAAACCTTCCATGGCTCCCCACTGCCTACATAAGAGTTCAAACTCTCCAAACAGTCACTCAAGGCACCGCACCATCCTGCCTGGCTGGATCCATCATCACTACTACTTCCCACACACTCTCCGCTCCAGGCAAAGCAGCCCCCCTCCCCCCCTCCCCGGAGACCCTGGAAGTCCTCACTTTGTAACTTTGTTTCCAACACTTTCTCTGACCAGGGAGCTCTTCCCAGGAAGCCACGACTCTACCACCCTCCAGGCTTAGCTGGGATCACATTCTCCCAAATCCGTTAACCCACATAAAAAGCAGTCCCAGCTCCATGAGAACAAGGGTGAGCAAGATTCCTGCACACCTGGGCCAGGTGTATTCTAAGTGCTTAGCAAAAACAGATGCTCCTCAACTTACAATGGGGTTACATCCCAATAATCTGATCATAAATTGAAAATATCGTAAGTCAAAAATGCATTTAATACACCTAACCTACAGAACGTCAGAGCTTAAACTAGCCTACCTCACACGTGCTCAGAACTCTTACACTGGCATATGGTTGGGCAGAATCATCTCACACAAAGCCTACTGTATAATAAAGTGTAATTTATTATGCGTGTTGTAATTTATTATGCGTGTTGTAATTTATTATGCGTGTCACTTTCACATTATTGTAAAGTTGAAAAAATCGTTAAATCAAACCACTTAAGTTGGGACCACCTGTACTAATACAATGTACCCTCACCCCAGCCCAAAGAGGCTGGTACTACTATTCCCCCTTCTTACAAATGAGGAAACAGACCCAGAGACACGCAGTGACTTCCCCAGGGCCTCACAGTTGTGTAGGAGAGCCAGGATTTCAACCCAAGATGCCTGGCTTCAGAGTCCCTGTTCTTTTCTTTTTTTTGACCAAATTCCCCCTCCCACCATTGTGATGCCTCCTCTCCCCTAGCAACGGGGCTCTCCCACCACACGGCGTCCTGCCGCTCACTCAGGCACGTCATCAGCCCTCCCGAGGCTGTGTGAAGATCACAAGGGATGGTGTAACACCCAGCACAAGGTCTAGCCTCTCGCTAGGGCCCAACCGACACCAGCAAAGATCACAACTAGTAATGAGCACTGTGAGAAGTAACAGTGATTTCTTACTCATCACCATGCCCCCTGGATCCTGAACATGTTGCAGAGGCTCAACAATATCTTATGACTTGAGCCCTACCTTCCAACTCATTTTCACAAGAAATTCCAAGCAACTTCTGAACCCGCTCTGGGACCTGGGAACAAAAGGGTGGTGGCAGGCAGAGAACTTGAGGAGGCAGATAATCCAAAAATAATTGATCCCAAGTCCTGGAAAGCATTTTGTTTACGGCAGCAGGCTGGCCTTCCCAATTATCTTCTGCTGAGGCTAACGTTACATTATACACAGCCCGGAGCCCGCCCTCCCCAGCACACCAAGACTGCCACGTGTGCTCCCACAATCCTGCAGGGCCAGGCGCAGGCCGAGGCTGGCAGCCTCCCACTGAGAGGTAAACTGAGGCACGTATGGCCTGAATCATAGCCCTTGAGGGTACCATTGGCTCAAGAGTACCTGCAGGATGCGGATCATGTGCTACATCCAGGGCCCCTTATTTGAAGCCTGGGTGCTAAGCCCAGACAAGACCTGCTGTCTCTAGAAATGCCATTAGGAGCAGGAATCTCGTCTGCAGACTAGAAGGTCCAGCTAAGGTGCACATCATCAGATCCTAAAAATTTTTCAGCCTGCATGGCCCTCACTGGGCCTCACAATGGATCCTCATGCCAGTCCCTGCGAGAGAAGGATACGTGCTCCCTCTGACCACACGAGAAAACTGGCCCCCCAAAGCAAAGCTGCTTGCCTGAGGTCCTGTGGCCACAGCCTCAGCACAGGAGGACTCCGGGCCAGGCCCTTCCGCCCGTGGCAGGAGGGGGTGTGTCCCTCAACCCCTTCCAGTCTCTTCGGAGACCCTGCCTCGATCTCATTTGGAGACCAGGTGAACCCAGGATCCCCAGTGACTCTATCCCTAGAGATCAAAGGTCACATTCACGCCTCTGGTTTTCCAAGTCTCTCTAGGAAGGAAGAAGCCCTTGAGGTCAGGAAGTTGCTAGTGCTGACTCACAGGACAAGGGACAGCAGTCCAGGAAACTCACCCACTCTGTTTCCATGGTGCCAAGCTGTGTGGCACCCCTTCCCCTCAGAGGCTCACTCCCGAGGCTGGGTGTCCGTGGTGGGGGTGGGGCATAGGCAGGTCTGCCCTGCTGAGTCCCCCTCCTTCCCCAGTACCACCTGTCCCATAGACTTCCAGGCACACGGCAAACACAGTTGCCCTCTTGCAACTGCTAACCCAGGATGGAGGCTCTCACGGGATTCTGCTCTTCCCTGCCAGCAGAAATTTTGGGGGATTCCATCCCGTGCCACTGGCTGACCCTGCCTGCTGACTTCCCAGCACTGTTTGTAGCAAGAGGAAGAGGGAGGTGACATTTGTTTAGAAGGCCTGCTTCCTGGAGAGGAAGAAGGCAGGAGAGTGGCATCCACTGATCCTCACTTCTCCTGGAGTGGGAAGGGGTCTGGGCAGCTGTGAATTTATGATTCCAAGAAAAGGGAAACAGGCATCCCACGGTCTTCGGGGCACTGCTGTGGAGAGCTGACAATCACTGGAGTCACACCCTTCCTCAAAACTGTACAGTTTTATTTTGCTTAAAAAATAAAATAAAATAGCCCCATCTGGTGTGGCTCAGTGCACTGAGTGCTGGCCTGCAAACCAAAAGGTCACCAGTTCAATTCCCAGTCAGGGCCCATGCCTGGGTTGCAGGCCGGGTCCCCAGTCGGGGGTGTGCGAGAGCCAACTGGTCAATGTTTCTCTCCCTATCTTCCCTCTCTCTAGAAATGAATAAGTAAAATCTTTAAAATAAAATAAAATAAAAACTTTTCTGGTCCAGTCCTTCCTCATTCCCCAGGAGGCCTGGCTCTAACATGTCCGTGGCTGGGCATCGATCAGAGCTCCATATACACAAACAACATAAAAGTGTCCAAAGGAGTTCTGGATGCCAGCAGACCTGGGTTCAAATCCCACTCCTGCAGACTAGCTGGATGGCCTTGGGAATGTCCTAGAACAACAACAACAAAAAACCACCTCGAAGGGTGGTTGAGGAGTTAGCGTGAAAGTTGGGGAAACCCACGGAACGCCTGGTACCCAGTGAGCACTGGGTACACGTCAGCTCTCCTTAGTGGTTCTTCAGACCACGGCAGAGACTGCTCTCTTAGGATCTGGGGCTGATAAAAAAGAATTTCATCATATCAGCCTAAACTAAAAACTAGAATGCCACTCCCTCACACACACAACACACACACACACTTTCTCTCAAGGCTCCCTCGACTTAATCCTTAAAGTCAGACAGACTTCTGAGTAGCAGCCTTCATTTACCCATCCGGAAACCAAGACCCAGAGAGGGATTGGTCTAAGGTCACACAGGCAACGGAGGCAGAGTTCAGAGAGGTCTTCCGCACCGTGAGACACCAGCCTCTGCGCTGTGACCCAGCGCTTGGGCCGGCTCAGGGCTTCTGAAAAGTGCAGGCTCCACGGCCTTGGCCCACGAGTTTATACAGAACACCAGGAGAGTACCAGACAGGCTCTCTTCTCAACAAAACACAAGGGTGGAGCCACTCCCTCCCTCAAGGCTAAGGGCTGAGCTCACTCGCAGACAAGCAAGAGGGTTCTGGGCTAGGGACCTCGGGGTGTGTGTGTGTCGGGGGGCGGGACGGACCCCACTCACACGGGCAGATGATCAAGAACTGTTTGGGAGCGCCCCGCCTGGGAAGGCATCCCCAGGCCAGCTGTCTGCACGACCAGCAGCAGCCTCACCCACCTCGCCACCGCAGCCGGGCCCCGCGCGGGGGAGCGCACACTCGGCCTCCCCTCTAAGTCAAGAAAGAGCCCATTCAACTGGGACGTTTCCTACCCTCCCTCCCTCCCTACAGCCAGTGACTCAGTGGCAAGTTGCTGGAGAAGAAACCGAGGGTGGGGAGTGGCTGTCAAATCCCCAAGCTGAGGTTCTCCGACAACGCGTGGGAGAAGGTGTGTCGGGAAATCCCCTCCACTAGGCGCTGGAAGAGCAAGGCCAATACCCCGGCCTCCAGGGCCAGGGCCCAGGAGGGAGCCCAGGGGCTCACCTCCGGACACCTGCTCCCAAGGAGATCAGACCCTCGCCGTGCCTCCTTTCCCCGCCCCCGCGCACACAAATGGGACCCTGTTCCTACAGACCTCCTTTGAGGATCCCGCTGTTCCCCCCTCCGTGCGGCGTTAGCTCGCCCATCTTAAGGTATCTGAGACGCCCCCAATCCTGGACGTTGGTAGGACACCCAGTCGCCCACATCGGGTGTCACTTGTCGCCCGTGTCTCCTCGCGTCCACGACAGCCTCCTCCCAGCTCTTCTCGCCCGCAGCCCGCCCGACCCGTGGGCCCCGTCGGGGCAGCGGGCGGGAGCGGTCAGGACGGGAGAGAGGGGGCAGGGCAGGGCGGCCCGAGCTCACCATGGCGAAGCCGGAGAGCAGAGCCGAGGTCCGGCTGGAGGCTTTGAGCTTGGCGCGACTCAAGTAGAGCTTGCGCCAGGACAGCGCCTGCATCGAGTGCTCGTTGAGGCTCATCACCTTGCAGTAACTCTGGCTGATCCAGTCCGGGTAGGTGACGGCGGGCGGCGGCGCCGGCGACCCTGGGGGCTCCCCGTCCCCGCTGCGGCGGCGGCTCCGGTGGCTGCTGCTGGCGTTGCTGCCGCCGCTGAGGGGAAGCTCGGGACTGTTGTTGCTCGGGGGCGGGGCGGGCTCCGGATGCATGGAGCACGCTGCAAAGGCGAGGGCCGGCCCGAACGCCAGCGGAGGCAGCGGCCCCCACTCCCCGCTGCACGTCCGCCTCTGCCAGAGGCAGCCGCCGCCTGCCCCTCGAGCGAGCCGGGCCTGGCCCGACCGGCCGCCGAGGACGAGAGGACAGCGAGAAGTTGCAGCTCAGCTCGCCAGCACGCAGCGCCGCCAGCGAAAGTACGGGCGGCACCGACGCGAGCCTGCGCGCCGGCCGGCGACCCGGATCCCCCCCCCACCGCCCCCCGGCCGGGACCCTCGGCGCGCGCCGCGATTGGCCGCTGTCCCAGGCTTATTTGCATGCACCCCGCCCGCCTCGACACCCCGCCCGCGACGGGGTGGGCGGTGCCGGTGCGAGACACGTGACTCGTCTCCTCCGACGGCACCGCCCACTGTTCCTGGCGCGAAGCCGCGGGCGCCGGCGCCTCTTCCTGGAAGTGCCTCGGGTCCGCGGGCCCCGCTGCGCTCCCGCTTCCCTCTCCTCCCTATCGCTCCAGCTTCTTCGATGGCCCTTCTCCCAGACTTCGGACTCCTTGTGCGGGTCGCCCGAGGTCACCTCCGGGCGGTTCCTGAGGCTCGTTTCCCCTTTGGAACGAGGTAGCTCTTTCCTGTCTGCAGGAAAAAGCAGGCTGAGATCTAGCGTTCATTCATTGTGTACTTATTGAGCATGTATTGGGTGCCAACACTGTTCTAGGCGCTGAGGGTAGGGTGACGAACCGGGCCGACAAGACTCCCTGCGCTAGTGTAGCTTCCATTCTGGTTGGGGAGACACACCAAGAAGTAAGTTATAATAGTTTAGAAGGTGATGAGTGTATAGAAAAAATAAATCAGGGTAAAGGGGATGGACCTGGCTGCGCTTTTAATTTTAGGATGCTCTGGGCAGGGGTTTGTTTTGCTCTCTTTCGTCCATTTCGTTCACTTACGGGTGACTAGCGTCTGACACCCAGTAGGCCGGGTCGGCTCCGGATAACACCCATTCAGGAGGTGTTTGCTTGAGCACCTGTTAAGTACTAAGCTGAGAATTCCAGCAAAATGGTAACTTCCACGGAATCGAATACTTTGGTCGGGAGAACAGACAGTAAAAAAAAAAAACAAAATAAGTTCACACCTTTCTGATTTGGCCATATTTGAGCTGAGACCTGAGCTATGGATGTTAAGAGCCAGGGACCTGCCCTGACTGATGTGGCTCAGTGGGTTGGGCATCCCCCTGCGAACCGGAGTGTCCTGGGTTGAATTCCAGGCACACGGCTGGCTTGGGGGCATGCAGGAGGTAGAGGCTGGATGTTTGGATGTTTCTCCCTCTCTTTTTCCCTTCCTTTCCCTCTCTGAGATAAATACAATCTTTAAAAAAAGGAAGGAAGAGAAAGAGGAGAGAGAGGGGGGGGGGACGAAAAGAGCCAGGGACCTGCTTTCCAGGGGAGAAGGGGAAAGCAGGTGCAAAGACCCAGAGGCAGCCCTACGTGGCTGGAGCATCAGGAGGCCAACTGAGCTGTAGAATAGTGGGTAACAGGTGGGGTGTGGCAGAGTACCTAGGACGTCAGCTCCAGGAAGGCAGGATCCTTTACTGTCGAGTTCTGCCGCCCACATCTAAAATATCAGGTGATGTGTACGCGGTGCTCCGTATTCGTTGCAGGAGTAAGTGTAGCGGAGACAGGAGTGAGTGAAGCCAGCTAGCTCCTCACTAAGCCCAGAGTCAATTCACAGGCGTGTGTCATTCCAGGTCACCTGTGTGAAATTTAACTGCTGTTACCACTAGAGGGCGCCCCTCTACTCATCCACGCCGCAGGATAAAACTGAAGCACCCCTCCCTCCTGCAGAAGTGGGATTCCGCCGGAGGCCTTGCTCTGCTTTTATGAACCCTGGAGTAGAGAACTTGGAACTTGAGATGTACAGTCTCAGGACTTGTTACTCCCTCCACTTACCATCTGTGTCTCAGCTCCAATATCACCTCCAAAGAGAGAGCTTCGCAATTTCAGTGTCCTGTCACCTCACCCTGTTTTATTTCCGTTACAGCTCTGATCACTACATTATCTAAAATCACCCACTTTTTATGTATTGGTCCATTTGCCTATGCCCCCAACTCTCCCACAGATGAGGGTCCTGAGAGCAAAGTTCGTGTCTGTTTAAATTTTGCTGTCGCCCCAGGGCCTCTCCCGGGTCAGACTCCCCACAGAAAATGGTCAGTGAATAAAACGATGACACGTCCCTGGTTGGAAGAAACCCTCAGCTCAGAGTCGGGCATACACTACAGTTGAAGGCGGCTGGGGCCTGAGAGAGGGCAGCTGGTCCAGAAGGGGAAGAGGCTGGAAGCTGAGAGATTTTGATGATTAAGAAAAACAAAAGGACCTGGGGGTGGTGGTAGCAACTCAGCAGGGGACTTTGGGGGGAGGGGGCCAGGTCTTCTTTCTCCTGGTTCTACACCATGCCCATCACCCTCCTAGTTTTCTGGGGTTTGAATCCCACTATCTGTACAGAGCAATAATAATAATATCAATGATAATAATAGTCATATAAGGCGCTGTCCAGACTTGAGGGGGAAGTGTCTGAGCAACCCCTTTCCCACCCTAGGGTCCTGGAGCCCTGAAAGGCCTGTGTGCTTAGTAGCTTTCCCCCACCCTGTTAGAGACAGCTGAGGCCAGGAGATGCACCAAACCATCCCAAAGGCCTGCTTAACAGATGGAGAAACTGAGGCCCCAAAGAGAAAGCGCCTTGTGAAAGGACACCAAGCAAGCCAGTGAAAAATCGGAACTGGAACCCAAGGGTGCCCTCCCTGCAGTTGCCTTTAGGCACCCTATGTGGCTCCCCCTAGTGGCCGGGGAGCTGTGCTCTCAGCCTTTTGGGGTTTGTATCCAAAGAAGCCAAATAGAATTTTTCAATCAACTCTGTGCGTGAGGGTGTAAAGATGCCAATGAAAGGGCCATTGCAACCGGCTACACCACCTTGATCAATGGGCATAGCCCAGGGCTGGTCAGAGATGGCATGACCTTCCTCGGCAGGTAGAAAGCTCACTGTCAGGTGGGGTGAAAAAAATAGTTAACGCTTAAGTAGTACTTACCAATGACAGGCACTATTTAAAGCCCTTCATTATTAAATAATTTATATGTATATTATAAAGATATAATATAAAATATATTTAAATAGAAGTATGCATTAATCATATATCCATGTTATATTTAGATTATCTTACTGTTTTATTATATTAAGCATACTACATTGAACCCGGAGATTCCTTACCACAACCTGTGGTATTACTATGCCCATATTATAGATGAGGAAAATGGGCAGGGAGGCAGTAAGAGGTAGCACAGCACCCTAAACCCATTGAGTGGGTACCCCAAGTCGCTTTACCTCCATCTAATGCCTCTGCATTAGAATTTCCAGAGCTTTTGTTAAAATGCAAGTTACTAAAACCCACCCAAGCAGTTTATTTTTAGCAAGTCTCCGGCAAAGTCTGAGGACTGAACTAGGTCAGCGTGCGTCTTTAACCGCTGTTAGTCTTTTGCAGTGATTAAGGTTGGCTGTCCCCTTGGCTGCTCAGTTGCAGTGTGACCCTAACCTCTCTGAGCGCCCAATCCTTTTCGCCAAAATGGAGACCTTATAAATACCTATTCATAGACCCTGCCTTTGGACACCCAGTCATCCACCCTCCCACGCAGATTTTTAGGAAGTGAGGAGAAACACCCCCACCCCTTCCTGCCCAACTAAGGCCTCAAAGACTTCACCCCTTTCACTTCAGTTCAAAAAGAGGGCATTTTGTCAGAGCCCCTCATAGTCACTGGCCTGTTTGCTCCCTTCCCCCATTCACGCCTCCCCTCTCCTCTGAGTCTTGAAACCCCTAAATTAATAGTAATAAAAAAGAGCCACCATTTCCTGAGCTTGTGCCTTTATGGAACAAATCTCCCAGTCCCCGGGCTCCTCCGGCTCCTCCGGCTCCCCGTCCCCCTGGTCAGAAGCCATCGCTGGGTCTGTGGCTTTGTGCCCATGCCTTTTACGGTGAGTGCTTTTTTTGTCCTGGCTAAGAAGTCTTTGCCAACCTCAAGGTCATGAAGATAGCCACCTATCTTCATGTTTGAAAACTTTAAAACAGATTTTTAAAAAGCTGTAGCGTTTAGGTGTATGACCCATCAACTGATTTTTGAGTAAGTTCGCCCATTGAAATGCGTGGACATTTTTATCAAAAATGAAGTGACTCAATGTACAATGGATTTGGAAAACATAGTACCAATAAAAAGAATGTACATTTTCTCTGAAAAAAATAAAGCGACTCTCTTTCTGGACTCTATTCTGGTCCATTGTTCTGTTTGCCTTTTCTTCTGCCAATATGCATTGTCCTGATTACTCTAGTTTTAAAATTAAGTCTTGAAGTCAAGAGATTAAGTCTTTCAACTTTGTTCTCCTTTTTCAAAATGGCTTTGTCTATATGAGGTGCTTTACAGTTCTCTGCGTATTTTAGAATGAAGTCTTGGGATACATTTTGTCGATACATGCATGATTCAGGAATCACTGCGTCTCTCTTGGGCGGGCGCCAGCAGAATTAAATACCTTCCTGGAAGACCTAATCCTCCCTGAACAGAACAGGACCCCTGGGTCTCACTGTAGAGACTGAACACCTGGCCTCAGGGAGGCCTATTTTGCGTTGAACTGTGTCCCCCCCAAATTCTGTTCAGTTCCTAACTCCCAGCACCTCTGAATGTAATCTTCTCTGGAGAGGTAACTGAGCTAAATGAGGTCATTACAGTGAGCCCTAATCCAGTATGACTGGTGTGATTATCAAAAGGGGATACTTGGGCCCTGGCTGGTGTGGCTCAGTGGTTGAGCGTCGGCCTGAGAATCAAAGGGTCTCGAGTTCAATTCCCAGTTAGGGCACATGCCTGGCTTGCAGGCCAGGTCCGCAGTCTCAGGTGCATGGGAGGCAACCACACATTGATGTTTCTCTCCCTCTTTTTCTCCCTTCCTTCCCCTTTCTAAAAAATAAATAAGTAATTTTTGTTTTCAAAAAGGGAGGGGACATTTGGACACAGAGACCTGCCCAGAGAGAAGACACTGTGAAGGACACGGTGAGAAGAAGGCCGTCTGCGGGCCAGTGAGTGCCCGAAACTGCTGGAAGCCCGGAGGGAGGTCTGCAGTACATTTGCATAGAGCCTTAGAGGGAACACGGCCTCCAGAATTGTGAGGCAACAGGTTTCTGGTGTCCTCGCCAGCCAGCTCGTGGTGCTGCAGTGAGAGCGCCAGGAGACCAGGAGCGCCCTGGACAGAACCGAGGTGGGGTCTCCAGCCAGCCGAATACACTGGGTTCTGATGAGTTTATCAGGGGCCGCAGGTGTGTTCAAGATGTCAACAAAGACTAGAAAAGGGCACAGCGTTTGGAACCAGGCCCGCGTCAGTTCAAATCCCAGCTTGGTCAGTTTATGACTGTGCCGCTCTAGGCAAGCAGCCCAACCTCTCTGAACCCCACCTGTCAGATGCGCATGGAAATGGGACTTGACAGAAAGGGCTGTTATGAGTGTTTCTGGAAAGAACATTTGTCTGGCAATTAGCACAATGCTCCATAAACGGCGGTTACTATTTTCCCTCTGGTGGGATGTTCTGTGCTCCCTGAAAGGGGATTGTTTCATTCCAAATCTAACCAATTGGCTATTTACAAAAGGCAGAACATTGGTGAGAATCCAACCAGGAAGAACATACCAGAACAGGGGAATGTATACAGAGAATTGCTTATGGGTAAAGGAAGAACCCCGGAAGGACGGTGACACACCTACACATTAGTGGTGGCCAGAGGGCTCAGGACCGCTGTGGTTGGAGGGACAGAAGGAGGTGTTTCTGGTACCCAGGAAGGACTGTTGTCACCAGATACAAGCTGGACCCACAGAGAGCCCGTCTGGTGGGAGGTGGAGACACAGGAAATGTGGCTGCCGCTGGAGATACTGCGCAGGGCAGAGGGAGGGCAGAGAAGTACCCCAGCATCTCCCTCCGGCCCCCAGGCTCCGCCCACTGCCGCCCACTAGTGAATCTACGCAGGAGGCTAGTGGAGCAGCAGCCTGCTGGGGTTGGCCTCCCTGTGACACAGAGCAAAGCAGAGAAGGGCAAGGAATGGCAAACTCACCCAGGACCAGAGAGGAGGGCTTATGCTGACTCTCTGAGCCCGCTTCTCCATCTAGAAGATGGGATAATGGTGTACGAGTGTCTTCTCAAAGAAGCTGAGTGCCTGGCACGTAAGGGGCGGAACCCGTAAATGTGAAAAGTTAGCTGTTTTCTGCTCAGAGGATGAAAGGAGGGAAGAGGCCTGGGAACAAACTCAAGGTATAGGAGCAGAGCTGCTGCTGGTGGTATTTTTATCTCGGAGACGTGCCCGTCTGTCCTCTCTCTGTTCTGAGCCGATGACTCCAACTGTCTCCTTTTAGAACTCCTGAGTCAGGGCTAGCCACACCAAGTTCTGGGTAGAAGGTCTCCAGGCTCCTTCAAAAGGACTTCGGATCCACTGGATTTTTATTTAGTGTCTCTGCCTCCAACGGCTGCCAAAGTTTCCTCGCCTCCTCCATCCCGGGGCTGAGCTGTCTCCAGACTCTCTCTTTGTATAATTAAAAAGAAAAATAGAACAGCCGATGTTGCCAAACATGTATTTAAAGTGACACCTTGGGTCCAAGGGAGTGAAAAATAAAAACGTTTAAGGTTTAGATGAAAAGTCTCCGTGCTCAGCTGTCTCCTGACCCTGGGCTGCCTTTAATCCCTCGCCCTGGTTTGTCAAAAGCCTTTAAACTTCAGGCATTTATTTCCCAGAGAACAATTCCAGTCTAACCACACAGAAAATGCCCAGCCTCCCAGGAACAGCCTGTCGAGTGCCAGGAGGTTCCGTGGGGAATGTCATGGTGGGGAAATTGGGGTGCTGATCACCCGAGGAACCAGTCACCCCTGAGCCCTTGCTTCTTCACCCTGCCTTTCCCCTACCACATCTGGTCCATCAGAAAACCCAGGCGATGGGGCCCTTTCCCTTTTCTTAAAGTCTCTGCTCAGCTCCCCAGCATCCTCCTCCATCTTCTGCAGGCCGCCGTCATCCCTTCCCCGGAAAAGTCTGCAGCAGTCCCCTGTTCCCAGGCGTCCCCTCCCGCTCAGTCCCTCTCGAGCCATTCTGTAAGGGCAGCCGGAGTGATCTCTCTAACAAATCGGATCCAGGCCCTGCTCTGGTTGTATTTCTTGATGCTGCTGTGACTAATTACCACACATTTAGTGGCTTAAAACAATACAAACGTATCCTCTTACCATTCCAGAGGTCAGAAGTCCAGAACGAGTCATCAGGGGCTAAGACTGAGGTGATGGCAAGGCTGGCTCCTTCTGGAAGCCTCCAAGGGAAATCTATTTCCTTGCCCTTTTTTTTTTTTGGCCTCTAGTGGCTGGCTGCCTCATGGCCCCTTCCTTCTTCTTCAAAAGGTGTCAGTCCAGCGTCTGCTTCCATGGTCACATCTCCTTTCTCTGCCCCGCCCCCCAGCCCCCGTCTACCTCTTGTGAGGAGCTTGTGATTACACCAGGCCCACCTGGATAATCCAGGACGGGTAGTTCAGCTGGTTAGGGTGGGTCCTGGCACGCCAAGGTTTTGAGTTCAGTCCCTGGTCAGGACACGTGCAAGAAACAACCAATGATGCAGAAATAGGAGGAACAACAAATCAATGTGTTTTTTCCTTTCTCTCCCCCTCCTTCCTCTCTCTTTCTAAAATCAATCAATAGCCCTGGCTGGTGTGGCTCAGTGGATTGAGTGTGGCCTGAGGACCAAAGGGTCACTGGTTCAATTCCCGGTCAGGGCACAGGCCTGGTTATGGGTCAGGTCCCCAGTGGGCAACCACACGTTGGTGCTTCTCTCTCTCTCTCCTTTGCCCTCTGTCTAAAAAATACAAATAAAATCTTTTTTAAAAAGGTAAAAGATCCTTGACATGGCTTGATCGCACCTGCAAAGCCCCTCTGCTATATGAGGTAATGAGTTTACAGGTTCTAGAGATCAGGGTGTGGACATCTTTGGGGGCCGGGGGAGTCATTGATTATTCAGGTGGCCCCACTGCTTAAAGTCCTCCAATGGCTTTTCATCTGACTTAGAATAAAACCCAAGCTCCTCACCTGCAACGGGAAGGCCTTCCATGATCTAGCCCCTTTCTGGCTCTGTAACACCATTTCATGCACACTGTCACCGCCCGCTCCCAGCTCACTTGCACAGGAACTACTTATTACTGTTCTTTCCACAGGCCGAGTCCTCAAAGCCTCTGCACATGCTGTTCCCGCTGTCCAAATGCTCTTCCCCGAGATCTTCACATGGATGCTTTATTTTTTTATTTTTTAAAAAGATTTTATTTATTTACTTTTAGAGAGAGGGGAGGGAGAGAGAAAGAGAGAAACATCGATGTACGATGTTTATTGGTTGCCTCTCTCATGCCCCCTACTGGGGACCCCGCCTGCAACCCAGACACGTGCCCTCACTGGGAATCGAACCGCGACACAATCCACTGAGCCACACCAGCCAGGGCTGCTTCTTCCCTTTCAACCTCAGCTCAACGTCACCTCTGGGAGGCCTTTCCCTGATCAATCCATCTCGCCCATCACTCCCTGCAGTCTCACATCGCCAGGGTTTCCTTAATGTACACATAAAACCTTAGCCTCACCTGTGGTTTTTTTCCCACTGCTCCATCCCCATGACTGGGGTACGGTAGGTGTTTATTAAATGTTTGTTGAATGAATGAATGGACAGATAAAGGTCTGATGGTCCAGTTTGGTCTCTGAGCTTCAGTTTCCAGGATTCAGGCTCAGGTGGAGGCAGGTCAGAAAGGCGGGAAGGTGCAACGCTTCATGAGTACTTCCTGTGTGCCAGGCCCTGGGCTACTCCTTCCTTCATGAAGTTCAGCATTCATTTTTTTTTTTTTTAATCTAGGGTAGATCCTAATATGCTGGTGTCCTTTTTTTTCCTTTTAAGATTTTATTTATTTATTTTTAGAGAGGGAAGGGAGGGAGAAAGAGAGAGAGAGAAACATCAATGTGTGGTTGCTGGGGGCCGTGGTCTGCAACCCAGGCATGTGCCCTGACTGGGAATCGAACCTGTGATGCTTTGGTTCTCAGCCCGCGCTCAATCCACTGAGCTACGCCAGCCAGGGCAACATTCATTGAACACCATCTGTGTGCCAGGCCTGGTGCGGCTGACTTATTCAATTCAAAGAACATTTATTGAGTGCCTACTGAATGCTAGGTAATGTATATTTGCTAAGCATCCACTGTATGCCAGCTGTCCCAAATCAGTGCCTGAGTACACAGTAATAAAACACGTGCCTGAATCCATGAATACCCTCAAGGATCCCCCAGTCTTCCTTCTAAAGTACCCTGTAAATAAATAACTAACATACAAAGGTAAGATTATAATGTGGGGTGTTCAGAAGCCCGGAAGAGCCCTTATCACCTCACACTGCCAGGTACCTTTCCCAGACTCTTATCTCCTCACCTTCGACCAGCTCTTTGAAGGTCAGGCGGCCTTGCCCCTCACTCACCTGCCTGCCCATCCCCTGGGCACCCAGGGAGGGCTTTGCCTGTAGCACATAGTCAGCCAGTGTCTGTCGTCTGATTCCTGCTGCCTGTCCTCCTGGCGGCGGTTCCGTCCTGTGCATGCCAGAAGAGAGGGCAGCAGGCTGGCCTCATCGGGGCTGCTGCCTGGGAGCTGGGAGCCTCCCGCAGGCCGCCCACCCTCCCATGTGGCCTTTTCTCAGCTAGAAAGGAAGCACTTGATTCTCCCTTCTTGCTGCAACCCATTTGCCTGGACTTCTTGCAAAAATGTAGACAATGCATAGGAATTATTGGGGCCTCAAACTCTTATCATAGTTACAAGGCTTTGCCTGACCTGACATTTTCCTTCCCTCCTCCCTTCCTTCCTCCTTCTCCTGCTTCTATTTTAAATTGTGGTAAAATATACACAACAACTTACCATTTTAACTATTTTAAAGTGTACAGTTCAGCCCTGGCCGGGTAGCTCAGTTGGTAAGAGCGTTGTCCCAATGCCCCAAGGTTGTGGGTTCGATCCCCTGTCAGGGCTCAAACAAGAAGCAAGCAATGAATGCATCCATAAGTGGAACAAACAATGTTTTTCTTTCTCTATTTTTTAATTATTATTTTTATATTTTACTCATTGATTTTTTTAAAGCATACAGTTCAGTGTCATTAAGTCCATTCACATTATTGTGCAACCACCACACACAAAGATAACTTTAATAATATACCGACTCTTTTGGTAAGAAATGGCTAATCCGTGAGCACGTGTAAAAAAAAATAAAGAAGCATATCATGCAGTTCTAAGCTTTAAAAATAGGAAATAAACATTAAGTGTTTTTTAAAATTTTTTAAAAGATTCTTTTCTTTTTTAAGATTTTATTTATTTTTATTTTCAGAGAGGGAAAGGAGAAAGAAAGAGAGGGAGACAGAAACATCAATGTGCAGTTGCTGGGGGCCATGGCCTGCAACCCAGGCATGTGCCCTGACTGGGAATCGAACCTGTGATGCTTTGGTTCGCAGCCCGCGCTCAATCCACTGAGCTACGCCAGCCAGGGCTTAAGTGTTTTGTTTTAAAGTGCTATATTATTGCCACCATCAACTTAAGTAGCAAAGCTTTACCACCTTCACAGCAGCATTATTCGCTGCAGCCAAAAGGCAGACACCGCCCCAATACCCGTCAGCAGATGAATGGAATAACTCCTGTGCTATATACATACCGTGGCTTCTTGCTCAGTCTTAGAAAGGAAGGAAATTCTGAAACAGGCTACGAGGTGCATAAACTCTGAAGACATTACGTTAAGCGAATTTGACCAGATGTAAAAGGACAAATAATGGTGTGATTCTACGTATTTGAAGTGCCTATAGTAGCCCAATTTACAGAGACCGAAAATAGAACGGTGGTTGCCAGTGGCTCGGTGGAGGGGCAGTGCTGGGAGTTATTTACCCGTTAGGAGCAGAGTTTGTTCGGGAGTGTTATGGACGGAATGTCCGTGTCCCCTCCACCCAAGCTCGTACGCTGGGACCTAACCACCCCGCAGTGTGATGGTATTTGGAGGCAGAACCCCGGGGAGATGATCAGGTTTAGACTAGACCAGGAGAGTGGGGCCCTCCTGGTGAGATTAGTGCCCTCATAAGAAGAGGAAGAGAGAGAGTCCTCTCCCTGCAGACACCCAGCAAACGCCGTGTGAGCGCTCCAGGACGAGGCTGCAGTCTACAAACTGAGAAGCGGGCCCTCGCTGGGAGCTGAATGTGCGGGTACCTTGGCCTTGGGCTTCCCAGCCTTCAAAACGGTGAGAAATAAATGTCTGGGGTGTAAGCCACCCAGTCTGTTTTCTTCTAGTAGCCCAAGCTAACTAAGACAGAGATGATGGAAAATTCCAGAGCGGGGCGGTGGTGATGGTTGCACAGCGGTGTGAGGGTGCTTAACACCCCTGAGCCGTAGACCTGGAAACGGTCAATGCGGCCAGTCCTACGTGATCTGTGCATTTGCCACAACTCAGAAGAAACAGTGGTTGACTCAGCTGCTCATTACTGAAACTGGAACAGCACAGAGAGTGTTAGCGTGGCCCCTGCACAAGGATGACGTGCAAATTTGTGAAGCATTCCCTTAGAAAAAGGAAAAGGAGAAAGAACACCAGCAACAACAAAACCCCTTTCTTCGGAATTTTCCATGACCCCGTCTCCATCTCCTCCTCCTAATGCCCCAGAAGAAATTACGGCCCTCAAGTTTGGATTCATTCCTTTATTGTTTGTTGCTTTTCTATATAGTATACTGTTCACTTTGACATGTTTTTGAACTTAATATAAATAAACGTCACTGTGTGCTTCCTTCTGCAACTTGCCCTGCAGTGCGACATTTTTTGGATTGGAGTCATCCATGCGGACGTGGGGTGGGGGCTGCATTCTTTTTCACTGCTGCATAGCTTTCTTCCTTACAACATACATAACCTGGGGCCCTTCAGATCCTCTCAGTCTCCCCGCCTCAGGTGATCTCTCAGTCACTTGTTGCATCCTGGCTGTTGCTATGGAGACCAGGCCTGCGTGGGCTCTGACCTGGTGGCTTCCCTCTGGGGCTGCTGTGTGGCCGAGGGGCTCACATGTGGATATACTGATACAGAGTGGGGCGTACACCCCATGAGGCACACCTGTGACAAGGAGCCAGTAGGGAATTGTCTTCCCTTCCCCCATGCTCTCTGGAGCTGCCCTAAGATGCCGTAGTACACATGGCCTCTCCTCAGTGTCCTCCTGCTTGTCCTCCCTCAGTGCCCCCGTTCCTCACTCCTGCTTCCCCCACAGAGGGGCGCAGCACCAACTTCTGATTCTGGCTCTGCTTTCTCAGGAATCCAAGGCTGATGTAGCCTGCGATCCGTCCCCCTCCCGCTGACGGGCTCCGGGATTGTGTCAAGTTTTTGAGATTGCGTGCAGTGTGGCCAGGACTCACACCCTTGTTCGTGCTTCCTGGCGCAATTGTGTCTGTTTCTGTAGGGTGTCCCCAGCAGGGGGACTGCTGGGTCGTAGGTTGCACGCACACCCCTCTTCAGCTGCACCAGATATTGTCCGATTAATTCCCGAAGTGCCTGCTTACTTTTCCAGTTTATGTCAGTGCTATCCCCCGCCTTCAGCTCACTCCATTTGTTGGATCATTTGGGTCTTCTTTCAGTTCCCTTAGCGCACGTGTCCCCCACCCCCTCATGAGGCTCCTGAGTCTGCTAGTTTTTCTGCTGAGAACACTTTGCCCACACTCAGCCCAGCTGAGACCTCCTCTTTCCACAGAAAACAGCTCTGGGCCGTGCTTCCCTGGGGAGCTTCCTGCTTCCTCCTCAGCCCCGGACCAGGACACCCCTCCCGCCCCCCTGCCCTTTTTATGCTGCTCACATCCTCACACTCCTGTCTGTTGTGATACACTGATCAGTTGCAATGCTTCACCTGCCTGTGCAACTGTTGGAACAAGGTCTGCTAACACCGCTAAGTGTCACTAGCCTAAAAGTAGTGATCTCCATGTTTGTTTAAGTTCACTGCCATATTCCAGCACCCAGCACTGTGCCTGGCACATAGTAGGGAGCTGCTATTATTATTCTAATAGCCATTGTATGTCCTCGCTCACATGCAAGTTCAGTGTCTAATATTTCCTGCACGTTTCACATTAATTGGCATCTACTGGGAGCCAGGGCCATGACGATGTAAATAAACACAGTGTTTTTCCTTGAGCAATTCACAGATAAAGGCCAATAAATGTTATTGAGCTGGCTGGACCCTGGCATGTCCTAAATGCTTAGCAACTGTTGAATTGACTCAGAAGTCACCTTTAGTCTGAGTATTACTGTAATGAGTCAGGGTAGCTACTGTTTACTGAGTACTCATTCTGTGCCCGGCACTCTCCTGAGTGTTTCGCATTTGCCACCTCATCCCATCCTCGCACCCCACCAGGGAGGTACCGCTATTACCTCCATTTTACAGATGGGGAAACCGAGCCTCAGGAGCCTGGAGTCACTTGTTCCAAATGATGCAACTCGTAAATGGTGCAGACAGGATTTCTCAGCCCAAGCTCTAACTATTACCTCTCATGATGCTAGTTTTCTCCTGCCCCAGTTCCACTGCTTTCCGATTCCAGAGGCCGACTTCTTACTCACAGCGGTCAGTTCATACCTACCGTGATGGGGCACCGACCCAGCACTAATCACTTTGCACCCCTCCATTCATTCTTTCCAACAACTGTTGACTGAGAACCTACCACTTGCTAAGCTGTGTGCGAGGGGCTGGAGATACAGCGGTGAACCACACGGAAGAAAACACCTGTTTTGCAGAGTCTCTATCCTAGTGTGAGGGAAAAAGAATGGAAACAAATAAAACATATGACAGTGATCAGTGCCACAGAGCAGACGCAAGCAGAAAAGGGAGCTGTGGAGTGCGGTGACCCAGGTTTCCGTGGTCTCATTGCTTCCTACCAAAGATCTTCTTTTTCGCGTGACAGTGAGGTCCGGGGGGTGAAGTGGCTTCCTCACAGTGGGCGGGCTGAGAAGTCAGGGCCCTGCAAGGACCGAGGATCCCATTATGAGGATCTTTGTCGTGTGCCTACTGAGTGCTTAGCATTGTGGTGGAGGCACAAAGAATGTGAAACATTTCTCCAAGAGGGTAAGACCTGCCAGGCCAATCTGTTCACCCAGGTGAGAGGAGGGCTCATGCGGCTGCAGGGCAGTGTCCTGCTGTGCCCAGGGAAGACATTAAGAGTGACTGCCTGTGGGAGATGCTGAGACTGGAGTCCAGACTCAGGCAGACAATTCGATTCCAGAGATCGGGAGCACAGGACTAAGGCACCCATGCCCTAGGGTTGTCGGTGATTCAGACCACCAGTCCCTGTCCTGCCCCTAACAGCGAGCTGGGTCTGCAGCCCTCCAGGGCATGAAGTGGGGAGAAAGTGACTAGTGACCAAGTGACAACCTCTGGCCTGCCCTGGGGAAGCCACACACTTGCAAATAGTGGCCTCCTTTCCCCGCAGGGCATCAACTTATTGAGGGACCTCTCAGATAACGGGGTCTGGGGCGATGACAGCTGCTCCCAGGTGGTCCTGGGACTCAGTTTCTGCCCAGCAGGCTGCCTCAACCCGTAAGGCTATCTGGAGCTTAGGGGAGGAGAGCCTAGGCTTTGGAGCTGCCGAGGTGTAGGGTGCCACCTCCCTCGGGCAGGCCACCTTGTTTGCTGCCCTTGGAGAGGGCCTCTTAGAACCTCTGCATGCTCTTTAAAGAGGTGCAGTTTTAGGTTTGGTTAACCAAGCTGAAGAGAGACATATTTTGGAGTTTGAGGAATTCACTCATTCAACAAGTGCTTGTTGAGCCTATTTTACGAGCCAGGCCCTCGGGGCTGAGGATAGGCAGTTAACAAGAGCAAGGTCAGGGCGGAAGGCCTGCTCTCCTCCATAAATAGGTGCTGACGGACACAGAGGAGGGTTTCCTATAAAGGCTGCTCTGTGTATGAATCTAAGAGGCACTCAGTAAATAACTGGTGAGTTCCTGTCGTTTCAGGGAGAGATAAAAAGCCACCGACTCCATCTGCAAAGGGTGAATGGCTCGCTGGGAAAAAGAGAACCTCAGCCCTGTTACTCCTAGATTTCTGGAAGGCTGAGGAGTGTTGGGGCCAGAGGAGGCACGCTGGGGGGATGCTGGACTTCCATTAGACACATACTTTTATTTTATTTATTTTTAAAAGATTTTATTTATTTTTAGAGATGGGAAGGGAGAGAGAAATATATAGAGAGAAATATCAATGTGTGGTTGTCTCTCCCGTGGCCCCCACTAGGGACCTGGACCATGTGCCCTCACTGGGATCGAACCTGCAACCCTTTGGTTTGCAGCCCATGCTCAATCCACTGAGCTACGCCAGCCAGAGCTAGACACATACTGTCAGAGGAGGTGCTGGCAGAGCGCTGGGTAGGAGACACATCAGTGAATGAGACGGGGCAGCGAATGAGGCCTCCCCAGTGGGTCTCCCGCAAAGCTAGAACATGCTGCGTGAACGACTCTGAGTTCTTTGAATAAACCTGCTTTCTCTCCCCCAGGCCTCTGCAGATGCTGATTCCTCTGTGCGGAGCACTCTCTCCTGCCAGTCCTTTCTCTCCAAAACTCGTATCCTCCTGGAATCAACTTCAGTATCTTCTCCTTCCTGCCCCTCAAAACGCTTATTACATTGTCTTACTGCTGCCTTTGCTCTACCCAGACTGAGCCCTGCGAGGGCAGGAAGGAGAGAAAAGCCGGGCTGCTCTGCCCATCCGGGAGAGGTTTCCCCTTCAGCATTCCCCTGGCGGGTGCGGGGGTGGGTGGGGTGGCGGGGACACACTCATTTCCCCCCAGTCCACAACTGGCTACGGTTATGAAGTCCAGAGGGTCGACTTCATTTCGACGAAGACGCATCATCTATGGACCACCACGTCACAGAACGTTGGCTCAGCCAGACCTCCCGCAGCTCTTACAGGTTTGATACCATGACTCCCATTTTACAGGCGGGACAACTGAGACTGTTTGGGCACCTGATTCAAGGTCACTGATTCAAGGTCACGTAGCTCACGCCGTTTGGGAACTGAAATGGTGCTTTATGTAAATGCTTCTGTTCCAGCAGTTCCTTTTACATGAGGTAATGCGTGTGAAAGCTTTTCTGTAATAGAGCCATGTAAACACGAGGCGTTATTAGTTTTCAGTCCACAGCATTTGGAGAGCCCAGGAAGGGGCGTTGATGAAAGCCGAAAGGTTCAAGGGCCTCTCTTAAAATTTCCCCGAGTCTGTGCTGGTTCCCGCTTTGGGCACCTCCAGATATGACCTCCTGCCAAGTAGAATTTGTTTCTCAGAAGTTGCAGGACGTGGGAGGTTAAAAAAAAAAAAAAAAAAAAAAAAGCAGCGCCAACAACTACAGAAACTCCTGCAGCAGCCCGAACACAAAGAGTCTGAATTTTGAACAAAGGGCAGGGTGAGACCTGAGAGTAAATGCTGACACATCCTCTCCCCAGCTGTGAGCTGGGGGTGGGAGAGCTGCGGCAGGGGTCCCCTGTCCCCACAGCTCTGGGCAGGAAATGCAATTCAATCCTCCCGGTGACTGATGGCCCTGCAAGATTAATGGGATCGTCCCCAAGCCCAGACTCTGTTCTGACAGCACAAAAAGTGAATCAAACTTCTCTCCTCCGCTCTCCTCTTACTAAGTAAGCAAGGTCAGCTGATTCCTCATTTTAAAGGTTCAAAACTCTTCTCCCGGAAATTTGTCCCCAGGTGTCCCTTTGCAGGAGGAAACTGCTTTCTGGGGTGAGATCCAGAGGTGGCTCCTGAAGGTCTGGGGGCCTTTTGAGAATTTTCATCTGTCCCTACTTCATCTTTCAAAGTAAAAACTAATGTAAAGGGCCTGATCGTCCCTGAAAGGGTTAACGGCCAGCCCTGCTGTGTGACCCTTGGGGATTGGTAACCAATGACTGTTTAGCATGGTGAAGTAATTCTTGGATTTTGATTTCCATTGGCTAACACACTTGTCCATCAAACCAAAGATGCAAGTTTTGAAAGTATCTTTGAACTTTTTCTGACTTGCTTCCTGGTGTTAACCCCTTAATAAACTCACCTGTTATTCCCAAGTTTCTTTGCAATGCTCACACAGGAAGGGAGATATTAAAAAATGCAGAACTCTGCACATAAACTTAAGTCTTCCTCAGATGGCCAAAGCTATCTGTAATTCTGCTCTTTCTGACACTTCAATCTATAAGGGACCAAGCAATGAAAGCACAGAAAAAGTCTTTGGGAACTGCAATCACTTTAACAGAAATAGTGCGGTCTGTGGTTCCCCAAAGTATTTTCTTAATTGCAAAAGTAATGCAAAGTATGGCAAACTTTCAGCTTTGGCAAAGCCAGTTACCAGATATACGAGTCCTTGCTATACATTTCTTGTGATACTTATTTTCTACCCCTTTGTTTATGTTATGTTATATTGGATAAGTTCAAAAGGGCATAATCACTGTCAAAAAATGCAAATAATATTTAAATATAGTCTCTACATAACCTCTTCAAAAATTCCCTCCCCTTCTCAAAAATGATCAAGTTTCCTTTCTTTTTTTTTCTTTTGGCATCTGTACATTACCTACATCTAATTTGTTTTAACATAAACGGGCGAGGAACACACACCGTATTCTGTGACTGCCTTTTCCTTTCCTGCCCATTCCTGAACTTTTTCTGTATTATGACATTCAGTTTCACCTCATCCTTAAGTAACATTTTCGAATACGGCGAGAGAAAGAGAGTACATGGAAAGATCGCCAGGATCCTATTAAGTGAAAAAGGGAGGGGTAGGACAGTGTGCATATGTGTGTGACGTGATAATAAAAGAAAACACGTGTAGAGGTTTGTAAATACGTGAAACTATTTCTGAGAGGGCACTCAAGAGACTTGCTAACAAGTTTTCTGGGGCTGGGAGAGAAAGACATAAAGCAACATAGAAACAATTTTTAAACTCTAGACTGGTTCATAATTACAGTATAACCTGTAAAATATTTAAGTATTTGGGTGCCCACCATGTAGATGCTGAGAGAACATTACCAGTAACTTCCTATCATCTCCAGAGTTGGGTCCCTTCCTGCGTTTCATGTTAAACACTCCTTTGCTTTTATTTATGCTTTGCCATGTATCTATATAGAGCTAAACAATATTTATTTGGGTTAGATTTGCCTAATTTGGAATGTTATAGCCTCAAAAAAGGGGAATAAAATGAAATTCATTTTTGAATAGGTAATATATCTATCTAGTAGAAAATTCCAAAGGTGCTACAACATATAAAATGAAATGTCTATAAGGTTAAAATTGGGAAATTTTAATGCATACAAGTGGTAAAAATTTCACACTGTACCAAACAGTAAGTTTCCTTCTTTCCTGTTCTTTTCCCCTTTTTTTCACTATTTCTTTCCAAAGAAAATTCTGTGCACAGAAAATATATATAGATATAGATACACCCCCCCTGGTTAACATAAGCGGTCAGTACAATTAAGTATCCGTGTGCTGCACCTCGTTTTGTTGTAAGGCTATGCAATCATTCTACATCAGTATAAATAGAGCTACATCATTTAAAAAAATGATATAATAACATTTCATTGGGCACACAGATGATCCAGGAATTATTTCATCAGCTCTCCAACTTTTAGATCTATTTGATTCTTTTTCTTCGGCACAGGGGGCTACGTTTGCATCTTCATGTTGGTCTCGCAGGAAAGATACCAGGAAGGAGCCATCCATTTCTAAGGCTTCCCGCCCCATCACCACTAACCTGTCCTTGGGAGGTCTGTCAGATCCAGGCAGGTGGGGCCATCCTTTGTCCGAATGTCATCCCCTCTGTGCTTGCAGTGTCCTGCTGTTGGCACTCAGCGCTCGTGGTTTAAGAGCAAACACCGCAGACACTCCCGTCGTACCAGATGGCCCCTTCGAAGGAAACCTTTGCAGACGTCCCCAGTGCCCTCCCCCCACCTCATCATCACAATACTTCATTTTCTTCATTCGCTCCACAAATGTTTCCAGAAGGTTGACGCAGGGACCCAGTGCCAAGTCAGACGGTGAGCTAGGTGAGGTATGACCAGTTCTGGAAAGCACTCTAAGGTTGCAACTGCCCAATAAGTTAAAGAGGAGTTACATATAGCTATTTAAATTTCATTACAAGTAAATACATTTTAACATTCAATTCCTTAATGCCACTGCCCGCGTTTCAGGTGCTCAGTAGTTGCATGTGGCTACAGGCTCCTGTATCAGGGCGGACCTGCAGGGAGGCAGGGTGCCCAAGTCTGTGGGCTCTGGATTCCTGCAAGCCCCGGGTTCAAGTCCTGTCTTTGTGATTTCACAGCTGTAAAAGCTGGCCAAGTAACCTAACCTCTGAGCCCCAGCTCTAAGAGCGGGGCATTACGGACCCTCCTTCATAGAACTTTGATGACGATTTGGAGAAAGCAAAGGCGGGTGGCTTTCTCAACGATAGATACAGTGAGCTCTCAAGACCCAGGAGCCATTGTAATTGTAGATAAGTGTGACAACAGCCTCCATTTCTAACAGTATGAAAATCCTGACTTCTGAGGGTTCCATCCCGTATCAGCCCTTCCTAACTAACTGCCTCGGGAAGCCGGTGGGCCACTCCCTGCCCAGCCTGGAGTATGTCCCCAAATGGGGCTGGTTCTTCTATACCCTCTGTCTTAAAGCACAGAGCTGCTCCATCAAGCTTTGATGAATGAAGAAATGAATGAATGGGGCCAACATGGGATCTGACTGGGCCTTTTGTAAGAATGAGCAGGAGGGTCCAGGAAGTCATTATGATCAGGAGGGTCCAGGAAGTCATTATGACGATGCTTTGGATACAACTGGCCTGGTCTTTTTATTTTCCTGCAAGAAAAAGTACCTCTCTTGCAGAATTATGCTAATGTTCCCTCTCTCACCTACTGCCCACTCCTCTGGGATATTAGCCCACACCAGGAGCTCAAGGGTCTTGGCCCTTCCCCCTTGGGCCCAAAATAACCTCCTCCCCCACTTTGAGCGAATGCCTGAAATTCTTTCAACAGGGGGACAAAGCCTTTCATCTGCCAATTACTGATAAAGGGAAAATGCAGATATCGCTGGGGAAGGTGATCCATCAAGGGCTCAACATTTATTGAGTGATCAGTTAGGAGCAGGCGGCAGGGTAGGCGTTCTGGGGGAGTCCGAGGCGAACAGGCCCCCGGCCTGGCCTATTCTTCCCTCGGTCTTCAGTTTCCTCGCAGTTTGTCAAGGGAGGGGATTACATTAGGTGACTACCCTTTCCCACTCGGACAGGCCAGGGACTTCTCATCGGGGTGATATATGGACTTAACTGTTTGACCCTAAGGTGCCTGTCATCAGATTTTTTCCTGACACCAGATTTTGGGGACACCATGAGGTCACGTGGGGAGAGAGAAGGGTCATTAGGAGGAAAGATGAATTAAGATTTCGGTTTTCTTTAATTCCACTTTTCTCACTCTCCTGTGCCTTCCAGGCCCCGCACCATCCTTAAACAAGTTCATTTCCATTTCATTACGTGGGGGCCGTAAAAGATGGTCAGTATCAGATAGAGCATGGGGTATCCAAGGCTCTGGTTAGATCCCCTGCTACCCCACTCACAAGCTGTGTGATCTTGGGCGGGGGGGGGGGGTGGCTTTGCCTTTCTGAGTTGCAGTTTCCTCATTTGCAAAATGAGGAATAAGAAGACTATTTCCCTTAAAGCGTTCTTGTGAGAGAGAAGGAAATAAAATGTTCCCCTGTTCTTGACAGAGACTGAAGGCAAAAAACCCTTTTCACTCCCACTGAGCCAACGTGCAACAACGTTTGATGTTTGCCAGCTCGTGGACTTGGATGATAACAAGCCTGTAAGCAGTCTTTGGTGGAGGAAGGGGAAGAATACAAGAAGATAGGGCAGGAAACTTTGAGATGAGTGTGGGGGAAGCTGTCTCTTAGGGTGACCAATAGGAGCTGATGGTACACATCCGATCTCGGCTGGGGAAGCCACTTCCTCTCCACATGTCTGACTGCCGTGTTGACACGGGGATGACAGGAGGGCAAAGCAACACCATCCAGATTCATAACTTCTCTGAGCCTCGGTTTCCCTCTCTGCAAAATGACCTGCTCCATCGCACAAGGTTAGCAGCAGAAATATTAAAAGAATGGGAAGAATTTTTCACAACGCCTGCTATAAGCATTTGGAACACTCCTTTATTTATTTAATTTATTTAGTTTATTTAAGTCCCACTGCCTTGTCATCTCATTGTGATCTTTACCCCCAAGATCAGGCCTAGTGGGCCTGGAAGAATGTTTAGGGCCAGCTTTTCTCACATCCGAAGTCGACCTGACTGTTCACGATGGAACGACTGGACAACACGTTTAGAATTCCAGTTTTGGGGGTGGTCACAGGGAACAAGGAATGTAGACAGGAAAGCATACCCATGTATGTATAGGGGGTGGCCATGCCTCCTCCAAGAAGCCCTCCAGGATTAATCAAGGGGCACCCAGAGTTCCCCGCGCCCCATCCCAGAGCCCCTTCCATCTTTCCCCAGAATTTTCTTTACAATCGGCCAGTAAGGGCTTACCCGCCGTCTGTTTGCCAGCTCTGTTAGGAGGCGCCAGATCCAACTCTTCCAGCATTTCACTCCTGAGCCTGGATTCCCTCCTGTTGGCGAGCGCAGGGACCTCTAAAGAATGTCCAGCTTCAGTTCCAAGGCTCGTCACCTAGCAAAGGACTCCACACACGCGGGCCGAATGAATGAATGAAAGGCAGCATCTTCCGGTCAGCTTGGATCTGAAAAGGCTCTGTTCTGGCTGAATTTCCTGTACCTGTGTGCGCGTGTGTGTGCGCGCGCGCGCGTCTGTCCATCCTTTGAGTCTGGGAGTTTAAAAGTTATGCGGTTCGTACTGGAATGGAGCTGTGCTAATATCTTCCGGAGCCCCCAAATGCCTCCTCCTCGTGCAGGTCCGCAAATAGGGTCTAGGAGGATTGTCCCTCCTGCCCCCTGCCAAAAGAAAAGACTTTCAGAAGAAAAGAAAAAAATCCATATATTAAAAATGCTTTGAATTTGGATCGGTCCCGTAGGTAATGGGGTGGGGTGGCTGAAGGAAGAGAAAGAGGGGTAGCCCGTGGGCAATGGGGGCAAGGATTGAGCTGGGGGGGGTCGTCTTTTGGGGTGCCAAGCCTCACGGGCTTTCACGCAGGCTTGCTCCGCTTGCATTTCCGTGCCTCCCGCTGAGGCCAGCCGTGCATGTCTGCACCTCCCTCCCTCCCCCCCTCCTCCTTCCCTCCTTCCCTGCCCCGCCATCTCCGGGATGCGCCCTCCGCCTGCAACTCAGCCCTCCGAGAAAGTCAGCTCTGCACACAACTCCCGGGCCGCGGCGGCGCCTGCGTGCACAAGCACACTCGTGACCCAACAACAAAACAGCGATGCCAGGGCGCTAACGGCGCCCGGTGCCTCCCGGGCGCCCTCCCCGCCACACACCTCTCGGGGCCGCCGCCCCCGCCCCCCGGTCGCGGGCCGAGTGCCCCCCCACCCTAGCCGGGCCGCGGGCTCAGAGCGCGATCGGCAACAATGTTTACGTTCCGGGGATTATGACGTCGACGCCTCCCCCCCACAACTGCCGAAAATGGTTTCCTAGGACTTTGCAAACGGATCTGCTTAAGTGTTGGTGCAAAACTTTGTAGATCTCGGCTCTGGCTTGCTTTATTTATTTATTTTTTTGGTTTGTTTTCTTTGGTCTTCTCTCCTTACCCCCTCTGCCAAAATGCAGGGGGCAGGAGTGTTGACAATTAATTGGTGAACTCTCCTAAAAAAATGGAGGCAGAGAAAGACTCTGGAAGAAGATTGGTGTGTAGCTTTTTTTTTCCCCCCAAATCCGTATCTGGTATATGATAGATCTATTTTTTGTTGTTGTTTCTCGCTGCCTTTTCTTTCCTTTTCTGTATTTTGCAAGAGGACCGGAAAAAAATATAATAAATTGCATGCAAAAGGAAGCCAGCAGATTACTCCTCCAGTCTCTTGTGAAGCTCAGAGTCTCAGACACTTAAGCGGAGAGGTGGTAGCGGGGAAAGGCGTGGAAGGGGGCTGAGCGGGCTCGGGGTTCGCCCGGAATCTGGGGGGCTGCGGGGCCAGGCGCTGGGCGGTGGAGGGAGGAGGCAGGGGATGCGGGGAGTGGCGGGGGAGTCTCCTTAGGAAGGGAGTGTGCGCGCGCGCTTGTGGGGAGATGAGGCAGCTGCTGGTGCGTTTTGGGGTCTCGGCTGAGAGCTTTGTGGCGGGCGGTCAGCCTCTCCCCCTCCCGAGCCCAGAACCCCCTCCCACCTCTTCTTCTTGCACGGGAGGGCGGTCGGCGGGGGCGGCTGGGGTCTCAGCCCTTCCATTTTAGCTTTCCAGCTTCCCGGGTAGGTCGGGGGCGGCTCCAGGCTTAGAAATGCCGCCAGCCCCCGGTTCCGGCTTCCCGGCTGTGCCGCCGCGGCTGCTGCTAGCGCCGAGCCGGGCGCCGCCGCTGCTCCTCCCGGGGCCTACAGATGCCCCGCCAGCCCGTGCGCGGAGCCCCCTTCGCGGGTTACATAACGAAGCTCCCGGCCGAGTGAGCAAAAGTCAACACCTTCCGGGGGTGGGGAGCAAAGGGACCCCCCCCCCAGATGTCCCTTCCATGGCCTCCCAAGATGCAGGAGGGGAATGCCCTGGAGGGCGCAGCCAGACACTTGGGGGTGCGGCCCCTCTCGTTGTCCTGATTTTCAGCATCTTTAGAATTTGCGCAAAGTTGCTCGGGTCGCACTGGTAGTGTGCAGGGGTGCGCGGCTTCTGCACCTGTTGGAGCTGGGTCCAGGGTGAGAGGCGACCCTCAGGTCCCCCAGTAATGTCCCGGGCTCTCTGCCTTGGGTCCCCGCAGCGCCCGATTGACCGCCAGAGATACGACGAGAACGAGGACTTGTCGGACGTGGAGGAGATCGTTAGCGTCCGCGGCTTCAGCCTGGAGGAGAAGCTGCGCAGCCAGCTGTACCAGGGGGACTTCGTGCACGCCATGGAGGGCAAAGGTGAGGTGCCCCTTCCTCCAGCCACCCTCCGCGCCGCAGCCCGAGCGCACGTGGGGAGGGAGCTGCCGGTGGCTGGGTTCGTATTTCGCGCCCGCGTCCCCCATTCCAGGGGATCCGGTGACGAAACGAGGCCGAGCACTGGGGGGGTGGGGTAGGGTGGGGTGGGGTGGCGAGGGAGGAGGGCAGGCTGAAACCGGGGCCGGCCGAGGGCCTAGGCCTGGCCAGCGCCCACCACCAGTTCCAGGGTGGGCAGAGCCAGGGGTCTGGCCAGCAGAGAGACCTGGGGACGAACGGACGAACGAACGGACGGGCGGACCGAGGGAAGGCGGGTGCGCCGCGTTCTATTCCTCTCGGAGCCGGCCCAGCTCCTTGCTCGCTGCCCGGCTGGAGTCAGACTGGGGTGAGGCACCCAGGCCTGAATCCTTGCAAACTTCGTGCTATTTGGGCCCTGCCAGTTGGAAGCTGGCGCTGGGGGCGCCCAGGGGTCACCGAATGACGGGCCTCCTCAAGCCTGCGGTCTAAGGCACCCCATCACCTGGCGGGCTCTGCCAGACTGGAACAGAGTCCTTGGCTCGAGTCCCCACCTAAGCCGGTGGCCTCTAGCCCTGCAGCTCTGAGGGTTTCAAGAGCGGACTGCGGTTGAGGGGTGATCGCCCCTCAGGCTTAAGGCTGAGTCCCCTGTCCCCTGGCACTTTTAAAGTGAAGACTTGGGGCACCCCTCTAGGACATGGGGTTTCCTCAGGGCCTGAGCGCTGCCCCCTTTTGAGGGCCCTGCCAGTTTAGAGCCTCTAGGATTTGGGGATGCCACCCAGTTTGAGACTTTTAGGGCTATAATTTCTCCCTGACCCTGGTACTAGGAGCATGTCTGGGACATTGCCCCATCTTTGGGGGTGAGGTGATGCTCCGACTTGAGTCTGAGGCTTCCGGCAGTCCTGTGGGGTTGGTGATTTGCAAGGTGCCCTTGCTTACCTGGGCATTGCCCTTTGCCCTCGTGGGATTTGTAAGTCCACCCCCCCAAATATTCAAGTTTCCTTTATATTCCTCCGTGCCCATATTGTTTATCTCCCATCCCCCTTGGAAAACCCTTCCATCCCTCAGCGGGCTGATAACCGAGAAGCCCTCCCGCCCCCCAGGTTCCGCTCCAGTGGCTTGCCTCTGTCTCTCTAGAGACCGTCCAGGCTTTGCATTTTTGAAGTTTCTCTTTTGTGCCCCTGTTTTCTGGGGCGCTGGGCTTCCGTGCTAGGGGGTGGTAGTGGGGGCAGGGAAGAAGAAATTTCTTCCAGCCTGCCCGGTCTTTAAGGGGCCATTCTCAACTTCATTTAAATTTCCTTAGCACAAATGGGATTTTAATGCTTCCCTTTTCTTCACCCCCGAACTGAGTAGTTGACGGATCCTATGAGAAAACAATATGCAAACTCTTCCTAGTCATTTGCGAGGAATTCTCTGCCTGGGACCTCAGAGAGTTTTCTCAGGCTCATTGGAAGACGCCGAAGCTGACCCTGGGGGTGGGCTTTGGGGGTGTGTGTGTGTGTAGGGGGCAGGGGTTCCAGCAAGGGAGATTGCTTCAATCTGCTGGCCGGGCTCCTTTCAAAGGGGACAGCCCTAGGGTTTTGGTAGTTAATTCAGATCTGGCCCCAAAACTCGAGGGAGGAGCTGAGAAACAGAAGGAGCCCTGAGCCCGGATTCAAGATAGAAGCTTCTTAAACTTCTTTGCCTTCAAATCCTTAGGAATCCCCATTCACTGTGAGCCCCTGGGGATCTGAGCTGCTAAGGTCAGCGCTCTCCCCAGCCCTGGTTTTGTTCTCTCCCTCTCGGAGCTGCGCTGCCTCGGCCTCCTCCCCCTCCAGGCTGCCCCGGTGAACTGCTTCCCTGGGGCAGGGGCTTCCGTGACTTGCGAGCTCCTCTGCCTCCTGACTGGCCGGCGAGGCCTGGCGCCCTCGTGGATTGTTCTGTTCCCTGAGGATTTGGGGCCGTGAGGGTTTATCTCGGCCTCTCTCCCCTCCATAGTTAGGGTAAGGCTCTGGGGGTGTGCACCAGACAGACCCCAGGTGGAAAACTGTGCCGTGGATTTTCTCCGGGCTCCTCGACGTCCTCTTTGCCCAGCCTTCTCCGCCCGGGGGGGCATCCCTCTGGGTTACCCAGTTGGAGCAAGGATTGTGACGGCTGCAGCACAATTTCACTATTAAGACAACAAAGCTGTGCCCAGTTCCCTAGTTATTTTGGCACCAAATACACAGTTTCCAGGGAAACCGGCTCCCCCCCCCTTCACTATACAGGATATTACAATAAGATCTTCCCCGATGCTTGGCTACAATGAGAACCCTCCTCCCAGCCTCCTCGCTGGGCCTTCAATCCTCCCAGGTGGCATTCTGCAGTTTTGTAGTCCCTTCCCTTTCTGAGCTCAGCCAGAGATGCGAGTCTCTGTCCCTCTTTCTCAGCGCCAGCCCCGGCTCCTCCTGTGTGGGGTTCTTTCATGAGTCTCCCCTCCTCACCCCTCACCCAGCCTTGGGCTGTTCATTGACAAGTTCTGACCCGTGGGGCATGCCGGGAATGACTGAGTAGGCAGAGGAGCCCAGAGTTGGCATGGCTTCTCTTGGGCTTCGCCTAATCCATTTCCCTGTCATTTTCCACGGAGCTTTTTGCCCTCGAGCTGGTGCCTGCGTCTACTATAACCCCCGCCATCGTTTTTCTCCCCCTCACCAATCGACTGTGGTTCATGCACTGCTTCGTGACTTCACCAGCCTGTTTTAATTCCAATATCCAAACAGATTTCAACTACGAGTATGTGCAGAGAGAAGCTCTCAGGGTTCCCCTGATATTTCCAGAGAAGGATGGACTGGGAATTAAGTAAGTTGCCGAAACTAATTGCTCCCTCCTCCACCCCCGCCCTCTGCCTCCCTAACACAGTCTGTAGCTTGGGATGGATTCCTTGTATCCTTTGCCCCACCTCTTAGCACTGGGAAGGATGTTTCTTCCTAGTCTGGGGGATACAGCGTCTCCTTGTTCAAGACCTGACAAAAGGAAAAAACCCTCCAAAGACTGGACTTATTCAGAGAATTTGGGCAAAGAGGATATAGGCTGTTTAAACGGGGTGGACTTTCCCCCCTGATTCACCCCAGTTAACATGCGGTGACTTCCTAAAGAGAGTGTCCCCCACTCCAAGTCAGGAAACTGAGGCAGCGCTTGGGCTGGGACGGGACGGGCCAGCCTCCAGGCCCAGAGGTAGGGCACCTGGTTACGTCTTTCTCCTCCGACTCCCACGGTGTGGGGATTGGTCCTTTCCCGTGGGGGGCGTGGCTCCCGGGAAGCCCGCCCCGACTCCCCTGCCCTAGCACCTGCCTCCGCACTGGGTCTTGTTTGGTTTACGTTCTCCTAGAGATCTGTCAGAGCTCCAGGTGGGGAGACATCTGGGAGGCAGGCTGGAAGAACAGGTTTCCACCCCTTGGGCAGGGGTGGGGAGGAGGCTGAGGGTGTCATCCCAGCCTGCTGCCCTCTTCAGCACCTCCTGCCAGACTTGCGCAAGACTCTCATTCCTCGGGATAGAAATGAAACCCGCGGGGTCGTTGTTAATGAGTAGTGAATGTCACCATAATCATTACAGCTAGCCACGTTACCATACCCCTGGAGTTGGTATGATGATTGTGCCTTTTTTTCCGTCTACACTCACAGGGGTCCCTCCCCCCGGCCTTAAACTGCAGATTATTTTCTAGAGGGAGAGTCACAAAGAGGGGTGCCCACCCTGAAAGAAGCAGGTGTTTGAAGGCCCGGTCTGGCTCTCACCCCTGACACCGCACTTCGGCCTTCCCTGGAAGAGTGGGTGGACAGAGGATGTCCCGGTTCTTTCCTGTAGTGGGGCTGAATTCAGGGGTCCGGGAGAGTGTGCGGTTCGGTGTGCCCACTGGGCTCAGCAGGGGCTCAGCAGTGAGAGCAAGGGAACCCTCTTGGAGAAACAGTCGCTCTGCCCCCAGAGTTGGGTCTCACCTGGGTTTCTGGCTTCTCACTGACGTCTGCTCCTCGTTTTTCAGGATGCCGGACCCTGACTTCACCGTCCGCGACGTCAAGCTGCTAGTGGGTGAGTTGCTGGCTGTGCGCGCCATCGCGATGGTACAGATCCAGCGTGCTGAGGTAGGGAGAGGGAGAAAGGGATGGGGGACCGCCCGACCACCTGCCTGCTTAGGTTTGAGCGGCCTCTGACAACACGGGCCCGTGGGAGGAGGCAGGACAGCTGTGAGCTGCACCCGAGTCGCCGTGGGGAACAGGTCAGATTGCGGGGGCCTAAGGAGCTGGGTCAGAGGGTGCTTGCCAGTGCGCAGTTTGACCAGGCCCATGTGGACCCCAGCCTCCACCTCGGGTGTCGGCGCCGCAGTCTTAGATCTCTCCTTTGCGTTTGCGAGTTGCAGGGTGAGCGCCGTGTGCTTCGTGACTTTCCGATTTCCAACGGGAAGGCTTGTTCCCTTGTTCCCACGTCCTCAGGGCGCTAGACAGGTCTGGGGTGGGGCGACCGCCGAGGGCCCGGCGCAGGCTGGTTAGCGCCCGGAGGGCCTGTGGAGTGGCCGCTCATGGGCGGCGCCGGCCCGCTGCTGACCGGGTAGCAGGCGGCATTTCCGATTTCGTGGGGAGTCGATCGGTAAATCCGTTCTTTCCAGAAGTGTTTCGTAAGTGGCTCTCCTACGTGGCTTCTCCATTTAGTTGTGAGCATGACAGGCAAGATTCCTCCCTCTTGGTTGGAGTGATGGGCGAGAAAAGTCCGCAGCTTTTAAAAATATGTCTTTCTCCTGGCTGGCATTGCTCAGTGGATTGAGCGCGGGCTGAGAACCAAAGCATCGCAGGTTCGATTCCCAGTCAGGGCACATGCCTGGGTTGCAGGCCACGGCCCCTAGCAACCACACATTGATGTCTCTCTCTCTCTCTCTCTCTCTCTCTCATTCTCCCTCCCTTCCCTCTCTAAAAATAAAATAAATAAAATCTTAAAAAATGTTTTTCTTAAAGAATTGTATTTATTGATTTGAGAGAGAAAGAAAAGCAGCTGTTGGTTGTTCTGCTTATTTATTTTTGCATTCATTAGTTGAGTCTCGCACGATTAAACCGCAACCTCGGTGCTTTGGGACAACACTCCCACCACCTGAGCTACCCAGCCAGGGCTAAAAATACGTACCCTTCTGAAGGGCGTGGGAGCCTGAGGAGTAAAGTAGGTTAATGGGATGGACCGTGAAGGCGTTTTATTTAGATGGAGCTGTGGAAGGGGGGCCTGGTGGTGGCGTGAGGACATCTGGACAGAGACCTGAATGATGGGAAGCCAGCTGTGGGAAAGAACGTTCCAGACTGTGGGATGAACAAAGGCAAAGGTCAGGAGGTCCGAGGGGAAAAGCAGCATGAGAAGGGAGAGGCCCCAGGGCCAGGTTCGTGGAGGGCCTGGTAGGGAGTCGGGGTTCGACTGCTGATGTGATGGGGATGCAGTTGGGAGTTTGACGTGCGGCGAGCGGCTAACTGTGTAACCTGATTATTTTCTGTAGGGGGGGTGGTTACATAGTTTTCTAAATATGGAGATAAAATTCACATACCTTCAAAGGCACCATTGAGCCCTTTTTGACTGTACAATCCAGTGGTGTTTAGCGTGGGCACAGTGTTGTGTGACCATCAGCAGCACCGTCTCACTCCAGAACACTGTTTTCACCCTCGAAACCAACCCTGTACCCCCCAGTTCCCCGCTGCCTCCCTCCTCTGTCCGCCACTGATCTACGTTTTGCCTCTGTGGGTTTGTCTGTTCTAGACCTTGGTGTCAGTGGAATCATGTAATATGTGGTCTCTTGAGTCTGGCTTCTCACTCAGCATCAGGTTCATCCACGTTGTGGCCGGTGTCCAGGCTCCGTTCCTTTTCACGGCCGAGTAATATTCCCCCGTAGGGGCTGCCCACATTTCGAGTAGCAGCTGATGGGTGGGCATATTGGTCGTGTCTAGTTCTTAGCTTTTATGGATAATGCTCCTGGAGATATTTATGCCCGAGTCTTAGGTGGACATATGTTTTATTTCTCTTGGGTATATACCTAGGGGTGGAATTGCTGGGTCACTCGGTAACTATATTTAACCTCCCGAGGAACTGCCAGCCTGCTTTTCAAAGCAGCTGAGCCATTTTATGTGCCCATTAGCAATGTCTGAGGGCTCCAGTTTCTCCACGTGCTCCCCAGCACTTGTCATTGTCCATCTTGTTGATGGGAGCCATCCTAGTGGGTGGAAAGTGGTGCGATCTCATTGAAGTTTTCTAAAAGCCGATTCTGGTGGCTGTGTGGGGGGTGAAGACCGCTGACCGGTGGGTGTGTCCGATAATCCAGCATGAGTAATTGATCCCAAAGTGTGTTAGCTGATACTCGGAAGGGAGGGCCGTTGTCTGGACAGAGATGGTACCGATGACGGAAGGACCTCAGTTAATTGTCTGGGGCTTGCTCAGGAGGGGGTAGGTTTCTTTTTTAAGTGGTATTCCAGAAGCGTTGAAGGAAGTGAAAATGAGCAAAGGAGGGTAGACTTTCCAGATAAGATAGTGGGCTCGATAAATCAAGTCTCAAGACCCAGACGACCCGCTCTGGTGCCTCAATCCAGCCCCAGCCTTTGCTGTTAAAGAACCTTGTTTGAGGCCCAGCTCTGCTCGCTGACAGGCGATTTGGGGCAGGCTGCTTAACCTCCCTAAGCCTCTGTTTCCTCATCTGCAAAGTGGAGCTTAATCGCAGAATCTGCCTGAAAGAAAAGCTTTGTAACAGAATGAATAGGATGCTAGAATTATGCTGGATGATGGGCACTCAGTGAGAGGTCCCTGCTATTATTATTTATTGGGCTGACGAGATCTTCTTATGGATCAAGGATTAAAGCCAGATTCTCAAATCACAGGCTACATACCAGTCTTAACTGACCTCGCTCGTGGCCCTTGGGAGGAATTTCCAAGCCCTCCGCAGTCTCAGGACGCTCTGGTTGTGTCCAGGCCGCCTCTTCTTCCCTTCAGCCTCCTTCTTCTCCTTGTGGAAGCAAATCGGTGCTGCCCATGTCCTTGCCAGCTCTTGGAAAGCCTAGGGTGGCAGAGACAGCAGGACTAGCCCTGGCTGGTGTAGCTCAGTGGGCTGAGTGTCAGCCTACGAACCAGAGGGTCGCTAGTTTGATTCCCAGTCAGGGCACATGCCTGGGTTGCGGGCCAGGTCCCCAGCTAGGGGCCTGTGAGAGGAAACCCCACATGGATGTTTCTCTCCCTTTCTTTCTCCCTCCCTTCCCCTTTCCGTAAAGAAATGAATAAATAAAGTCTCAACAAGAAAGCAAGCAAGCAGGACTGGTAATACCTGCGCAGCCTCCTCTGGCATTTCTGTGATGGTCAGATGGTTGGTGAACATTAAAGTGCTTTGTAAGGTGTAGCGAGCTCTGGCGCCAGGACACATGCCTGTAATTATGGTGAGCGTGGGTATTGTTACCCCGGTTCAGTGCGCACAGACATCCAGAGAGCGGCCATAGGGCACTTTTTAATAGTGACTTCAGTGACGAGTGTAACTCAAGCTGGCCTAAGCAAAACGGCATTCACAGGCGTCCGTAATAAGTTCAAGCAAAGGGTGGCTTCTGGGCACGTCTAGGCCTAAGCGCTCCAAGAAGATCTCAAGAAGTTGCCTATTTTCGTTTCTGTTTCCCTCTTTTGCTACATCTTTCTGCTTTATTCTTTGGCAAGCTCCTCCCTGTGGGGTGGCAAAGTTGGGGATCCTGCAGCTCTAGGCTTCACCCCTAGCATCTCAGGGTCCTCCTTCCCAACCCCCTGCACCCCACCCCTAGTAATTTCATCAGGTGTCTCTGGGTGGGCCTCTGATTGGCCTAGCACACCCACACTTCCCGGAGCTGGTGGTGGCCCTGTCAGCCCAGCAGACCCACGCACACTGTGCATGGGAAGGAGGGGGACTCCCTACGGTGGCCGGGTGATGTGAACATGCCCCTGATGTAAAAGGCAGTCCTGCTTTGCAAGGGGAGGCTGCCCTCCAGTTAGTGTGGGATCCCAGCCTCCTGCCCCCTCCTCAGGCTCTGTTTTGGGAGGGGAATGTTTGAGAAAGAGGCTGGTGCACAGCCAGGTGTTCAGGCCATGACTTGGGGCTACGGATTCTTTCCTAATGTTCTAAACTCAGGCTTTTCTCTGAAAGCCCTGTTTATCTGCTCACTGGCAAGATGGGTACATAGCCTCTCTTACTAGCTCCCTGCCTTGAAAGAAAGAGAGAAAGGGCACTTTCCATTTTTAGCACACTGTACACTTAATATAGAAACTTTTTATTTGCCCTGACCCGTGTGGCTCTGTTGGTTGAGCGTTGTCCTGCAAAAGCAAAACATCGTCGGTTCAATCCCTGGTAAGGGCACATGCCTGGGTTTGGGACCCGGTCAGGGTGCGTACAAGAAGCAGCTAATGGGGGTTTCTCTTACATATCAATGTTTCTCTCCCTCTCTCCCTCCCTTCCCCTCTCTCTAAAAGATAAATTATTTTTTTCAAAAACAATTTATTCATTTTTTAGAGAGAGGAAAAGGGAGGGAGAAAGTGGAGAGAGACAGCTATTGGTTGCCTCTCTCACGCTGCAACCGGGGAGCTGGCCTGCAACCCAGACGTGTGCCCTGACCAGAACTTGAACCAGCAATCCTTCAGCCCACAGGCCAATGTTCAATCCAGTGAGCCACACCAGCCAGGGCTAAATGAATAAAGTCTTAAAAAAAACTTTATTCAAGTACAAGACATGAGAGGGACCCAAAGAAAACCCGGAATGATCTTCTGGAGAGTAGGCCTCTTATAGGCCAGGCTTCCCCTGCTAGGTGAAGTGTTCTGGGAACCCATCTGCATCAGTGTGCCAGCTGGTGTGGTTGTGAGAGGCTGTGTTTGGCTTCAGTGAGTTTTTTTTAAAGACTCAATGCGTCTGCCCATTTCATGTTGGGTGATTTACGAGTGCACCTGCCCACGCTGAGTGTCAGCAGTTTTTGACCAAGAACGGCATGACCCCTGTGCCTCACCCTCCCTGTTCGCCTGATCTCGCCCCAGGCGACTTTTTTTGTTTCCCTGGATGAAAAACGTCCTCAGAGGTAAACATTTTGCCAGTGTGGAAGAGATGAAACAAACAAATAAACAAAAAACGGCAGAAGCACTAAAAGGCATCAAAATCGACGAGTTCAAAAACTGTTTTGAGCTGTGGAAAAAAGTCTCCATAGGTGTAATACATCAAAAGGAGAGTACTTTGAAGGTGACTGAAGTTTACACATGTAAGAATAAATACAGAATTTTTAATAAATAAACTCTGCTTTCTTTGGGTCCCCCTCATGTACACGGGAAGGTGCACATACAGTAATTGTAATAACTGGGGCACACCAGGGCGAGTGGCACCCCGGCGCCAGCACCCAACACATTCCCGTGCAGTCAGCCCCCGCCCCTGTCCTTTTGACCTCCGACAGCACCGTGGAAGCTTGCCTGTCCCCACACTGCATGCCAGTGGGACCACACAGGGTGTCCCCTGCAGGTTTGGGCTTCTTTCATGCACCTTGGTGTTGACGAGATTCATTCATGTTGTGCGTAGTCATAGAGGATTTATTTTTCACTGCTACATTGTTTTCCAGTATGTGACTTTGTGAATTGACTTTATTCATTCTGCTGTTCCTGGCCACTTGGGGAATTGGCAGTTTAAGGCTCTACGTATAGTGTTGCTGTAAACATTCTAGAACGTGACTGGGTGAGCAGATGGGTGCATTTCTGTTAGAAATATACAGGGGGTGCAAAAGTAGCTTTGTAGTTTGAGTACACGAAACACAGTTTTACTCTTGTGTTATTATTTATTTTATTTATATATTTTTTAAACTTACTGACTTGAGAGAAGGGGGGAGACACACACACACAGAGAAACAGCGATCTGTTGTTCCACTGATTTATGCATTCATTGGTTGATTCTCGCATGTGTCCTGACCCGGGATTGAACCCACAACCTTGGTGTATCGGGATGATACTCTAACCAACTGAGCTACCGGCCAGGGCCATATTCTTGCATTATTTTTTATTGATTATTGTATTTTCCATATGGACACCCTGTATTTGCTCCACCCTGTATTTAAAAGCGGAATTGCTTGGGTCCTAGAAAATGCACGTTCTCTCAGGCTCAGCCGGTACTGTCAGGTAACTGTTCAGAGGGGTGGTTCTGGTTCTGGTTCTGGTTCTGGTTCTGGTTCTGGCCGCTCCACGCCCTCCCCAGGGGGTGGTGTTTCCATCCCTTTCATTTCGGCTGTGCTTCCACGCTGGGGGGGGCTACAGCGGTGTCTCCCTGCGGTTTTAGTCTGCATTTCTCTCACGCAGAACGGAGTGGAGCTCCATTTCATGTTCATTTGCTGTGCGGATATCCTCTGTTGTGAAATATCTGATCAGGTCTCTTGTCCATGGTTTTATTTTCAAGGATTGTCTCTTCTTGAGTTTGCCATGGCTGCATAACAGCACCGCAGACTGGGTGGCTTCAACCACAGAAATCTCTTTTCTCTGTAATTCTGGAGCTAGAAGTTGCAGATGGCCATGTCGGCTGGGCTGGTTTGTTCGAGGCTCGATGCCCTCGGCTTGCAGATCCCCGCCTTCTCTCCGTGTCTCTGCATGGTCCCCTCTGTGTTTATGTGTGTCTTCTCTCCTTGCTTGAGGATGCCAGTCTCATCGGATGAGGGCCCACCCGGAAGAACTCATGTTAATTTAATCACCTCTTCAAAGTCCTTATCCCCAAATTCGGTTACATATTTCGAGTTACTGGGGGTTACGACCTGAACATACAGAATTTTGGGGACATAAGTCAGCCCATGACATAAAGGTTCTTTGTATATTCTGGATATGGGTACACATTCTAGAATCTTCTCTTACTTTGTGGGCTGCCTTTTCATCCTCTTAAAGAATAGGAGCTCTTAATTTTTAACATAGATCATTTAGCTTGTCTTGGTTCATTAGTTGCTCTTGTCTCGTATTTCAGAAATTTTGGCACACTCCAAGGTCTTGAAGATGTCCATACATTTCTTTCAAAAAACCCACCCTTTGAACTCTCACATTTCAACTGTAGTTCACCTGGGATTGATTTTTTGTGTGTTTGGTCCGAGAGAGGGGTCAAGGTCCTTTTCCTATGTAGATATCTAGCTGACTCAGTACCATTATTAAAAAGCATACCCTCCACCGAAGGCACCGAGGCGTCAACTTCGCCATAAACCAGCGGACTGCCTTTGTGCAGGTCTGTTCCTGGACGCTCCAGTCTGTGTCTCCCCACGGGAGGCGGGTGACTTCACAGCCATGAATTCAGGGTTGAGGGGCTCGGGAGGAGCCTGGAGCAGAGAGCATTTTTGCTGTCTCGGAAAGATGATTTAAACCCACTGAAAGAACGTATCCATGAAGTGATTCATTGTTGATACTGTGTCACCCAGGATCTGTAGCTTGAGGGGTGCTACCAATGACCTCTTTATTGGATTTCTCTCCGTGGAGGGTGCGCAAGTGAACCGATGCTTTCTTTGGCCCCTTTTCCTGAAAAATCTTCATGATAAATCACCTCATTCAATATTCATTTATTCTTCCAATTATAGTAATAATCACCTCTCTTTCACTGGATGTTTACCACGTGACCTCGTTCTGTCCTCACCAATAGTATAAGTTTAAGTGTTACTGTGGACTTGTCCAGACCAGGGGTCTGAGGCTCGGAGGGATTGAGTCTCACGGCGAGCGGGCAGCCGAGCCAGGGCCCGAGTCACTGAGGTGTTTCCAAAGCCCGTGCTTTCATTTTACTACTTGCTACCCTCACCCTCACCCTGTCCCCAGCGTGAACCCGCCTTCATTCTTCACTCACAGGCATGCTGGGCGCCTGTCTGTGTCGTGTCTGGTTACATAGGCTCCCGAGACCTGGGCTCTGCCCTTGACCAGCTGTGCTTAGGGAAACGACTGAATTAAAGGTAGCTGGCTTGTCCCCAGATCTTCTTTTTTTTTTTTTAAGATTAAAAAAATTTAATTTTAGAGAGAGGGGAAGGGAGGAAGAAAGGGAGAGAAACATTGATGTGTGAGAGAAACATCGATTGGTTGCCTCTCACACATCCCCAACTGGGGACCTGGCCCACAACCCAGGCATGTGCCCTGACTGGGAATCGAACCAGTGACCTTTCAGTTCACAGGCCGATGCTCATTCCACGGAGCCACACCAGCCAGGGCCCTGTTTAAAGTTTAAACACTGAAAGGGTCCTTAGAACTCTTCTAGTCCTGCTTTCCCATTTCACAGGTGGGAACACCCGAGGCCTGGAGAGAAGTAAGTGGCAAGTTACCGAGACAGTAGATGGCACGTCAGATTCTAATGTAGGGTTCAATTTCAGCGATTGGGAGAAGGCGCTGCCTGTAACAGAACCCCTGGGGGAAAGTAGACGTGTGTGCGTGTTGGGTGGGGGAGGGTGTGCGGGTGCACGGATGAGTTCAGTTCTGGCCACACTGAATTTGAGCCCAGGAGAGAGGTCAGGGTTGGACAGACAGGTGGGGGAGGCATCCGATTGGCAGAATAGATAGAAATTTGAGGAGGGAAAGGTGGACGAGGTCAGGAGAGCTGAGGACCGTGAGCCCCAAAGGAGGAGGAAGGTTTTGGGGGTGCAGTCATGTTCTCAGGTGCTCCCTCTATATGATGAACACCCACCTCCCGGATTGATTTTATTTCCCTTTTCCTAGAAAGCTAGTGCTCTAAAATCAAAGTCGGGGCATGCTCAAGGCCATGGGCAACCGCGCTTGCCTCCGCCCACTGTTGATCTAATGCACATCACCCCCCGGGGGGCGGCTGGGGCTCCATGGAGTGCAGGCAGTATTAGCTGTTGTTCACGGAGATCTTACTACTGCAAGCCAGCGACCTTGCATATGTTGTTTTGTCTGATCTCCGTAAAACCACATGTATTGCTGCCCCCGTTTCGTACCTGTCAAATCTGAGGCTCAGAGTGACTTGACACCGCCAGGTAGGGAGCGTGTGGAAGAGCAAAGATGCGTGAGCATCTCTGTCCGACGTGGAGCGGTGGCTGGCTCTCCACGCCTCCTGCTCCAGAAGGTGGCTGTTCTTGCCTTGAGTGTCTTTCCAGATTTTCCTGCCTGATTGGGCTCTGCCCCGAGTTGGTCGTCTGGGTTTGCATCTTATGCCCACCTGCCTATGCGGGCCGGGGTCTGGACCCCAGAGGACAGCCCGGCACTGATCGGTCCCGGGGGTCACTGTAAAAGGTGCAGGGATGAGGGGGCGGAAGATGTTAGTGCTTTGGGAAGCCCTGGGCATCTCTGCCAGCCTAGGCCCTGGGAGAGGATTTTTCCCAAGTTCAGTTTGGGACAGTGCCTTTAATGGGACCCCTGCTTTTATGTTGACAAAGTGCTTTTGGTAATTGTGTCAGGTTGCTAGGGCAGGTCCTGTTGTCTCCACTTTCCAGATGCAGAAACTGAGGCCCAGTGAGGTTCAGGGACATACCCAAGGCCTCCCTACCGGGAAATAGAAGAGTAGGATTTGAACCTGTGGCCAGTTCTCTTGCTAATAAAGTCGCCTCTGTGAGATGGATGAGGAAAGACTCCCTAGGAGAGACCTAAAAAAAAAACAGTTCAGAAACTCGAGGATGACGGAGAAGGTTCCAGAATAATGACACAGACCAGTTAGTTGTGCGCACTCTGAAGGGTGGGCTCGGGGGAGTTTGGGGTCAGGGCCCACGTGTGCTTCACATTAGTGTTCAAGGTGACTTTCAGCAGCCCCTCCCGGCCGGAGCCGGGGACTCTGGGAGCTGACGGATGGAGCCTCCAAAGCAAGGGCCATGGGGCCGCGGATTAATTTATGCAGCTGGAATTCGTTGGATGTGTGTGTGTAGCCTGTGAGCCCAGCGAACCAATGAGACTGGGAGGGAGGGGCGGGAGGCGGGGAAAGAGGGAGGGGGCTGAGCTGCTGGCCTACTTAGCAACGCCAGGCACCCAGCGCCCACGGGGAACATTTCCCCTGTGACCCATTCCCTTCAGGGCCTGGAGAGTTGCAGCGCTGTGCCTCCCATGCAGGCTCCAAAGGGCGGCTTGTCCCTGTCACCTGCTCTGGGTGGCTGCTCCCTGAAGCTTGGAGAGCCACATTCCACCTTAGCACTGATCTGCCCCTTCTGCCCCTGTGAGCATTTGCTGGGCTTGCTGCTCAGAGATGGGACACTTGTACCCAGCTCTCCTTTGCCACTGGTGGCAGATCAGACAGGGAACCTGAGAAGACGGAGTGTCAACTCTTAATCCCCCGGCTCAGACCAAAAGGGACTGGCAGGCCCCAACTGTCCCCGGTGACCCCTCTGGGCCTCTCCTGCCTCCTTCCCCCCAGGTCACGTTGAAGGGATCTGACCTGAGGATTTAAGAACTAGGCTAAAAGTCAGCGCAGTGGCCCTGGAAGAGGACCCACGAATGACCTAACCCAGTGGCTTTCAAAGGGAGTTCCTACGAATCTGGGTGTGAGTTCCCAGCACCCTTCCCACCTCAGCCCGAGTTCTTGTTTTTATTCATGCATTTCGCTCTCATCAAAGCTTCTGTTTGAAGAAAGAGTTTTGTGGCAACCAAAAAAAAATATGAAGGTCAAGTACTTCCTGTCTTCATATCCGAGGCAACTGAGGCCTAGTGCAGGGCCGGTTGGGGTGGCTGGGCCTGGAACTCCGTCCAGGGCTCTCGGCACTGTCCCAGGTGCTGGGGGCACTCCCACTGCTCATTCCGAGGGCTCCCGATGGCTGTCCCTAACTGAGGAACAGGCCTGACACCTGTACATCCAGCATGTTCACCAGTGAGAGTAAAAGGCCCCGGGTAGGGCTGCCTCTCCAGGGTTAAAATTGGGGTGCACAGGGCAGAGAGAAGGAGCACCCTTTCCCTTTTGGTCTGACGGGGGCGCCTCCCCACTCGGTGGTATCCAGAGCCCCACGGTTCTTTCCCAGACCGACTCAGAGGCCGGTGGCTGAGTGCGTGGCAGACCTCACCGTGTGCCAGGCGTCCAGTTGGGTCCTCTTCCGCGAACGGGCAGTCTAGAAGGGGTGCGTTCCCTGAGCCGCAGAGCCAGTAACCGGGCTTGGGATTTACAAAAATACTTTTTACTGGAGAGAATTTTATTTATTTATTTATTTATTTATTTATTTATTTATTTATTTATTTTATGGTTTCTTATTGGAGAGAATTTTAAAAAGCACCGAGAGCAGACCAAGTATACTGAACTCCTGTGTACCCATCACCCCCCAAAATGCCCTCTGGGGGCCTGCCCCCGCCCCCCATCCGGTCCCCTTCCTCCTCTGCTGCACCATCTGCAGCATTTGCACATAGCAAACCATTTCACCAATAAAGTTTTCAGTGCATCGTTCTCCATGAGAAGGGATTTTGAAGCTCCTAATCACAGTAGCATTGTCACAGTCCCTTAAAAGGAGTAAATATCCATGCTGCGCTTCCACTGCCCTGCACTGCTGAATCCTTGGTCATTTCTCTAGAGCACAGGTGGCAAACACAAGGCCCTCGGGCCGAATCTGGCTGGCACCTTGTTTCTACCCAGCGACAACGCCGCGCTCTCCCTTAACTCTTAAGGAGTAGTTACATTTATACAGTCCTAACGTCACACTCAGCCCTTTGAAGGCAACCTCCAGGCTGATGTGGCCGCCGGTGAAAATGAGTTTGGCACCCCTGCGTTAGGGGATCCCACCTGTCCCTGCATCCCTAAGCCCTAGGTTACCTTACTGAGCCCAGACAGGTGCCTGGCTGGGGGAGGGAAGAGCCCTGTGGCCAGTTTGTGGAGATGAATGGTCTGTGTTGGAGTGCCTGAGCCCTGAGGGGGACACTCAGAGGACAGAAACCATTAGGTGAAAGGAGAGAGAGAGAGAGATCAGAAGAAAAGAAGTGCTTGTTCTTGTCAGGGTGGAGAGAGTATCTGAGACTTAAAATAGTGTCCTGCATGACGTTTTTTAAAGAAATAATTTATTGAAGTAAAACTGACATAATATAAAACTTACCATTTTTTGAAGTGTTCAGTTCACCGGCGTTTAATACACTCCCGGTGTTGTGCAGCCGTCACCTCTGCCTGTTCCGAAGGTGACTTTGACCCAGCAGCGGTCACTCCCCGTTTCCCTGTCCCCAGCCCCTGACAACTGCTTGGCCACTCTCCGTCTCCACGGATTCACCTGTCCCAGACATTCCATACAAATGGCGTCACGCCACGTGACCACTTGTGTGTTGCTTCTCACTGAGCATCATGTTTTTGAGGTTCCTCCGTGTCATCGCGTGGGTGGGCACTACATGCCTTCTTGTGGCTGAATTTACATTTTTAATGTTTTTTTTAATGGATGGGAGACTTATGAAAGGAAAGACATACTTTCAGCAAAACCAGCTGGGGGTCATTTAGTGTCTGGGTTCCTTTTAACAACAGCTTTACTGAGATAATTTACATACCCTGCACTTCACCTATTTAAAGTGTACAGTTGGACGGTTTGGGGTCTATCCACAGATTTGTGTGACCACCAGCAGGGAATTTGAGAACATTTTCGTTGCCCCTCCCTCATAAAAACCCCTTAGCCATCAGCCGTCTCGATTGCTTTAGGGTCTTTAGTGGGCAGTCCATCCGGACCGGCTGGCAGAGGATAAAGTGCCTCCCTTTGTCCACCTGTAATCAGAGATGGACTTGGCTGCACGCGGTGCCTGCCCGCGGGCCTACCTATATGCAGGCACTTCTCAGAAGAGTTTCACCTGCGTGAGCTCTTTCAGTCCCAGGACAGCCCCGTGGGCTGGCTGCCATTTCTGCAGCCACATTACTGAGGGGAAGAACAATTCTTAGAGAAGCGAAGAGGCCCCTTAGAGAAGCGAAGAGGCCCAGCGGGGGGTTGAACCTACGAAGTCTTTGCTTAATTACTGCATTGTGTTGGTCGGGGGCAGCTGAGTTCTCAGCCTTCCATGCTGACTTGCAGGAACCTTGAAGGCTGCTATTCCTTCCCATCACCGACCTGCCAGCAAACCCCCTTCCACAGGAGACCTCACAGACTTGACCTTGAGTGAGGGTAGGGAGGAGAGGAGAGGAGAGAAGATGTGGGGTGGTGGGAGGCTGCCAGAGGGGTGAGGGCTTGGGGCCTGGAGGCCTGTTCTGCCCCCACCTCCCAGGCTCTGACAGCAGGCTCCCTGCCAGGTGGGCTTTCCAGAAAAGCTGAGCAGAGCCCACCTGTTCCAGGAGCCCTGGTGAGGAGCCAGCAGGGCCAAGAGCGCACCAGAATTTCCAGCAAAGTTCAGGGATGCCCCCTGGTGGACCTGCACTCCCAGAGCAGCAAGGAAGCTCTTCTGCCAGCTTTCCCAGGATCCCTGGGGGGTGGGTCATTTTTCAACCTTAGTGCATGATCGGAGTTCAGCATTGCCTGGGACGAGGTGCGGGTGGGGGCGAGCACTTGGGCCCTGGCATCAGATAGAATGGGCTTCAAGTCCCACCTCTGTTGCTCACTACCTGGATATTTTGGGGCAAGCGAGTGGTCCAAGACTCAGTTTCTTATCCACCAAATGGGTATAATAGAAGTCCCACCTCACAGAACTGTTACTACAATTCTGTGTAGAGAACTTGCCTGGGCTGCAGTGCTCAGTAAGTATTGACTGTTCTAATCGGCAGAAAGAGAATGTTCTGGGGATGTCTTGTGCTAATCGCATCTGTCTCCAGACCTTGGTTTCCTCATTAGTGAAACAGGAATGGTCCTCCTTAGCTCCTGGGGCGGTTGGGAAAACCAGACACGAATGCAAACGATAGTAACACCCACGTTCTTTTTTTGCGTTAAAGGTGTTACTTTTGTTATAACTCACTTCCAACCAGGTGAAAGGCACAATGTATTTATTCAGCAAATATTGACGTGGGGCTGTCATGGGGCCGGCTGGGTGCACAGAGCCGTGTTTGCCACCGTGAGCAGATGGGAAACATTGGTGTGCAGGCTCCACGAGAGTTTTGTCCGGTTCAAGGGCCTGCAGACTTTCTGCAGAGCCAGAGGGCAAATATTTCAGGCTCTGCCCGCCCTTCCGTCTCTGCCAATCACTCAACCCCGCCGCCGCAGCTTGGAAGTGTCCAGAGACGTGGGAACCGGGGAGTGGGGCCGTGCGCCCGTAAAACGTTGTATCTGGACCCAGAAATTGGAATGTCATGTGATTTTCACCCCGCAGAGTGTTACTGTTCTTTTAACTTCCTCCTCCGCCGCGTAAAAATGAAAAACCGTTCTTAGCGTGGCCCGAGTAGAAACGGGTGGCGGGCCCGTTCTGTGCTCTGTTCACGCGTGATTCCTGGCTGGCTTCGAGGGAGGTGCTCACCTGCCTCTGGTTCTTGCCCACCTTTCCTTTTCTCCTCTGGTTTGCTGTATCCTTGTCCCTGAGCTGATGAGGGGTTGGGTTCTTACCCGAAGGCAGCCGACAGACAGGAGGGACCAGGCCCCGAGGCCCCGAGGCCCCGACCATCTGCTTCCTGTCTGCCGTCTCCCCCGTCACAGCATGTCCACTTCGCTGAGGCTGTGGCTTCCGCCTGCGCTGGAGCTCCGGAGCCCTCGTGATTCCCATTTACAGATGGGGAAGCAGAGGCCCCGACAGGGTCACGACTTCCTCGAGGGTTTGTGGTCAGTGGTAGCCCCAGCGCTGGCAGCGAAGGCCCCGTCCCCTAGTTCCAAGCCTGTCCTCTTCTGTCGGGGAGCTCACTGCAGAAATGGAGGCTGGACTCCCCTGAGGAGGGGCGCTCACTCTCTGCGGCTCAGCCATGCACCTGAGAAGTCGTGTGTCACGTGCTGTGCGGAACAGCAAATGTCTATCATCTATTTCTTTCATAAACATCTACTGAGCTCCTACTACGTGCCAAGTTAGCTAGACACGTGGGGCGGAGGAGTGAACAAGACATAAGCCTCCTGCCCTCAGGACAATTGCAGAGGAGGGAAGAAAGACAAAGAAACGTACTTAGGGCCCTGGCTGGTGTAGCTCAGTGGATTGAGCGCTGGCCTGCGAACTGAAAGATCACAGGTTCTATTCCCAGTCAGGGCACATGCTCGGGTTGTGAGCCAGGTCCCCAGTTTGGGGGCATGCGAGAGGCGATCCATCGATGTTTCTCTCCCTCTCGTTCTCCCTCCCTTCCCATCTCTCTAAAATATACATATAAATAAATAAAATCTTAAATAAAAAAGAAACCTATTCGGGGATTGCAACTCATACCAGGGAGTAATGGAGGGACATGTCCCCGTTTATGCACCAGACACAGTGCCGAGGACCCCCGTGATCTGCGTCGGGTTAGTCCTCACGGCTGGCCTGTGAGAGAAGGGCAGGGTGACTCTGAGGCTGTTCAGAGCAGTCAAGTAACCTTCCTGCCCTCCCAGACTGGGGAGGGGCCTGTTAGACAACTAGTGACCTTAGAGATGAGTCTCTTCCTCGTGCTGCAAATAAATAGAACGGACTCGAGTGCCTTGCAGAGGATTCTTTGGCAGGCGGTGCGGAGCCTCGGATGGTTTCAGCGGAGAGAGGAGTCTCTGTCCGCTAAAACCATCAGGTCTCCGTCGTAGACAGCTCACGCTGCAGCAGCGTGGAGGGTGGGGAGGAGGTGGAGGTGGAGCCCCTGACAAAGCTGTGGGGGTCACCTTGGAGAGCGGTAATGGTGGCGTGGAGGCCGCGGTGAAGGAAGCAGGTGGGTGGGAGAGATTCGGTAAGGAGAGTGACAGATGAGGTCATAGAGTGGAGGTGGCACTAAGGGCGCGCCGTGTGCGGGGGAGTCTCGGAGGAGGAGTGAGAGGAGGTTCTCTTTTTGGGGGGCTCCCAAGTAGGGCGTGGCCCCCCAGGCGGCGGGAGTTAACTGGCGTGTGCATCCCGCCCCCAGGGAGCCGGCGGCTGGTGGACGTGATGGACGTGAACACGCAGAAGGGCACGGAGATGAGCATGTCCCAGTTCGTGCGCTACTACGAGACGCCGGAGGCTCAGCGGGAGAAGCTGTACAACGTAATCAGCCTGGAGTTCAGCCACACCAAGCTGGAGCACTTGGTCAAGCGTCCGACCGTGGTAGGCCCCTGGCCGTGCGGGCTGCCTTCGGGAACCCCCCACCTCCAGTCCTCGCCCTGCCCGCCCTGCTGCAGGCCGGGGGGTGGGGGGCAGGGATGGTGGGAACAGGACGAGGGGGTGAGGCGCTGTGGGAGCCCGGTTCCAGGGCAGCCGAGGCCAGGAGGTGCTGACGGGGGTCTGGCTTCCAGGTAGACCTGGTGGACTGGGTGGACAACATGTGGCCCCAGCACTTGAAGGAGAAGCAGATGGAAGCCACAAACGCCATTGCGGAGATGAAGTACCCGAAAGTGAAGAAGTAAGACGGCCACTGGCGGTGGGCGCTGGGAAGGGGCAGGGCCTGGCAGTGAGCCCCCGCCGGGGCCTGAGCGCGGCTGAGACGGGCAGGGACCGGCCCTCGCTGTGGGCGGGTGGGCATCTCGCTGCCCTGGAACTCGGGGCCCTGCGTTCTGCTCGGGGGCTGCAGCTTCCTTCTGGATGGTCCTGCGCCTCTGACTGCACATGTGCGTGTTTGCACACGCGTGTGCACTCACATGTATGCGTTCACACATACTTGTCAAACCTTTGTCAACTCAGGGAGGCCCACCCACTGTGGACACTGCTTCTGTGGAGGGATAGGGCGGGTTGTCGTGTTTCTTTTCTTCTTGCTGCTGAGCCCTGGGCCACAAATCTAGGAAAGCCTTTCCCCACTCCAGCCAGCCCAGGGACCGCTTCCTCACCAGACGTTCTGGAGACATTGCTGTGAGCAGGAGGCTGGCACTGGGCTGGGCAGATGGCCACATCCAATAGCAGGGATGTCACTGCATACACCTCATTACATACACTGTGCCGAGCAAACCATGAGACTGTCTGATTGCTTAACAGGGGCTGGAGATTTTGTGTAACGGCCTCTTGGGAGGAGGAAGTCACCCTGAGGCTTTCACTATCTCAGGCTGTCTGTGTTTCCGTTTCCAAGACGGGAAGGAGGTGCTGGCTGTCCCAGGCAGGACGGCTGCTCTGGGCTTCCTAGAAAGATTGGCTTTGGTGGCCTGAATCCATTAGCATCTCTCTGCCCTGCTGCCAGGAGTGCCCCCGGGAGCCCAGAGGCTGTGAACTTCTCATGCAAGTGGCACTTCATTTGGGGCATGTTGAATGCGGACTCAGTGCCAGGCTGTGTAAGGGAGGCTGGGGTGCTGGCGCGGGCTCTGCAAGGCTTTGCTTTCAAGCTCCCGCTCTCTCTCTCTCTCTCTTTAATTACTTCTCAGGCGAGTTTCTCCTCTCAAAGACAAGGGCTAAGGTGTGCCTCCCCTCCCAGCAGAGGCAAACATTCTCGGGAGGAATCCTTTTCGGCTGGTGGCACTGGGAAATGCTCTCAGAGGAGAGGTTGAGCCCGGGCTTTAAAGGCGATGGAAGGGAGTGGGCAGGGAAGGAGGGAGGGACGTGCCAAGGGCCAGGAGGGAATCATGAGGGCGGAGCTGGAGGAAGGCGTGCAGGACTCAGGGATGGGTTAGAGGCAGACCCCGGTTCTTGTTGATTGGATGACTGACGGATTGATTCATGCATTCATTCATTCAGCATACTGAACATCGAGTTGGTGCTGGGCACTGGGAATGCAGCTGGGAGAAAACTGGATGAGCTCCCTGCCGTGATGGAGCTTACAGTCTTTCTGGGGACAGACATTCATCTAATAACTGGAGAAACAAAGGGACCCTAGCAGCTGAGATGAGGCCACAGGCGGAGGAGACCCACTGTGCCACAGGAGAATGTATCCCAGGCGGGGTGGGGCAGGGCAGGCGTCCCTGAGCTGAGCTCTAAAGGGAAAGGGGTTTCTTAGGAGCTGCGGCCTAGGAAGACTTTTCTGCCAGAGAGACATATAAGCTCCGTCAGTGACTATGCAAACTTGTTAGAGGATTTGAACCTCGTTAGAAAGAAAATCACCACCTGGGAACTAGCCCATTTGTTCGGCCGTGCAGAGAGCCTGGGTGGCAGGGTAGGGTGGGCAACGACCTGTGGAAGGATGGCCAGTGAGGCTGGGGATCAGGGAAGGGGCAGTGGCTACACGGTGGGTGGGGGAGGGGCACCAGGGTGAACAGGGCTGATGCACCATAGTGAGGGGCCTGTATTTCTCCTGAGAGCAGTTGGAAACCTGCTGAGATTAGCAGCAGAGAGGGATGGGCTCGGAGTTGCATCCTGCACGTGTCCCTGCTGCTGTGTGAGCTGAAGGAGGGGGAGGGGGCAGCATGAGGAACCACTGCATTGTCCAGATGAGGGTGAAGAGGTGCCGGGGGAGAGGAGGGCAGAGGGCGGACTGGACGTGTGGGAAGGGGAAGCAGACAGCAGTGGGTGACATGTATTTCAGGGAATTGATGTCTACCTTGACTCCCTTAGATACTTAGGGAAGAATTTCACTTTATTGAAAGATTCCTCTACATAGTGAGCTCTGTTAATACCTTGAGAATCCTATCTAATTACCCAAAAAAAGGGCTCACAGTTTTCTGGGACCACCTATCTTTGACATATCGGTTGGATTGTGTGCCAGACAGATTTATAAGCTCCGTCAGTGGCTGTGCAAACTTGTTAGAGGATTTGAACCTTGTTAGAAAGAAAATCATCACCTTGGAACTAGCCCATTTGTTTGGCTGAAAAGAATGCTGGTTTCCGTTAATAAGCCAGGTAAAATCCCGAGACGATGAAGGCCCCCAGGACTGCAGCGTGGTTCTGTGGAATTTAATTAAAATGGCACTGTTTTGGAAATCATAGAGTTTTCATGCTGGAGCTGCCTGGAGACTGGAGACGGCCAGCCGGCCACCTGAATCGAGAGCTTGCAGGAGGGAAGACAGAGCGTCACAAACTGTCACTGCCATCTCCCGGGCTCCAGAGCTGTGCTGCTCAGTCCTGAGGGGTTAGGCATTTTAACAGGTTTTGATTGAGATACTTAAGGCAAGGGGTGGTGACAGTTGTCGAGGAGGCCGTTACAAGTGTATGGGAGACAGCAGGTTCATACCGAGTATGTAGTGTGTTAGTTATCTATTGTTGTGTGTATTTATTTTTTTTTAAAAATCGTATCCATCTTTTCTTTTTTTTTTTTTTTAAGATTCTACTTGTTAATTTTTAGAGAGAGGGCAAGGGAAGGAGAAAGAGGGAGAGAAACGTGTGGTTGCCTCTCGCACACTCCCTACTGGGGACCTGGCCCACAGCCTAGGCATGTGCCCTGACTAGGAATTGAACCGGCGACCCCTTGGTTCGCAGGCCGGTGCTCAATCCACTGAGCTGCACCAGCCAGGGCTATTGTTGCGTTTATTGAGTGTTATGTACAAGACACTGTTCTAAGTAGTTGGTGGACTGCTTGTTCTTATGGTTCTTATGGTCTGGCGGGGAGAAGAGACAGGCAAGCAAATAAGTGAATAATATAATTTAGGTGACAAGTTATATAAACATAAAGGGGAAGGAGGACGACCGGGTGGACTGAATGAATATCAGCTGTACTGTCCATTTCTGCTATCGCCTTCCCCTCTACCTCTACCCTACAGTATAGAATTTTAAAAAAGGTCTTTGCTGTATAGAATCGTCTAGGCAAATTCCTTATGATCATATCCACAGTGATCATGTATTTGGGAGTAACCCTGTATTAGCTCTTCATTGCTGCACAGCAGATTACCCCTCAAAATTCACAACTTAAAAAAAACATCTTAGCCACTTAACAACAGCAAATGTCTTGTAGTCTGTGTAGGTCAGGATTCTGTAAGCGGCTCAGCAGTGCGGCTGCGGTTCAGATCTCAGGAGCCCCTGTCCAGTCGGGCCTGGTCCGCAGTCATCTGAAGGCTTGCCTGGGGCTGGAGGACCCGCCCCCACGGCTGCGGGCAGGAGGCCTCAGCTCTCCGCCACGTGGGTCTCTCCCAAGGGACGCTTGAGTGTCCTCACGTCATGGCAGCTGGTCCGCCAGAGTCGGGGGTTCGAGAGAGCAACAAGGAAGCCAGAGTGCCTCGCAAGGCCTAATTTTGGAAGTTGCATACTGTTCACTGCAGCCACATTCTATTAATTAAAAGTGAGTCACTGCCTCTGGCCGGAACTCCAGGGGTGGGGAATCGGGCTCTGCCCCTGGGAGGGAGGAGTGTTAAATAATTTGTGGGCCTGTTCTAAAGGCTCCACGATCTCCCAGGTCAGCGATTTTCAACCTTTTTCATCTCGTGGCACACGTGAACTAATGACTAAAATTCTGCGGTACACCAAAATATATACTTTTTGCTGATCTGATGAAAACATAGGTGTGGTTTCGATTCGTTCACACTGGGTGGCTATCGCGGTGTCGGCTGTCGCCATTATGCTACTTAACAATCTAAGGGAACAGAGGTCAGCGCACCCCCCCCCACTAAAACTATCAGGTATTGATTGCATGGGGCACAGCGGTTGGAAATTGCTGACATGGGCGTGCATTTTCCACTGCGGACCACTGGGTGTTATAACACATTCCAGGAGGAAACTAGCAAGCCCCTTCCTCCTCGGCTCTGGAGCACACAGGGCTGGCAGGAATGAGGTCTGCTGGCTGGGCATTGGAAGAGCTCAAAGTCCAACAGAAGGGGGATCTCGCAAAAAGCATTGTTGGCCCCAAAATCGTTGAGCGCCGGCAGCATTTTCTCTCCGTGCGGTTTCTCGGGGTGACAGGAAGAACTGGGGACATTTGGGGACGCGAAACAGAAACAGGGAAAAAACAGGCACAGGATGGGCCAGTTCCAGGGGCTCCTCTGCCACTCTGGTGGCCACAGCAAGCCTTCCATCTTCTCTTAGAGACTTGATTTCCCTTCTATGAAGTGTGGGGACTGTAGCACCTGCCCTCCCCCCCCCCCGTGCCTTGGGGAAGTCATAGCCCACGGTGGATGTGACAAGATGCTTGTCCACGTGGCCTCAGGTAGTCACACCGGACCCAGCCTACTTCCTCTGCTTTGCTTTCCTTTTATTGGTTTGAGAGAGAAACAAGACATCCTTTCGTTGTTCTACTTACTGATGCATTCATTGGTTGATTCATTTTTTTTTAAATTTTTATTATTTTTTCTTTTAATCGTTGTTCAGTTGATTTGTTGTATGTGTCCTGCCCAGGGATCAAACTCGCGTCTGTCATATGTGGGTGATGCTCTAACCGACTGAGCTGCCCAGCCAGGGCCATCCTCCGATTTTCGGTCTCTCCCCGCTCACATTTGCATCGGGTTTTTCTGTCTCTGCACCCGACGCCCAGCCTCTCCTCTCCTATCCTCGGCCACGCTTGCTGGCGTTGTAAATGAAAATCCCTGTGTGGTGGATCGGACGGGGAGGCCCGCTGGCCTAGGGAGGCTGCTCAGCTCACACGGGGCGGGGTGGGGGGAGCTGGGGGCTGTGCCCCAGACCCCAGGCCTCTGGATTTCTGGCTTTTCCTCTCTACCTCTCTACCTTTAAGAGGAACAAAGAAAGCCGGCCTTTTCTGAGCTGCCATGTACGCACCCAGGTGCTGTTAGTTAGACACTTAGCACACATATTGTAGCAGGGCTGGAAGCAGGTCTGACTACTTCCAATCTACAGACAAGAAAACTGAAGTTCATGGAGCTTTCCTGCAGGTCAAGGGTGTAGCAGCTGAGTGTAACACTGCAGGGCCTGGTGTGGCTTGTGGATTAAGTGGAGAGCCAGGCCTTCAGAAAGTTTTGTTTGGTTTTCTAAAGGAAACAGTGCTGGCCAAAGCCAGACATGTGTAGGACCTGATCTGACTCATGAGGGCCGGCGGTTAGAGGCCCCAGACTCTCGCCGAGTCGCAGAGGCGGGAAAGGCTGAGTCCAATGTCACATAGCTGATTAGAATAATTAACTCCAGGCCTGCTGCTGGGTTCACCACTCACACAGATGAATCTGATACGGCCCCTGCCATCCAGGAGCTGAGGCATGTGTGGTCATAATTCTCCCGTGTGGACAATCCATTTAACTCCGCCTCCGTGTTGTGGGGGGCAGAACCCTAGTCAACGACACCCATTCATGACTGCTCAAATCCCACGGTGGGGGATAGTTCTTGTAATTATTACTTTTTCTTTTAAAAAGGCAAAACATATATATGATGGAAAATCCAGCCAGGCCAAGGAGTTCTGTCTGACCTCTTGGCAGGCCACCCCTCGGCCACCACCAGGGTCCAATAACCTTGGCCGGAGGCACTGACCACCTCGAAATGGCTTCAGTGTCTGCCTCCCTGAAATGGGAGTCATAGGGCCGTCTTAAAGGTGAAAGGACCTCATGCATGTAAATAGCTAATATTAGCACTTGATAATTGGACTTGATACTTAATCTTGGTGGCTTAATTAGCACTCGATAATTAATATTGGTGGGTAGCCCCAGTGGATGGGATTTGGTCCAAGAATGGAGAAGCTTGATTTCTCCCCCTGTAGTGGTTATGCGCTGCCCGTCTCCTGTCCCCTTGTAACGTTTTTTGGGGGAAGGGTGTGGGGACCGGATGGGAGGAGGGCTGTGGCCCTGGTGAGCATGCCGTGGAGGGTGGGACTTCTGATGTGATCTGGACCCGCTCCTTCAGCAGGAAGTCAGTGGCGGAGGTTTGGCTGTAACTGCACAGTGGCTTCTGGGGGGTACGTTGCGAGTTGCCAGGTAGAGGTGGGGAGGAGGACTGAGGAACTCGGAGACAGGCTGTCGGGTAAGCACCACCACCCACCAGGGTAGTGGCGGGAGCCGGTACTGCCTCTGAGCCTCGGCTTCCCCATCTGTAAAATGAGGCCAGTCCTGAGGACGACCTCGTGGGGCTGTTGTGCAAATTGTGTTAAATAGTCGAAATATGCAGGTATCAGGGATGTGTTAACATGTATCTCAATGAATTCCCAGAATAATTCTGTGATGTAGGGTTCTAGAGCTACTACGGTAGGAGGAAGGGCGGCAAGAAAGCATCTTGGAATGCAGAGTTGAACTTCAGGTCACCTCTCCGCCGTTAGGACAAGGAAATGGCTCAGAGAGGGGAAGTACGTTGTCTAAGGTCACACAGCCTGTCTGTCTTTTTGTCGGTCTTCATACAGCTTGTCTCTCGTCGGGCCAGAGCCCAGTCTCTGGTCTCTGGGCCACCGTGCCCTGCATCTGACGCCCCTAGCACGGGTCATTTCTCTAGCCGTGCCCACTTGGGCACATTTAAGGAAAGTGGCTTTGTTGGGTCGGCCCCTCCAGCAGCAGGAGTCCACGCTCCCTGAAAATAGGGGTGCGGGGATTCCTGTAGGACGGGGCCGAGGGGACGGCCGTGGGAGGTGGCTGCGTCCCCTGGCGCTGGCCGGCGCTTCCCTGTCGCGGCCGCGGCCTCCCTCCGCCTCCTTGGCGGCCGCTGCGCCGCGCCGGTGTTCAGTTTCAGCGCGGGGATGAGCGCAGCCTGCGCCCGGCTTCCCGAGGAAGGAAGGAAGCGCGCGGGAGCTCCAGGGTCCTCGGCTGGGTGCCTGGCCGCGCTGCGGACGGGGCTCGGCTCTGGTCGCCAGGGCCGGGCGCGCGTCGAGCCTCCACCGCCGAAGGGGACGCCCGGGTGCCGCGCCGCTGCCGCCGCCGAGGGTAACCGCGGGCGCGCCGGGCGGGGCCGGGTGGTTGTCCCTGCGTTTTTCCCCGGCCGGCCGGGGGCTGCCTCAGCGTCCTGCTGCTCCTTCACGGCGCGCCGGGCGGGGTGAGGGTGGCCTCCCTCCCGCGGGCTGCACCGTGGCGTCGCGAAGCAGCTCTTTGTGTCTCCAGGCTCTGAGTGTAAGTGCGGGGCGTGCGCGCGTCGGCGCCTCCAGCCCCGTCACCCAGTGCGAGCTTTCCAGGTTTCCGCGCCAGCCCTTCGCCCAAGGGGATGCTTCCTGGGCTGCCAGGGGACTTTCACGAAGTTGGAGGGAAATGGGCGGGGTGGGGCTGCCCCGCCTCCCCGCCTGCCCAGACCCCAGGCTGCACCCCAAAGTTGGTGCTTGCAGGTGCAGCGCCCCCTCCGCCAAGCTCCTCCCCAGCCAGCCCTGGGAGGCGGGAACCGTTTAGAGGCTTGGCCCTGGGGGCTTCTGAGTTTTAGCCCCCAACTCAGAGTGCCCTCTGACACAGAAGCTAGGAGGCTGGGGGGTGTCGAGGGGCGCGGCTTTCCAGGCAGGGGGAGGCCAAGGCGGAAGCTGGGCCGGCCGGCCGGCCGGCCAGCCGCAGGGAGAGCTTAGCCTCCGTGGCACCGAGCCGGGGTGCCCATGTGACTGCGGTGTGCTTTGGAAGAGGAAGCTGTAGAGGTCAGTGCAAAGACGTCACGCCAGAGCGGGCGAGAGCAGGAGTGGAGGGGGGGGCCGGAATAAGCGTGGGGCAGGGCTGCGGGGGGTGGGGGCAGGCGGGGGTGGCGGCCACAGGCGCCAGGGACAAAAGCCGCCCTGTCGCAGCCACCCTGGCTGCCCTGATGCATGCAAGTGCGGGGCGGGAGGGGGTGGCCCAGGCCTGGTGGCCAGGAAATAAGGGGCGTGGGAGGAGGGGCCTCTCCAGGACAGGCGGGTCTAGAAGTGGTGCCCCCAAGCTCCCAGGGCCCTCAGAGGATGCTGGAGGGTGACCGGGAGGGCAGAGGAGACACGAGCTCAACTTGGAGAACTTTCCCCAAACCCAGCAGCTGCGGCAGCCTGGGATTCCGTTTTCCACACGTGCTGGGGAGGTTGGGACCGGGGGCAGGAATAAGGGCGGGGGCAGTTTGGCCAGGCAGGTCTGGGGCCTGGAGCCCAAGCACTGCTGTCTTTTCCTGTACTGGGTGGGCACCTGGGTGGGCACCCGGCTGCAGACTGAAGGAAGAGTATCTCTTGCTCCGCAAATACTTAAATTGTTTTCCTTAGACCGTGCTCTGCTGAGGCTTAGAGGGGGTGGAAACCAAGGTTAGATTAAAAAAAGAAAAGAAAAAAAAACCGAGAGGAAGAGGTGGTTTTAGGGGGGAAAAAAAGAGGACTAATATTTTGAAGTGGTGCTTAGAGAAAAGAGGCCTGTGTGGTCCTTGGGGTGGTAGTGGGTGGGGGGGGCCGTCAGGACTTCAGCTGCCCTCCCACCCCAGTTTCTTGGGGAAAAGGGGATCACCCCGGCCTTCAGCTTGGGGACATGGCCGGGGCTGGAGAGAAGCGAGCCGGTGTGGAGCGGGAGTCCGGAACCGGGACTTGAACAGCCCCAGCGCCAGCCCCGCAGCCCGCGCCTGTCTCCGTGACAAGGCTACGTCCTGCGCTGTCCAGTACACCCCTCCGATGGGGTTGCTAGGCAGCGGGGCTCTGATGTGCGGGAAGGCCTTCTGATTTGTCAGCCTCCTGCAGACACATGCTTAAGGCTCCTTCCAGCCTATCCTGAGGAGGGACACGGCACGCTGCCTGCATATTGCCAAGTGCACCCGGGTCCACCTGAATGCGAGGTGCAAAAGGCAGCCCCAGAAGGAGGGGGCGCTTTCAGCCCTCCCGCCTCCTAACCCGCCCGGCCCCGCCCTTTTATTATCTCCCTGCCGCTCAGCTGCTGGCTCCTCCCCACACGCCTGGCCCCATCCCTCCCCTCTTCCCCAAACCATGGAAAAGAAAAGTGCTCCCGGGAAAAGAGGTCAGTGGGCTAAGCATGGGGGAGGGGGAGCTCTGGAGCTGCCAGGAGGCATGAGCCCCAGGGAGGCTGCCCCATCTGTGCCTCCAGTGGCTCTTGTGGGAAGGGACAGGTGGGGCGGGGGGACCCTGCCACTCCTGTCTGCCAGGCTTGGACTTGGAAGCCTGCTCCATTCTCCCTCCTCCTTCAGTCCTGCCTCCCTCTAGGAGGGCAGCACGCTCAGGGAGGAGGGAGGACCCTGGTGAGTTCCAGTAAGGAAGGGCTCAGAAGGGAGCTGTGGACTGTTCCCTTTCCCCGAATGCCCCCCCCCCGCCCCAGCCTCTAAAACTCAGCCTCTCCCTCACCCCACCTGTCCACCACCCACCCCCAGGGTCTTCGCTTCATCCCTTTACTTTTATTAAAAGCAGCTTCGTGGAGACATAATTCACGTGCCATCTATCCATTCAAAGTGTCCAATTCAGTGGTTTTTAGTTATGTTTGTGGAGTTGTGCAACCACAATCAATTTGGGAACGTTTTTTATCACCCTATGTGGGACCCTGCACACCTGGGAGTCACCCCTAGCCTCTGGCCACCACTAATATCTGTCTCTGTGGACTTGCCTACGAGGGACATTTCATATACGTGGAATCACATGCGGTGTGGTCTGTTCTGGCTGGCACCTGTGAACTTCTAGCTGCTTTGCTTACCTCGAGGCCAGGGGCAGTTGGCCTTGCCATTGAACTTTTCCTGTGCAGTGCTCCAGGAGGGTTTCATCCTTGTGGGCGGGGGGCCTGTTGCACTTCCCTAAGTGCCCAGCCTAGATCTGGGCTGGAGCGCTGGTTGGCTCTCAATAAATGATTACTGAGTGACTGAGGATGAATGAGGACTGGAAACTGGCAAACTAGGCAGGTTCTGGGGCCCAGCTGCTGCACAGGGGCTGGCAGCTTGGGAGAGCCATAGGTGTGGGAGTCTCAGGAGCAGAAGGGAAGACCTCCCTTGTGTAGGAGCGTGGGTGAGGCAAAGGTAGAAACCTGTGAAGGCTGACCCGAGTGACCTTTGGGCTGCCAGCTCTCTCGTGGGAACCTGAAAACACAAGTGCCTCCCCCGGCCCTGGGGGAGGTGGCCAACGCCTGAGATCAGTCACCTGATCGCAGGGGCTTCCCCCGTGGGGAACTCCGATTCTGTTTGAGTTTAAAAAAAGAGAAGAGAGGAAAATTCCCCAATGTCAGTGTTTATAAAAGGGCAGCAGGTCCGACCTCTCTGAGGCCATTTTCTTCCCTCCCGTGGTCCAGGCATTGAATTGTTTTTCTGCCCCCCCGCCCCCGCTTCTGTGCTGCAGGTACTGTCTGATGAGCGTGAAGGGTTGTTTCACTGACTTCCACATCGACTTCGGCGGCACGTCTGTTTGGTACCATGTTTTCCGGGGTGGAAAGGTGAGTCGGGTTCATCCCTTCAACTCTGTGTGTGTGTCTCTGGCTGTTTGTGCCCGGTGAGGCTTGCTCCCCTTTGTGCTTCCTTCCGCCCCTTCCTCCAGCCAGCCCCTGCTCCGTGAGTGCTGTCAGGGCCTCTTGGTCCTCCTGGGGCCACCCCTTCACGCTTGTCTTCCTTTGGAGGGGAAAGCTCAAGGTCACCTCTTTGGTGTCACATCGGGTCACCCGTTCACACTTACTCACCCAGTCTGGGGCTCTGAGCACGCGAGGCTGGATTGGAACTGCAGATTTGGCTCCAGCATTCATTTCCCTCGGCTGTCATTCCGCTGCAGCCTGAGACCATTTAACTGAAAACTCTAGTTGCCAGCATCACCTGCCTCCAAGAACATGTTACATCAGGGACAGACATCACCCAGAGAAAGGACGTGGGGGAGGGGGTGGGCGTTCAGGATGCTCCTGCTGTGTTTGCTCCTGTGAGCATCCATGTGGGGACGTGGGCGCTCCCTGGGAATACATGTGTGCCGCCCTGCTCGTCCGGGTCTGCGTGTGCGCTTGTTTTAATCAAACTTGGTGGAAAGAATTCTGGCTAGGAAGTCATCCCACTTGGTTCCAGATGTTGGTCCTCCTTCTCCAGAGTGAGCCTGAGCTGGGTTTATTTTTCGGGCCGTTTTATCATACGACTTTGGAAATTGCCCTTCCTCTCCTGCCCCCACCCCACCCCCAACAAGCCCATGGCCCTAGAGAAAGAATGTTCCACTGGGTGCAGGAAGTCTTCCCCGCCTGGTGTTTCGTGGAGAACAGAGGTTCCCTAGAAGCATGTTACAGGCATCCCAGAAGGGTGGCACAGCCCTCCCGGCTACCCCAGAGGCCCTTTGGGCCCAGGCCCGAAGGGATCCCCGGGGATGGCCCTCCCGCCTGTCCTCCTCCCTCCTAGGCAGGTGGGGCTGTCTCCTCGGCTGTGGCGGAGCCTGGAGCACTCAGAGGCTTGGCCTGGATCTTCAGCTGACTGCCTTCTTCTCCTCCCCAGATCTTCTGGCTGATTCCACCAACCCTGCACAACTTGGCGCTGTACGAGGAGTGGGTGCTGTCGGGCAAGCAGAGTGACATCTTCCTGGGAGACCGCGTGGAGCGCTGCCAGAGAATTGAGCTGAAACAGGGCTACACGTTTTTCATCCCTTCCGGTAGGTTCCAGCGAGGCTGGCGCCGAGCTCGTGTGTCCCTGCGTCCCTGTGGCTTCAGCCGGGGTTTCAGGCCCAGCAACCTGGTTTCTCTGGGCCGCCTGGCCACGGGTAGTCCCTGAGAGGGGAGGCTCCTGGCTGTGGGGAGAAGCAGCCCCTTTTCCCTCTTGTGTCCAACCTGTGTCTCTCCGCCTGCAGGCCGGGATTCTCTCCAGGGAGAACGCCCAGGGCTCTCCCTCTGGGGAAGTTTGGATGCCTCCCCAGGACTTCCCGAGTGGAGATCTCTGGGTGCCAGCCTGGTCCTGTGGGGTGCGGGGGTGGGTTTACCCTATGGACTCTCTCAGGCAGGCCTGGGGAGGGGCAGTCCCTGGGGGGCTGGGGGTTTGCTGGGGTGGCCCCCAAGCCTGGGTTGCCCGGGAAGGAACCAGAGTGGCAGCCTCCTTCTCGCGGAACAAGATGGAATGGAATTGGCATCGGTGGCAGCTCTTATGCCGGGACTCCCCACGCCAAAACCAAAATTAACTGCACAGTGACAGCAGAGGGTGGTGATTAAGAGCGCTGGCCCTGGAGCCAGACCGTGAGGCCTCACTTCCAATTCCGGCTCTGCTGTTTACAAGCAGTGACTTCACAGAAGGGACTTTGCCTCTCTGTGGCTTGGTGTTCCTCTCTGTAAAATGGGACTGAGTGAGTGGAGTCCTACAGCTGTTTGGAGATGGGCTGAGCCCCTCTGACCAGGTATAAGCCGAGTCACTGGTGGATGTGACAGGTGACCTAGCAGTCAGGGAGCAAGTGCGGTCTTAGGCTGCATTAATGGGAGCATTCTACCCAGGATGAGGGAGGACATGGGAGGTTGTGTTCTCCTGATTATACTTTGGAGGGTGAGTCGACCTAGAAAGAGAGAATTCTGGATACCACATCAGATGAGATGAATCCGAAGGAGGAACTGGGTGGTTTTTACCCAGGGAAGCAAAGGTATATGGTAATGCAGTCAGCCAATGGAAGGATTGTCTCCTGGATGGAGAGGTATAACCAAATGGTACTGGGATGAGTTCTACCAGAGAGTGAACTCCCCGTCTCTGGAGGTATACAAATAGAAGGTATATATGATTGGGCCAAAGAGACTGCAGGGCATTTGCCACTGATTAGACGATTGGACCTTAGGATGGGAGGCCACTAAGATCTGTTGGATGGAGAAGCTGGGTAACACTTAAGTTTCTGGGACTTGGGCTGGGAGCTGGCCTTGGGTCTGGACGTCAAGCACCAGTGTGTGGTCTCAGGTGAAGTAGGGATGGAGGTGGCAGCAGTTCCCACTGTGGCAATGGGGTCTGCATACCTGGGCTCTTCTAGAATGTTGGACGGAAGGTGGAGACTTCCCTATTAGGGAAATTGGGGATTCGAGGTGCTGGGGTTTTGTAGGTGACCTTGTTATCATGGCCCCAGGTCCATCCTCGGACCTGTTTGGCTCAGGGAGGGAAGGTCCCTTGCTTAGGACAGGAAGGGATTGATTGGCGGGCAGTGTCTATGGTGTGAACCCGAGGGGACGTGGCATGGAGAATCGGGAAGGAGGTGGTATCCTTCTCAAGTGTGATGCCGCCACGCCGCAGGTACGGAAGGATTGGCCCTGCGCATTCAAAGAACTCTGACATGCTCTTGGCCTTGCTGACTCTGACCCTGGGCTGTTGTCTTCTCTCTGCACCTCAACTATCCCATCTCTACAATGGGGGCAGGGTGGAGCTGAACTCTGGGACCCTCCGGGTCCTTCCCAACCCTGTCCCTTAAGCTCAGGCCTCTTCATGTCACAGTGGGGATGGGCCTTCTTCTCCTAGGGCCTTATGCAGAGCTGGGAGGTGGCTCGTCACTTTCCCCAAGTCGGGGATGGGAGCAGTTGGCTTTGTGACTTCAGTGCGTTGGAAAAGGTCTGGAGAAGCAGCACTGGAGCCACAGAGTGGGTTGGCGGGGGGACTAGAAAGCAGGATATGGAATTGACCTGCCACAAGCAGGCAAAGACTTCTGTTCCTGAGGGTCCTCAGTGAGACACAGGACTTTTTTTTCTAGGATTTTGGGGAGGTAAAAAAGGGACCGTTGGAATTTGTCACCATCTTGGAGGAAGGGGTCTTATGAGAGGAAGACCATTCTGACACCAAACATGTGGGCAGTATGTGCCTTCAGAATGAAGGACAGCCCTTTCTCTTCGACCGTGATGAGTTTATGACACTTGACCCCATCTCCACTCCTAGGCTTGGCCTCCCCCGCGCTGCGCCTGCCCGGGTGAACTAGAGTTAATACTAATAATACCTGGTATTACCAAGCAGCAAATATTTTATATTTCTATCTTCTCTGCAGGCAAGTTAAGAGAAAACACCCCCCTCTCCCTCTGTTAATAAAGAGGGTTCCCAAGGCCCAGAGAGGTGAACAAACCCTCCCAAGGTCACACAGTTAATCAGTGACAGCGCAGGGCGGGAGCCCAGGTGTGCGCTGCTCCAGAGCCTACCTGGTCCCCTGTTCGTCTGGGAGCCGGCAAATGTGAGATGTCCCCTTTCTCTGCTGTATGGCTTCCGGAGAAGGATTTGTCCGTTGTACAGACTTTCTTAAGGGTCCACTTGGCAGCCTGGAAGATGCTGGGGGCTGGGGGGGAGGCTGCGAGACAGATTCCTTCTGTTCGGAGCACATGTCCAGCTAGGTGACTGCCAGGAGGGTGGGGCCCAGCGTAGGGGCCTCAGGAGGACCCTGGGGTCAGTGACGTGGGCTGGCCTGAAGGTGTTTCCAACCCTTACTTTACACCTGAGACCCAAAATTCGTGGTAGCTCCAGATGTTCCGCAGACTCGGGCCAGTCTGCAAAACTGTGACCGATCACTACTTACTAGCTTCCGTTGGCTCAGGCCTCAGATGTTCCATCTGTGAAATGGGCATAGGGAAGAGACACCGTGGCAGTGAGGTAGAGGGTGGTGGGGCTGTGGACACCGGGGCCGCTGCTCCGTTCCAGCCAGTTGGGGCCAGGCGGGCCCATCTTCTCATTTTTCTTGGGAAGGAAGGAATTCAGAATTTGCATTTTCCTCATTTTTTTTGTCACAGCGGTGGGTCCAACCCAGCACAGCCCTGGGCCCCCAGGCAGCCTGTGGCCTGACTGTTCGGGGCCCCATTGCCAGCTCCCAGCTCCCAAAGAGGCGAGAGGCTCTCCATGCTTCCTCATGGCAAACTCGGGCCTGGCACGGCGTGGGGGGAGGCCCCTCCCCTGAATTCTGTGACCTCGGGTTTCACTCCTGCAGCAGCCGCAAAGATAGACAAACATCGGGGCGGTGGGTGGGACGTTGGATTCCGAATTCTGAGCATCTGACTCGTGGGCACGACTCCACCTGCCCCTGTCGTCCTTCTCGGCTCTTTCTGGTCCCAGAGAAGACCTGTCCGTAGGTTTTGTGGGTCGCCCGCTTTCTTTCCACGGCTGGATCTGTCCCTTGCCGCTTGGCCTGAATAGCCTCTGTTATTACCTTTATATTGCCGGCAATTCTGGCCTGGGAGCAGGAGGCAGATGCCAGCCGGCCCAGCCCCGTCATCAGCTCCGGACACCTGCTCTCCCCTGCTCCCTGGGGGACGGCCAGCGAGACACCATCGGGAGGGTGGGTACGGATGGGGCTTATGAACAGTGTCATTTCCCCCCCACTAGTTCTTCTGGAGGGAATCATTTAAGTAATGAAGCCGCCAGGGGGAGGGACTTGGCAGCGACCCTAATCCAGGGAGGTTGCCTGACCCACCCTTTGAGCCCAGACCTGGGGGGGAAGGAGAGCCAGTAGAAGCTTTTAGAACCCCCTGGTGGGCATGTTCCTGGGGGTGCAGGTTCCTGTTTCCCTCCTTGCAACAGCACCTCTCTCCTGTCGCCCTCCGTGCTCACACGTCAGGTGAGCAGAGGTGTCAGTCAGGTGTGTTGCGTTTCCACCTGCCAGGAGCGAAGGAAGAGGCGGCGGGTCAGTGCGATTCACGTGGCACTGTGCTTTCCAAGGCCTTGCGGTGGATGAGGCCACGGGGACGTCGGCGGCAGCTGTCTGTGTGGGATGAGTTCTTATTCACCGAGTTGCATCACGTACCTGGCAGGTGGTGGCCACGAAGGGGGTGGTCAGGTGCCACAGGTTGTAAGGCGAGTCAGTGCTGGGGACACTTTCAAACTTACGAGTCCCGACCTGGCCTTTCTGTAGGACGGCAAGTGGGCACATGAGGTGCATGGGAACGGGACCCTGGGAATCCTCGTCCCTGGTCAGGCTTCACCCTGCCACGTGCATCCATAGAAACCCCACGGCCCTGGGTCCTGGTGCGGAAGATGTTGCTGAAATACCACAGATGGCAGTAACAACAGCAGTAATAATAATAGTGCTCTTCCTGGTAGAAACATAAAAATGTTGAGAGAAATCGGGTGGTACCCAGCTGAGGCAGAGAGGCTAAAGCAGGCGTGGACTTTGAGACTCTAAAGGTATCCGAAAAGGGGGGGTAAAAGCGGTGGGGGTGGAGGCTCCGGCGAGTCTGCAAGGGCACCCCTGCGTGCACAGCCGCTCCTCTGCCTCACACAGCATGGCCAGTTACATAGAAGCCTTCCTTCCCGTGCTCTTGGCCGGTGCTCTCCTTCTGCCCTCCACCCAGGCCCCAAGCAAGGGAGGGCCAGGGCCCACATGCCAGCAGTGGCCTCGCAGCCTCTGAGTCCTCTTCCACTGGCAGCATCACCCCGGCAGCTGTGACAGCTTGTGGCCGCCGCCTGTGACTCAGGCTGGCGCGTGTCAGCTCCTGGGAGGGAAGAGGCTGGGATGGCTCGGTGGGTGGGAGGAGAGGGGACCCTCGCCCCCGGCTCGAAATCCTGGCCTGCCCCTGCCTGTCCCTCGTCCCCTCTGCTCATCCTCTGTTTCCGCCTCTGTCCTTTTTGCCTCGTTTCTCTCTGCCGTTCTCTCCCTGCGTGTTTGCAGGCCTGCCTCCAGGGACCCGCAGGCCCGTGCAAAGCCTAAGACGCAGTCACGCTGCAGTGTGGCGGCTGAAAACGGAGCCGCTGTCACTTGCTGGCTGTGACTTCACTCAGCAAGTGACCTAGCTTCTCTCAGCCTTGGTTCCAGCGTCTGTGCATGGGAGTGCATCATGATACTCCCTATGGCATCGCTCTGCCCTGTCCCTTATGGTCTCCAGGAGCTACACACCGGTGCAGTGAGCACTTGAATCCTGGCCAGTCCCAGAGTTGCTGGAGGGAGTGAATGAGGTGGCCTGCTTTGCCCCTGGCTTTTAAGGACCAAGTGGGGGCTGGGTCCCAGAGATCTAGTCCTGATAAGTGACTTTATTTTTCTCTGCCTTATGCTCCTCCTCTGTAAATTGGGGGATGACTCTAACATGTGTGTTTTCGGAATTTTGTAAGATTGAATGAGTTAAGCCCTGTTTCACCCTTAGGCCAGTGTCTGGCCTTTGGAAGCACTTGGTTATCATGTTTACTGGGCCAGACTGGGGGCTGCGTGCTCTGTGCTCTGGGGGACTAAAATAGCCCCAGGGTGCCCCAGCCTGTTAGAAGCTGCAGGTCTGTAGGGCAGAGCTGGTGTGAGGGTACAGGTGTCGTGTGGCTAAGGAGACTGCCTGAAAACTGGCCTTCCAGTGTCACAAGGCGGCAGAAGGTGGAATCGGGCAGAGAAGAGAGGCTGGGTCCTGCAGTCCTGGCAAGATGTCACTTCTTAGTTGTGGCCTCTGGCAATCCTTTGTGACCACTCGTGAGACTGGCGGTCCCTAGGATGTCCAGAAAGAGGCTCAAGGACATCCGAGCAGCCCGAGTGAGGCTTTTCCAGCTCCCTGGCCAGCTCGGGAGGGGACAGGGCCTGCATTCTCTGTCGGCTGCCGCAGCCAGGTCTGGAACAACACAAGAAAGCCTTTGTCATCAAGATCCTCGACAGGTGGGGGCCGGCCGGCCACTGCCCACCACCCAGCCTGAGCTAGTGCGCGTCACTGCCTGCCGCAGTCCAGCCGGCTTGCCGGCCTGAGTCCTCCAGTCTGGCCAGAGCCTCGGCCTTCTGCGTCAGGCGTCCCCCGGCATCCTCTGCCCTGGCCCTGTGTGCTCCCCCGGGCCTCCGCCTGCTCCTGCACCGGGCACGGGTGGGGCCGGGGGCTGACCTGGTCTCTCCCGCCCCGCCCCAGGCTGGATCCATGCCGTCTACACTCCGGTGGACTCTCTGGTGTTTGGCGGAAACATCCTGCACAGCTTCAACGTGCCCATGCAGCTGCGGATTTACGAGATCGAGGACAGAACACGGGTGAGTCGGCTTCCTTCTCTCCGGGTGGGCGTGCCCGGCCCCCGAGCTCCGCTGAGATCCGGGTGTGTGGACAAGTCACTCCGAAGTCCTCCATGGCACCCCCTTCCTCCCGCTCCCTGCCTTGTGCCGGGCCTTGGTCCTGGTTTTTTGGGGCCGGGGGTGATGACTGAAGCCCCTCCCTGAGCCCTGGGAGTTTTCTGCTCATCTCTAGGCTCGTGGCAGCCAAAACCCCCTCGCCAAAGAGGAAGCATCTTTTGAGAAAGCACCGTGACTTTGCCAGGCAACCTGTCCCTTCCCCTTCCTCACGTGCAGAAGGGATTGGAGGGAGCTGGGGGAATTTCGTCGTGGTTGTTGCTGTGGTTTGCAGGGGGCTGGGCCTTGGGAGAAAGGTCGGGTCTTGACTGTGAGTTCCTGGGGACCTCAGGTGTGACGTGGAGACTGAGGAAGCCGGCATTTGTGGACCCCACAGGGGCTGCCTCTGGGCTCCATCCTGGTGCCCACTGGGGTCCCTAGCTCTCCCCTTGATAGTGATGGTAACGGTTTCTCAGACATGAGTTCCCCTCACCCTCACCCCGAGGACTTGACGTGTGTCCCCAGCTCTGCTCCGTGAGTGTCCCCTGAAAAGCGCTGGCTACTTGGAACTTGCCACCCCCTTTCCTGTGCTGGAGCTTGACCAAGTGTCCCCCGGACATTTGAGACAGGTCAGAGGGTGGGTGGGAAACCAAGGCCAAAAAGGCCCATTTCTTCTTCTTTTTTTCTTATAGTTATTTAAATATTTCTCCTTTTTTCTTTTTTTCCGGAGAGAATTCACATACCACGGATTTCACCATTTAAAGTGCACAGTTCAGTGGCGTTCGTGCGTTTACTGTTGTGCAGCCACCACCTCTGTCTAGACCCAGGGCCCGCATCCCCCGGAAGAAACCCCTTTCCCACTGGCAGTCACTCCCTGTCCCCCTCCCCCTGCCCACCACTACTCTGCTTTCTGTCTGTGTGGATTCGTCTGTTCCGGACGTTTCTCAGAAATGGGATCGTGTAGCGTGGCCTTTCATGTCTGGCTTCGTCCACTCAGCGTGATGACTCCAGGTGTTCTCTGTGGTGCGGCAGGTGTCTGAGTGTCCCTCCTTGTCATGGCTGAGTCACGGTCCACGGGGCGGGCAGACCGTGCCCTCTCGGGCTCTGCCGCCCAGATGGCGTTATTGCCCCAAAGATGTGTTTCTGTGCTTGGGCCTTGAAGATCCCCGCCTTTCCTGGTCTTGCTTTCTGGCCTCGGTCTCTATGGAATCGCACAGATGAGTCGAAGTCTTAAGTGCCCCCCCCCCCCGTGTGTGTGTTTGACCTTTCTAGCCGTCCTGACGTTGAGGAACCCTGTCCAGAGGGTTTCCCAGGGACCACGTTAGCCACATTCAGTGTCAGGGGCACCAAAGGGGAGCGTGCCCGTCTCCCCATGGTGGGCGTGCTACCTGGGAGGCCCAGATCTGCAAAGATCGGGTCTCATTTTGTGGACATTTGTGCCGGTCTTCTCCGCCTCCCGCCCAACATCCCTCTCCTGGTCCGGGGGAGGCCCGCAGCTGGGCCGGACGTTTTGTGGTAGAGGCTCCGTTTGGGCGTGAGTGGTCATCTCAGAGTCTGGATCACGTGCTGTCTGGGGCTCTGGCCAACTGTTCTTTGGCTGGTGCTGCAGAATGGGCCAATTTGTGAGCAGACCAGGAAGTGCAGGCTAGAAAAGGAAACATCTAGAAAGAGGAGTCAGGCCTATGACTTTCCAGGCAATTCCTGAAAGGCAGAGTCAGGCTGGGATTTCTAAAGGCTCCAGCCGCCCCTCCCCCCTGGGAATCCAGCTCATACAACTCGTTGGCTTTGGGCCCCATCATCCAGTGAGGAGCCCAGCCCCCCCTCCCTCCTCAGCAGGAGGCGGGGGTGGGGGGAGGTAAATGAAGTGGAACCCCCAGCTCCCATGGAATATCATGGCCGTATCCAGATGAGATGACAGGGTCCCCTCCCCCAAGGCCCACTGTCTCTGTCGTCCGAGTGGACACCCATCTGGTTCCCTGCAAGCAGGTGGACAGGCGGGGGGGGGGGGCGGTGGCTAGTGGGCAGTCTGGACTGGGAGCGGAGGCAGGCTGTTTAATCTGCTTTGATTTCTGGTCCTCGGCGAGGGCTTGTCTACAAGGCCCAATTGTTCATGTCTTATGGGCCCAGGCAGACAAAAGATGCCGGGGAGAGAGCCCTGGAGGCCAGAAAAAGCGCCAGGGCTCCTTGTCAACTTGCTACAGCTTCATTCTTTACATCCCTGCGAGCTGCTCAAGAAGGGTATATGGCCGTTTAAAAAAGAGTTTTTCAAGGGCTTGGCTCGGAAACCAAATGCAGGGGGCAGGACAGCGGACAGCATCAGTCTCTAAGCCTCGAGGTGTGAATTTGTCTTAGAAAAAGAATTTGCTCTTCGTGGTCCAAGGTGGGGGACCCCCACCATCCAGAGCAGGGGAGTCCCAAGGTTCTCCTAGGTTTAGAAAGCCAGGTCTTGGTCTCACGATTTTAGTTTTTCTGGGCCGGATGATAGGAGACTTTACCTGGTGCCCTGAAGACAAGCGCAGACAGGTGTCTGGGACTGATGGGTTTCCATTTCCTGCCCCTTTTGGAAATTACACCTTTCAGCGCTCACTCTAAAAATATGTGTGGGGGAGGGGCGGCGGCAAACTACGCCAAAGAATGGATGCGTTGCTTCTTTATTGTTCAAAGATAACATCTCAACAATGACCACTACAAACTTTAACTCCAGTTAGGTTGATAAGGGTAGGGATGGTTCAGATGATCATTAAACTGCAGTGTCTCTCTCTCTCTCTCTTTTTTTTACCCTTTTTCCACGCCCCTAATGGTTCTAGTGAAAGCAGCCTTCTCAGGAAAGGTAATGCCCGCATGCCCCATTTCCTCTCAGTCAGTGAATCTGTTTGGAAGTTACTGATAATTTACCCTTCCTTTCACCTTTCCCCTACCATTGGATTATTTTTTTTTCTCATTGACTTTTTTTTTTCCAGGAGAAAAAACCAAATTTTTAAGACACTTCCACCCAATCTCGTATTTCAGTTTTTTCCAGTCCCGAGACCTGGGAGTTCTAGGTGCACTGAAATATCGCTGGTTCTGATCTCCTGAGGTCACTCTGCTGTGCGAGGAAGGGCTCAGGCCAGGTGCCACTCGAAGGGGTCTTTGGGGACCCACACGGACCCCTGGAGCCCCGCTGATCCAGGGAGGACCCCCCCCAGCCCCCGCAGGCAGGGAGCAGTGCACGCTTCCTGACCGCCTTGCCTTTCGGTGACGACTCAGGTCGAGGAGGCTCCGATTCCGTCAACAAGTAATGTTGAGCAACCGTGTGTTTAATGTTCCCAGGCATGTGGCTGAAACCTTTTGAAGGCGAAGGGTGGAAGGCGACAACCCGTTTGTAAGTCAATTCTTTGCCAATTTTGTTTCCTGCGGTGCTCTCTTGGAAAAAAAAAATAAAGTGAAATGAAAGAAATTTTAATCCCTTCATCAGCATTTTGTCTTCACCCAGCTGGTTTCCTTTGGGCTCAGCGACAATGAGGGGAGACGTACCTTCTTCCTCTCCTGAAACACAGCCAAACACAGAATTTTTCCCCGCCCCGACGCACAGAGATTCTTGAGCGAGATGGCGCCCGTCCACGTAGAGTGGCTCAGATGAGCTCCCCAAATTTGAAAAGTCAAAGGCACTTCAGAGTTTGGCCGGTCCAGCCTCAAGTCAGGGGGATGTGAGTGAGGGTCCAAGGAGAGGCGGACCTGCTTGTCCTTGGCTTGCTCTGGCTATTGGCCAGTTTGTTTCAAAATTGCTTGGCCTTTGTTCTGAAGTAGGGGTGGGGCTGAGACCCCCAAACCCTTTTTCCCAGGAGTTCAGGGCCTGCCTCAGGCTCCAGAGCCTCTCTTCCATGTAAACTCTGGAGGGCACCGATCCGGTGCCTGAAGATAAAAGCATTATTAACGTACTACCCCAGCAATCAACCTGGAGTTCTTGGGGAAGAAGCTGGAGCCAAGGAAACCACTCGATGATGTTCCCAACTCCATGCATCCCCCCTGCCCCCGAGGAGCTCAAAAGCATGCAGCCAGGATCTCATTCCAAAGCGTACCATCCACCCGAGGCAGGGAGGTCAAATGGACCCAATGCGCAGATGGGGAAAGTGAGGCCCCTAACGTGGGAGAAGGGCCTCGAAGTGGAAACTGAGTCAGTGAGGGGTGGACAGGGGAGCTGAGAGCCTGGGACTCTCGGGGAGGGCAAGGTGAGGGCCTTTTCCTGGTGGGCTCTGTGAGCGAGGCAGGAAGACAGTACCTTAGGACCCACGGTGGACCTGGGTCTGCTTGCACGTGTGTTGGTTCCACATGTAGACGGTGGCCTGTTGATTGTCCGCAGAGAAAGTGAGGAGAGTGCTTTGCTTAGCGTCCAGCTCGCTGAGTTCCTGGGAGACAGAGGAGGTGGAGAGGGGTCTCTGGCCCCTGCGGAGGCCCCTCGAGGCAGGTGCACCCTTGGTGAGAGGGCAGGTGAGCAGGCCAGGTGTGAGTGTGGACCGCGGGTGTGCAGGGTCTGTATGTAGCCTTGGAGAGGAGGGCCCAGCGGTGGGGGAGGGCCCCCCTCCCAGCACTGCCACTCGCCCCGGCCCACTCAGGGTGCAGTTTTTGGAAGGGTCCTCTGTGTCGGAGCGTCAGTGGTATGGCTTTCTCCCTGTCTTTCGCTGTCACCTCACCCTTAAAGGCCCCGCAAAATCCTCCTGGAGCCCAGGCCTTGTCACAGTTCTGATACGTGAAGCTCTCAGTACCTGCACTTCCTCCCCTCTAAGAAACAGCCCAAGGAGATCTCTGTCTGGACTCCTGCCCCAGACCTGGGGTTGTGTCCCTTGGTGTTAGGGCTACACTGGGGACTCGTGTCTAAGTAAGGGAGTGCCCTGGGAGTACGCACGGGGCAGTGCCAGGCCGTGGTGGCGGTGGTGAAGGAGCAGGAGGTGGACCCCTGTGCGGCCCCACCCCCAGAGGGAGGAGCGGCCACGGCCCTCCATCCTCATTGGTCCAGCTGCTGCAGCCCCTCCCCCAGAGTGCAGGAGATGCTTCACAGCCTGTCCGCAGGTGGGTGAGGTTTGGAAATTCTGGTTTTTCAAGACGGAGAGAGGCCAAGCGGAGTCTGTGCGAGAATCTTTGAGAACGACCAGGAGCCCGTTTCTGTGGTAGCTAGACTCAGGCAGGGGCTCGCCTTCGTAGGTCCCCGCGGCCCCCGTCCATCTTCCCCGCGGCGTGCTGCTCAGGGAACCTTGACATAATGCTCTCACCGAGGCCTCTTGCTCCCCTCTTCCGCCTCATCCGTGCATGCTACCGGTCTCTCCCGTGTCCAGCGCCTCGCCCTTGCCCTGCAGCCCGCCCTCGCATTTTCCCCTCACACCATTTGTGCTTTTGCTGAGATGATGAAAATAACTCCCGCCCCCAGGAAACACCGCCCCTCCATTCTTGCCCTCCTTTTCCCTGTGCCCTTGGGAAGCTGACCTCCGCCCGGGTCTTTGCTTGCAGGTGCAGCCCAAATTCCGGTACCCCTTCTACTATGAGATGTGCTGGTATGTCTTGGAGAGATACGTGTACTGTGTGACCCAGCGGTCCTACCTCACTCAGGAGTACCAGAGAGAGTCAATGCTGATTGGTGAGTGAACGGCGCGGCCCACCCCCTCAACCCCCCGAAAATGAAATCGTGACCCCAACAGAGTAATGCTGCTGGCTTCCAGGGCTCGCGGATGACTGTGGGTGCGGGGGGAAGCGAGTCCTGGGCGTGATTGCTGAAGCAGGATCCCCTCCCAGCAGAGCATCCTGGTTCTTTTGAATCCTCAGTAGCTACCAGCTGATTCCCTGCCCCCCACCTGAGCCCCAGGGCTTGGGTTTTTGTCTATATAAGAGCAGATCCACGAGAGGCAGTCAGCCCCCCGAATCCCAGGCCAGCTTTGCGCCCGCTGGCAGGATGGCCAGGGCTGGGGACGCAAGCTTGGCAGAGCGGTGGGTGGTTTTTTGTCACAGCTGCAGCTCCCTGTCCTGCTGCCATTACTCAAAGGGACCTCCTCCCCCCACGACGCTCGGTCCTTGTGTCTGGGCTCACAGATGTCCTCACCAGAGCTGAGCAGTGCTGTGACAGCCTCACCTCGCGCCATCTCCCCGGCCTCTGAGCTGTCACTGCCGAGCGGTGTTCCTGGATGCGGAGCCCGCTGTGCCTCACTTACTTCATCTTTCTCATCACGAGATTGAAAACTGCAACTCAAAACTGTGTCCAGTCATCTCCAGGATCCTGGGAATCTTTATTTTTTCTTCCGCTCACTAAACCCTCTTCCTCCGTTTCTCCTCGACTCCCATCCTTAGTGCCTTTAGGGGTTGGCCCCGGGTGGGCCCAGGATGGGGCACAAGTGTTTCTGCTGAGGTTTTATTGGGAAGGGCTCATGTGCCTCCTGGAAATTCAGTTCTGTCTGGCAGGGAGCGGTCGAGGGGTTGTGCTTTGAGTCCCATTTCCGTCAGACGTTGTGATATTCAGATGTGAAAGACACCGAAACCTACCACCTGTTGTTCCGAAGCCTGCAGCCTGGCGGGAGACGGAAACGATTCCAGACTCGCGTGCGAACTGCTGGGGACAGTTGGGGCGGTCCTAACACGCCCCCGTGCAGACGGGAGGCTTGATTTTTGTGGCGGTGCCCAGGGCCCGGAGATGAGAGTCACTTGTCTTGTTTGGATCCTTAGGGCTGTAGAAGAACCTGCCCAGTTCTGAAGGGCAAACTTGAGTCAGCGTTGGGGTCTCCGGCAGCTCCTTTTATCTTCAGTTTTCTTGTCACTGTTTCCCCCGCCTCTCTAGTCTTTCTGCCCCTTTGGAGGGGTGGGCGTTAAGGGCACCCCCCTCATGGACCAAAGGTTGGTAGTACGCCAGGAACCTCGCTCGGTGGTGCCTTCTTTGCCCCTCACGACAGGCCTTCGGAGGAGTGGTCTTTGCCTGATAGTTTTTGAAGCACATTACGGGCATATAGTTTGCACATACTATGCCCCTGTTTATTGTGTTCACACTAAAGGTTTTTCGTTGTGCAACTGTCACCACAGTTAATTTTGAGAACATTCATTACACAGAGAGAAACCTATGCCATTTATTGATTGCTTGCTTTATTTACTTACTTATTTTCATCCCGAACACATGCTCTTTGGTTTTGGAGAGAGGGGAAGGGAGGGAGAGAAACATCGACGTGAAAGAAAAGTATGGATTGGTCACCTCTCACATACTCCCGGACCAGGGACCGAGCCTGCAGCCTAGGCATGTGCCCTGAATAGGAATCGAACCTGTGATGTTTCCATCCCCGGGAATGACGTCCCCAACTACCTGAGCAACACTGGCCGGGGCAACACCTGTGCCCTTGAGTTGTGTTACCTCATCCCCTCTTCCCCAGCATGAGGCAGTCACTACTCTGCTCTCTGTCTCTATAGATTTTTTTCCTGTTCTGGACTTTTCAGTGAGTGAATCATACATAATATAAGCCCTTCTGTCTTATTTTTTTATATGTTGAAAAATAAAATGCCAGGCGTGTTCAGAGAGGTGGAGCAACTTGTCTGGGTACACAGAGCTGTAGGAAGCTGAGCTGGGATTTGAACCTATGTCTGGCTGACCCAAACTTTCTAGAAGCTGAGGGAGGCATAGACCATTAGAGCTGTGGAAAGAAGGTTGATCTCCAGAGAAAAGGGGAGGCATAGTGAGGGAAGGTTCCAGGGACGCCCAGCAGGGAGTTTGGGGTGTTTGTCTCAGTCTTTCTTGTGACCCCTTCACCCCCCGCCTCCCTGTAGATGCCCCAAGAAAACCCAGCGTAGACGGCTTCTCGTCGGATTCCTGGCTGGAGATGGAGGAGGAGTCCTGTGAGCAGCAGCCCCAGGAGGAGGAGAAGGAGGAAGAGGAGGAGGAGGAGGAAGAGGGTGCGGATAAAGCGCCCAAGCTGTCCGCCGAGGGCCCTACCTCGCCCACCAGCACCCCCTCGGAGGACCAAGAGCCCCCCGGAAAGAAGCCCAAAGCCCCCGCCCTGCGGTTCCTGAAAAGGACGTTGTCGAATGAGTCCGAGGACAGCGTGAAGTCCACGACGCTGCCCGCAGAGTACCCCAAGACGCCCACGGGCTCCCCCGCCACTGAGGGCTCTGCCAAATGGACCCACCTCACCGAGTTTGAGCTGAAGGGCCTGAAAGCTCTGGTGGAGAAACTGGAATCCCTCCCGGAGAACAAGAAGTGCGTCCCCGAGGGCATCGAGGACCCCCAGGCACTCCTGGAGGGTGTGAAGGTGGGCAGGGAGTCGCGTCGGGCTGGGCAGCTGAGGGCTGGGCAGGTTCTGTTCGGAGCTCAGCTTTCCAAGGGCAGCTCAGATCAGCTCAGCACAGGGTGGCCTGGTGCCGACTGTCCTCGGGGCATGTCCACGCACGGAGAGGAGCTCATCTGGGGTGTCCCAGCAGAGGCCACCACTGAGACCTGCAGGGTGTCTGGGTAGAAGCCGGCTCCGGCTGAAGAAGCACTCTTTCTCACACTCATCAAAATGTGAGGATTCGCCAGCACCGGGTGCTGTGGGTGCGCCGAGAGTGCTGCTGTGGGTTTTGCAGACAGACTCTGCTGTCCTGTCAGGGAGATTTGTGTTCTGGGTTGGCTCCCCCTGCCACGTGTATCTGTTTTTACATGAGCAAGCTGTACCTCCCGGTGGTCTTCAAGGTGGCCGGCCATGGTGGGCCATGTGGCCACCTGGGGTTCAGAGGTCGCCAAGCAGAGCCCAGTTATGGAACCCACACTCAGGGAGCACAGCTGTGCTCTCCACAGGGGGACAGAAAGCAGGGGTCACTGACCTTAGGTAGCTCCCTGTCTAGCAGGAAAGCATGCAGGTGAAGAAATCGGGAGGCAGAATTCAGCGCCCCTGGCCCGCTGTGTGTGTGTAGGGTGCGGGAGCGAGCTGGAGCTCTGGCATAGTGATGCAGAGGCCGAGCGAGCCGGGCTCCAGAGGCTGGGGAGGATTTCTCCAGATGGGGAAGGCCGTTGGAAGCAGAGTGCTCACGAACAGGTGTTTAAGAAACAGGAGATACACCGGGCAGCCTTGTCTTCCTGTCCTCACAATCATGACGTCTATTGAAAGCTTGCTACCTAGGGCCAGGTACCAGCGCTAGGCAAGTAATCGTTAGCCTTACTCTCTTACCCGACGAGGAAGCAGGCTCGGGCAGGCTCAGGGACAGGCCCAAGGTGACGGAGCGGGTAGATGGTGGGGCTGGGGCGAGGGCCCAGGAGCACCTATGTGGACATACTGCGCCGGCTTCCGCCTGTCAGCGTCGCTAAAGCTTTTTGGGGCCAGGCCTCAGAGGCTTCTGGGCTTCCTCCTCTGATGTCTGATTCCCAAGGAAATCCAGCTCCCTGCCAGGGTCGGAAACGGAATTTAAGTCTCTTTCTGACTTGGGGGAACTTTGCCCAGTAAAAGAACTCTGTGACAGATATTTCCATAAAGCAAATCTTTCCTTGCTATGGAGTCTTTTTCATTGACTCTTGCCTTTTTTTGGAGGTTGCCGGCCTTTCTTGAGATTTTTATGAAAATAGGTTGTATGCACAGGAACATTTTGCATGCCAGGAAACACTTGGGGGCCTTGAACCCCAGCCTGTGCCTTTCCCCCACGTTAAGAAGTTCGACCCTTGTGAGAAGGAATGTGTATGAGGTTCCCCACAGGGAGCCTGAGAATTCTGTCGGGTGGCTACTTTTTTTCTTCTGAGGTCCTGAAAAGTGAGAACAAGGTATTTTTGTGAATAATTAAGTCATTCATAGTATTAGGGTGCCAGAATGTTGTAAAGGAGTTAAAAACACATTCATTTCGGGAGGAAATGTTCTTCTGTGGTGTGGAGAGTGTTTTTTCTTTAAAGTGTCTTACGTCTCTGATCTGTTCCTGTGCAGCACTCCTGAGGCCTGGTTAGTCAGATACTTTTCTGGGAATGGGACTCGGCCCCTTCTGTCTCTCACCTGTTCCTGCCCGATGGGCCCCTGAGGCCAGAGCGGGCCCTGGATGGTGTAGAGGAAGCCTGGGGTAGGAGCTCAGACGACTGTCAAGGAGCCAGGCTCTTTGGGGTTCAGTGGGGTGCAGTTCATGATGATGCATGACAGGGTATCTCAGTTACTGCGTGCTGCTGTAGGTGTTTTACACACACACACACTCATTTAAACCTCCCAACAATTGTGTTTGGCCTGCATGGTGTTAGACATTTTTACTAATTCGTTGCCAGTATTAAATGATCAGGAGAGTCCTATAAAATAGCCTGGTTATCCTGGTCCCTGTTTCTGACTGGCTGCAGCCGTGGAACTGAGTTGAGGCTGACTTCACACACCGCAGTCCCCACCACTCCCTACTGCCTCCCTGAGCGTGTGTTCTGCCATGGCTGGCACCTTTTCATGTAATCTGGCCACTTAGCTCATTTGTTGAACTCAACAGTCTTTAAAGATACTTATGCTCTTGAGCCTTGGCTGAGGAGGCCCTTTTTGGGCTAAAGAGATTATAAGCTGGGTGGGCAGGCGTCCTGGAGCCCCAGGCCAATCGGACCTCCTGCTAGTGTCTTGAAATGCTGTGTGTCCAGGAGCCTGCATGGGTGCAGTGGACCCGTGGTGTCTCCAGTCTCTGGGGATGCAGGAGAGGTGGTTGAAGCCAAAGCTGACCTCCAGAGTGAGAGTGTGGTCAGAGTGGGAGCAGCTTCTTCCTGGCTGCACCTCTAGGCGCCTCCGCCCCCCTCTCTTCCCAGATGTTGGGGGGGTTCCCTTTTGCCCTGACTGAGAATGAAAACCGGCTCAGGGATGTGAGTCCAAGGCAGACTTCCCAGCCGAGGCCCACCGCTCCCGCCGCCAGGGAGGGAGTCCCGTTTCTCGGGACTCACCAGTGGTGTTTCTCCTTCATGACCGACTGCTTTTGCTCTTTGGCTGGTATTGCAAAAAGACAAAGTCTTCTTTCCTTCTCTCCGTTTCTCTGCGGCCTCAGGCTGCTGCTCGTGGTGCCTCACGGTCATCGGAGCCCTTGGGATTGAAGATGGAGCCCCTGGGATTGGAGACGGTCCCCCACATCAGCCAGTCTCTGGATGGCTGGGTTTTGGCTTTTATCAATAACCCACGTTTTCTTGTACTTTTGGTAATGCATTTTTGGATTCTTTTTATTTTATTATTATTCTTTTTTTAATGAATTTTCAACAAGTTTACTGCAATTTTTATGCTTTTAAAAAATTATTTATTTATTTTTAGAGAAGGAAGGGAGGGAGAATGAGAGAGAGAGAGAAACATCAATGTGTGGTTGCTGGGGGCCGTGGCCTGCAACCCACGCATGTGCCCTGACTGGGAATGTTACCTGCGATGCTTTGGTTCGCAGCCCGCGCTGAATCCACTGAGCTATGCCAGCCAGGGCTTTTATTATTATTCTTTATAAAATATTTTATTTATTTATTCCTAGAGAGAGGAGGAGGGAGGGAGAAAGAGATCCAGAGAAACATCGATGTGAGAAAGAAACATTGATGGGTTGCCTCTTACACTCACCCTGTCAGGGGACCAAACCCGCACGCAGCCCAGGCAGGTGCCCTGACTAGGAATCGAACCGGCGACCTTTTGCTTTGTGGGACGACGCCCAACCCACTGAGCTACACCAGTCGGGGTGATTCTTTTTATGTTTTGATTTAAACATTTGCGGACCTCTATCAGAGACTTCTGGTGAGTTGAGGTTGGAGGCCGAGAGGACCGGGAAGGGACATGGCGCCTCCTCCAGTGATCTGTTCTGAAGCTTTTCTCTCCCCGTCTGGCTGGCGGTGGGGGGCGTGGGGAAAGAACACGGGACTCAGAGTCGGAAGACTTCGGTCCGACAGCTGCGCCTTCAGGCTGTGGCCGTGTGACTCGGGCGTGTTGTTCCACTCCTCTGAGCTGATATTTCTCGTTTATGTCATGGAAACGAGACCTCTTACATTGCCTGCTGCTCGAGTGCTCCAAGGCCAAGCGAGGAAATGCATTTGGAGTCATTGGATAAAGCTACAAAACTAAACACAGGATGACGTGCGGGTGGTTGCTGAACAGAGTGGCAGGTGGGAACCAGGCGAGGGTCAGCTGCCTGTTCCGGAACGGAGTGGTTTTGGCGTTTCTCCATGGGGTAGACGTTTGGTGCTGATTGACGCATATCAGTTAATTTTGTTTGGCCGGAGCCTCCGATGTGACTCCCTGGTGATGTGCAATGCGTGACAGAATCGAGGAAGCCGCATGGCTCCGGACCGCGATCCTTCCAGAGTGGAGCTAAGGGAGGTGGGCGGTTTTGGGGTCGGCTGCTCGAGGAAACCCTGCCGAGGCCTCGCATGTACAATGAGGGGAGAAAGCCCTTTCCCCTCAACACGGTCGGGTTCATTTCCAGGCCCGCTTGCCGGTCCCCGGGGTTCCCCATTCTAAAGCCTGGAGGTCAGTTGTCACCCAGTCAGCGGTGAGTCGGGTGCCGTGTGCCCTTCTCTCCAAGCTGTGAAGCCATCCAGACGAGCCGAGAGGGAGAAGGGAGAGGGTGGCATACTTTTCCGGAGAGGAAAAACCAACTGAAGACAGGTTTCGGAGAACAGAGAATGTAATGTGTTTTTAGAATTGTGGTAAAAGACACATGAACATTTATCATCATTCATTCATTCATTCATTCATTCATCGTCCCTCCTAGATCACCAGGTTAGATCCTCCAGGGGGGAAGCCTGTATTACCAGGGTAAAGAGGCCAAGTACATTCACAGGGCTGTGCGACCAACCACTCCTACCCAGTTCCAGCCTTTGTTGTTTTCCCAGACAGAGCCCTGGCCCCAGGGACAGGGACAGCGGAGCCCTGGCCCTCTCCCTCAGGCCTGCTTTCTCTCTCTGCGGATTTACCTGTTCTGGAGGATGCGTCTTCTACGGAAAGGTTTTAAGCGTGGTAGTGTTACGCGATCGTCGTGAAACAAAATTTACCATTCTAGGCGGGAGGACAGAAAGTGTCCCCTGCTCAGTCCTCACGCCCCGGAGGTGACCCCTTGTTCATCACCTGGTGAATGTACTTCTGGAGCTTTCCGCTCACCCCCGTGTATACAAAAAAATCATAATTTAAAAAAAAATTAGATCGTACCATCTTGTGACTTTCTTTTGTCCCTTAAAACTTTCTTTTTACGTGTCTGTTCCTGTAAATCTAGCTTATTCTTTTTCGTGGGCAGAACTTTCGACAGCGGAGGTCGCCCTTGCAGCGGCGCTGATGGGAGAGCCCCGGGGACGCTGGCTGTATCAAGTGCAAGTTCGCTCACTGGGACTGTGAAAACTTGACTTAGATCCGATCCACAATGATCATCCTACTCCATTTGCTTTAGGAAAAGAAAGATTTCAGCTCTCTTGTAAGAGCCTAAGAAAGACACTTTCTCGCCCATCTTTGTGAAGCCCTCTGGGATTTGGCCTTGAGGTGTCTTCAGTGACTCCCTTCTGTGAAGACGCAGGTTCTGCTGGAGGCACGGTGCAGTGGCTTCTCACAAAGGGAAAAGGAAGGAAGCAGGTGCAAGAGAACCTTGAGTCCGGTTTTACTTTCTGTCTTAGCAGCTCGCCCTGTGGCCCTGGGCAGATCACTCCACCTTCCCGTGGGTCCTTGGCTGTTTGAAGCGCTTAAGGGATTGCACCCTGATGTCCTCACTGTAAAATGAGGGTAAGAACAGGGACCTGTGTCAGTGAGCTATTTTGAGAAGGTAGTGAACGCTCAGTGCTGGGAAGGGGCTTGGCTGTTCACAGGTAACCATCAGAGGAGAACTGGACTGGCTTCAGCCCGCACCGGACCCTCCCCAAGCTATTTCCCCCTCCCTCAGCTCCCCCACCCCCTTTCAGGGTTATGATTGACGTCTGTGTTAGTCCCCTAGGGCTGCGTAGCAAAGATCCCCAGCCTGGGTCACAAAGCCAGGAAGACGGTTCTGTCCGTCCTGGAGGCTGGAAGTCCACAGTCAGCACTCGCTCTTCAAGTCTCCAGAAAGGCCCCTTCCTTGTCTCCTGCTGTTCGTCAGGGCTGCTCGCTGTCGTCCTTGGCGTTCCTCGGCTTGCAGCCACACCACTGCGACCTCTGCCTCCGTCTCCACGTGGCCACCTGTCTTCTCGGTGTCTCTGAGTGCCTGTTCCTCTTGTAGGGGTATCTGTCATTGGCTTAGGGCCTGCCCCAGCCCATAGGATTTCATCCTGGACGTGAGGACACCTGCGAAGACCCTGTTTCCCAATAAGGTCACACTCTGAGGTTTTGAACGCATGTGAATTTGGGGGGCGCGCAGTCTCTCCCAAAGAACCTACGCTTCCCACTAGAACTCAGCGGGAGAGCAGAGGCTCCTGGGGGGGGGGGGTCAGCTGGTTGGGATAGGTCTGGTCCTCCAGTCGGTTGTCAATGGTTTGAAAATCGCCAGTGCATCGTAAGGTCGTGAAGGGCGGGGACCACGGGGATGGGCAGTGGAGGGCCTTTGTCCGGTACCCCTTGGCGAGGTGATTCTGCTGCTGGCGGTTCAGACAATTGCAGGCTCTCTTTCCATTGATGCCCCGCTCCCCTGGCTGCCAGAGTGTCAGCTAGGGGTGGAGATGCCAGCTCATTATAGACAACAGCTTTTCTTATTGGTGGTGTTATGGGACCTCAGGGACTTATGGGACTAGCAGAATTCCCACAGGGAATTATGGGGCTGCAGGGAATTAAGGGGCTGGAAGAGACAATAAGGGGACCATTGTTTTCAGATGTTATCTTTTTTTTAACACACAAAGATTAATTTTATTTATTTATCAAAGCCCAAATATAATAGAAAATAACCCTAAATTAAGAGTCTATTATCCAAACAGGTGTTATCTTTTTTTTTTAAAGATTTTTATTTACTTGCAGAGAGGGGAGGAGGGGGAGAGAAACATCGATTGGTTGCCTTGGGTACCCCCACTGAGGACCTGGCCTGCAACCCAGGCATGTGCCCTGATGGGGAATCGAACTGATAACCTTTTGGTTTGCAGGCTGGTGTTCAATCCACTGGGCCACACCAGCCAGGGCAGGTGTTACCTTTTCAGACCACAGATTCTAGGGTCCAGCTGAATCCCCCGTGTCATGATTACTCAGCTCAGGGGTCTTGGGGGTGTCGATGGGATGGGGATAGTAAGAGTATGTGACTCATTGGATTTAGCAAAGTATCACTAGGATGGGGCCCTTGAAGTGTCAGGAAGCTAAGCTGATACTGTTATTATTATTTGAGACACTAGCCACTATGGAATGAAAACAAGCCCATGTAGGTTCCAGTGAGTGTGTGAAACCCATGACCTTGGGGTTAATCAGCTCCTGACCTTGGAACCCACCTGCTCATTTAAGTTGCCCCTCCTGAGTCTTGCTGTTTGCAAAACACGGAGTTGTAGAGCCCAGACTGGTAGCACTGTGGGCTTTTTAAAATCATCACAAGCCTGCCCGCTTCAGCAGAGCCAAACGCAGAGCCAGACACGGGGGACCAGTGGGCGGTCTGCAGCCTGACCTGCTGCCACCTGAGATGACCCAGAACTTGGAGACAGGGCCCAGCTGGATTCAGCCTGGCCAGTGGGGTCAGGCCGCCAGTAGTTGCCGAGGCTTTCCTGCTGGAGTTTGAGAGTGAGCCCTGTGTTTGGTACTTTTGGTGGGGGTGAGGGGCGGGCAGAGAGGGTATAGAGGGTTGATTGGGGGATGAATGAGAAGGGCCTCTCACCTAAGGAGCTCCTGGTGCGATCACAAAACAAGCCCTGGGTACTCGATTCCGCTTCTGTACCACCTCTGGAAAATGGAGGAGAGCAGTGGGGGGCCAGAGGGCTGGTGCCAGTTGTCTGGGCAACCGTGGATCTGGAGAATGGTTAGGTTGACCCCTGCCACTGGGCGCCTTTTTTTTTTTTTTTTGGTCTAAAATTAACTTTTGGGCCCCTGCATCAAATTTATTATCCCTGCTAGTTATGCAGCTAAACCAGTTTTTAAATCACCCTTTCACAACAAAAGAAACTTTTTAATTTCCCTGTGCTCAGAACTCGTTAAGTGGATAAATCCCACAGAGAATGGGGGCAGCGTATCCTAACAGCGTGAGCCCGAAGGGATTGGCCGGCATTCATGGAGCATTTACCCACGCACCCAGTAGCTTCCCCGAGTTATGGTCCTCACTGCAACATGCACAGGTGGGAGCTGTCACTCTCCCGTTTCTTGGAGAAGGAAATGGACTCGGAGAGACGTGACGACTTGCCCACATCATGGAGCTAATAAGCTTTTAACTGCGATGCACTATGGCAAGGCTGGTGTGTTCGTTTCCTGTGACTGCTGTGGCAAGTGACCACAAGCTTGGGGGCTTACAGCGACAGGAATTTGTTCTCTAACAGTCCCAGGGGCCAGGAGTCAGACCTCGGGGTGCTGGCAGGGCCGCACTCCTTGTAAGGCTCTCAGGGAGGGTCCTTCTGTGCTCTTCCAGCTTCTGGTGGTTCCTGGTGTTCCTTGGCTTGTCACAGTGTCACTTCCCCAAGTAATGTCACATTCACAGGTGTCAGGAGGTAGGACTTGAAGATACTTTTGTGAGAGACACAGTTCGACCCAGCGGGCACAAGAGGGTTGGGCTGGAGCATCAGGGGGTGCCTTGGGAGACCCAAAGTGCACTGACACCCCGCTGCAGGGGTCCTTACCGGTGGGGAGGGGGACTTGGGGTGGGGGACCGCTGAGACTGCCGGGTCCCCCGGACCAGCCGCCTGGGCTCCTCCTTGCCGCGTTCCTCTCCCTGTACCGGCCTGTAGTTGGTGATTCTTGATGCCTGCCTCTGCTGCATTATCACATTTTAAGTCATAGTATAGACGGAGATGCTAATTATTAGCACCCTACCCCAGAACCAGTGGGACCCAAACCCGCTGTCAACATGAGGAGAGACCCACCACACCCATGGTCCCTGGTGATCTTGTTCGGTCACAGACTGGGCAGTTTCCAGGAGAAGGGGGCTCCTGGGGGCCCAGATCTTTCTACTTTTGAAAGCCCTGGGCTTTCCTAGTGAAGACTTGTAGGGTGTAACCTGAAGGGCGCTGGGCTGGGGTGAGGACCTATGTTCCCTGGACTCTGCTGCCAAGAGCACCAGGGAGTGCATAAATGCTGGCAGAGCTTCGAGGAGCCAATGGCAAGATTGCCTTTGGCACAACTTATTTCTCATAGAGAAATCTTCCATTGAGTTATCCTTATCCTGTCCTACAGCCTGTCTCGCACACACGAAAACAGGCTTTTCCTGAGGGCAGAGCCCACGGCTCCCCCTGGTGGCCATAGGAGGCAACACAAGGGGGGAATTGCTTCCTGCAGGAGGCCTGCCTGGGAACCCTGGACTCCGGGGCCCACCCAGGCCTACATACTAAGGAATACAATGTCTGCAGTGCATTTAAAAGCAATAATTAAAAACGGAAACTGATGAAAAGTTGGTGGGCCTTGTATATCATCGGGAATTGGCAATTCTAAATGATGTCTTCCCCTAGGCTCTGACGGTTCCCACCGTCCCCCCGAACCCTTGGTAACCTCCCTCAGTGCTCCACCCACGTGAAAGGCCCTCTAGAGTTGAATCCCATCCTTGTTCTCAGTTCCTTTCTGTTGTGTTTCTTTTTAGACATGTGCATGTTAGAAAATCTGGTACATTGTATTTTACCTTTACTGTTACATCCTGAGCATTTAAAAACATGTTTTCTATTAATAGGCTCTATGTTTTTGAACAGTTTTACATTTATAAAAAAATTCAGCAGGTAGTACAGAAAGTTTCCATATACCTACACACACCCACTTTTCTCTATTTTTTAAAAGATTTTATTTATTTTTAGAGAGAGGGGAAAGGAGGAAGAAAGAGAAGGAGAGAAACGTTGATGTGTGAGAGAAAGATCTATTGGTAGCCTCTCGCCCCCCCTGGCTGGCAACCCAGGCATGTGTCCTGACTGGGAATCGAACCGGCTTCTTTCCGCTTTGGAGGACTTTGCTCAACCAAGTCAGGGCCAGTTTCCTCTATTATGCACATCTCACGTTAGTATACCACATTTGTTACAATCAATGAGCCAATGTTGGTACATTATGATTAACTGAAGTCTCCAGTTCCTCGAATCTCCCCAGTCTTTCCCTAAAGTCCTTTATCTGTTCCTGACCCCCGCCCCCACACGAAGGACACCCGATTACAATTATTCTTCAGTCTCTTCAGGCGGCTTTTGGCTGTGACAGTTCTCACACTTCCCCTGTTTCTGTTGACCTTCACGGATTTGGGGTGTACTGGTCAGGCGTTTTGTAGAAAGTCCCTCTTTGGGGATTTGTGGCTTTTTTTTTTTTTTAAGTTATTCACTGGAAGCTTACTAGAGGTTAGCCATTGTGGGAGGCTATGGGGATATACCAGTGAACCAAGACGAGTGTAAACAACATTTACAAATCGGTGACATGGGCTTGGTTTCTTCTGAGTGTGTGGGCGGTGGTGCAGTGGGGGAGGGTGGAGGGCTCTCAGGGGTTTGCTCGCTGGCTTAGGTTTGGCCTCCAGCCCCCTTGAAAGACCTTCCCCCTACCCTGGGCTAATATGGCTCCTTTGTTTGGCCACAGAATGTCCTGAAGGAGCATGCGGAAGACGACCCCAGTCTGGCTATCACCGGGGTCCCCATTGTCACTTGGCCAAAGAAGACTCCAAAGGTAAGAGGCAGGTTGCCCGCAGCTGGAAGACTGTCTCCTTGGCCTTTCCCATATCCTCTAAGGCGAATGTTGGCACCTTTCCAGGGGGAGCTCCTGGGAGAGGGCATCCCAGTTGAGATTGGTTTGTGATTTGTTCATTACAAGTTTTTGGTGTTTGAAAGGGATCCTTTTCCCTAGCACGGAAACTGCAGACAGTGACCCCTGGTGGTCACTCAGGAAACTGCAGAGAAGTGATGCCTCACCTTTCCCTGTGGTTAAAGGAATTTTCTTCCTCTCCTTCCCTTTTTCTTTCTCCACCCCCTCCCCCAAATCCCTTTCTTTCCTTCCTTTCTTTTTTTATTCCAGCTGTTTTCTTCTCTTTTCAAAGCGACTTTTTTTTATCTTTGTAAATTAGATTGGTGCTCACCATAAGAAACTCTATCAAACAGGAAAGGACAAAGGCACTGGGAGGAATCCTAGTGACGTCTCTAGAACTGACCAGGAGCAGCTGAGGATGTTTTCATTGACTTTAGAGAGAGACAGAGAATGAGAGAGAGGGGCAGGAACATCAATGCGAGAGAACAGCTTCGATGGGTTGTCTCCCGCATGTGAGCTGACTGGGGATCGAACCAGCACCCCAGGCATGTGCCCTGATCAGGAATCAAACCTGCAACTTTTTGGTGCATGGGACAACGCTCCAACCAGCTGAGCCAACAGGCCAGGGCTTCCCCTCTTTCCGAAGCAAGCTGTATAAGCTCCCAGAACCTTGCTTCCTCCCTCGTTTGTGAAGAGGGATCTTCTTTGAATGGTGGTCGTGAGGATTAAGTGTCCTTGGGACAAGGACCGACTCATGGTTGGTGTTCTCCAAATGTTAGTTGTAACTTAAGCAACCTACTCGTTCATGTGTAGTTGGTGAATTTCTGATTTTTTTTGTCATTGTATGAAACACTGAGAGGGACATTCGAGACCCATGCTGTCCAGAGTAGTAGCCACTAAGCTCTACGTGACTGTTGAGACCTGAGACAAGGCGAGCCCAAGCTCACTGTCAGATACACAGAGGGTTTCAAAGACTTACCCCAGAAAAGAACAATGTAAAATACTTCATTAATGTAATTTTTTATGTGATTGCATATTGAAGTTAGGGTTGCCAGATCTTTAAAAATATGCTCCTTTAAATTTGAATTTCAGATAAACAACAAGTAAAGTTTTTGGTATGAGTATGTCCTACATGTTACATGGGATATACTTATGCTAAAAAAGATTATTTATTATTGCTCTGAAGTGTAATCGGGGTTACTTCATTTTTAGTATTTGCTGAATCAATCAACCCTAAAAAAATAGATTGGGCAACCCTAGTTGATGTATGGGTTTAACGGATAGATTATTAATTTAATTTCACCTGTCTCTTTTTACCTTTTTAAATGTGGCTACAAAATTTTTTTAAGTCTAGCTGTGGCCGGTGTGGCTTAATGGATTGAGTGCTGACCTACAAACCAAAGGCTGCCGGTTCGATTCCCTGTCAGGGCACGCGCCTGGGTTGTGCACCAGGTCCCCCAGTTGAGGGCATGTGAGAGGCAACCAATTGATATATCTCTCACACATCAATGTTTCTCTCCCTTTCTTTCTCCCTCCCTTCCCCTCTCTCTAAAAATAAATAAATAAGATCTTTAAAAAAAATTTTAAAAATTCATTTGTAGCTCACATTCTACTAGTACTGGATAGTGCTGTTTTAGGCTATTCTTTTCCCTATTGTGTATCTCCTTAGGGCGTACCCCTAAATGCGGACCTGCTGGGGATAAGGACAGCCATTCCTGTGGGTACTGAGGGGACTGGACTCTAATACTCTGTGAGGCTCAGTGGTAGTTTATGTGGCAGGGGGAATGGAAAATGATTCGCCACCCCGTCTTCTGCCTTCAGTTCCCCAGCCTGTGGAATCGTACGGGGTTTTCAAGTTGGCTTTCCCCGACATGGGCGATAAATAGAAATGCCATTTGTCAGACCACAAACTGTCCTCGCAGACGTAACACCTTGAGGCAACCCAGCCACGCCCCAGAGCTGCTCTGAACCTGCAGGGGAAACCGTGGCTTTGCCTCACTGCTTCCCCAGGGGCGGGGGCAGGGTTTGCAGAATGTGGGCTTTTAAAGAGACAAACTCACCACTGCCTACTGTCCTCTCAGAGTTCACGGAGAGGCCCAAATGAGCCTCCCCAGGCAAAATCACTCCAGGACTACATGTGCGCCCTGGCTTCTGGGCCTGAGACCCTTGGCCCACTCCTTAGGGGGCTTATGGGAATTTTATTTTATTTTTTCATAAAGGTTTTATGTATTTATTTTTAGAGAGAGGGGATGGGAGAGGGAACAAGAGGGAGAAAAACATCGATGTGCAAGAGAAACATCCATTGGTTGCCTCTCACATGCCCCCAACTGGGGACCTGGCCCACAACCCAGGCATGTGCCCTGACTGGGAATCGAACCGGTGACCTTTCAGTTTGCAGGACGACACCCAACCCACTGATTCACACCAGTTATGGCTAGGCTTTTTTTTTTTTTTTTTAACCGGACCTCTGCCCCTCTTTCCTCCAAAGGCCTGGAAACAGGGAAGCTGGTTTCTGGGGGAAGTAGCCTTTATGTAAGATTCCCAAGGAGAATCTGTTATAAGCACTGGTCTGCACCCGAGCTCCGCCCGGGCTGGGGTCAGCGCCGGTGGGAGAAGCTGGAGTCCTTAGGCCGGTGGGAGAGTGGTCGGGAGGAAGAGGGAAGAACCTTCGGCATTCGGCAACACTTGTAGGGTACCAGTTTCACTTTCACAACACCTTATAATAAAACAAACCTGTTTTGCATACCTCCCAGTCTCCCAGTTAAAGTGCACGGTGAGATGCTTTGGTACATTGAAAATATCGAGGGAGTTGTACAGCCATCACCACGATCTAATTTTAGAACATTTTCATGTTCTCGAAAAGAAGCCCCCTCGACAGTCATTCCACCTTCTCTGAAGCTGCCGTTTCTCCCAGCCATCACCGATGCACTTCCTGTCTCTGTGGGGTTGCCTGTTCTGGACATTCACAGAAATGGAGTCATACAATATGTGGCCCTGTGTCATTGGTGTCTTTCACTTAGCATAATATTTTTAAGCTTCCGCCAAGTTGGACATGTATTTCATTCCTTTCTACGGCTAAGTCATTCTATTGTATGGATACGTGTCACATTCTGTGTATCCATTCATCTGCTGATGGGCAGTTTTTAAAAATGGATGTTAGAAGAAAGGGGAGAGAGAGAGAGAAACATCAATTTGTCATTTAACTTAGTTATGCATTCATTGGTTGATTCATTTTTTAGATTTTATTTATTTATTTTTAGAGAGAGGGGAAGGGAAGGAGAAAGAGAGGAAGAGAAACATCAGTGTGTTTCTCTCGCGTGCCCCCTCCCCACCAGGGACCTGGCCTGCAACTCAGGCATGTGCCCTGACTGGGAATTGAACTGGTGACCGTTTGGTTCACAGGCCTGCGGTCAATCCACTGAGCCCCACCAGCCAAGCCTCATTGGTTGATTCTTGTATGTGCCCTGACCAGGGATCGAACCCACAACCTTGGCATATTGGAACGACACTCTAACCAGCTGAGCTACCTGGCCAGGGCTGTTGATGGGCACTTTTGAGCTGTTTCTACTTTGTAGCGACTGTGAATAGTGCTGCTATGCACATGCGTGTACAGGTTTCAATGTGAGCCCGTGTCTTCGTTTCTTTTGGGTAGATGCCTAGTCTGGTCAGGTGGTGCCTCTATGTTTAACTTTCTGAGGGACGGCCGGACGGTTGGCCTCGGCGGCTGCACCGTTTTCCCCTCCCACCGCTGTGCACGAGGGCTCCAGCTTCTCCACGTCCTCACCAACACTTATGGTCTGTCTTTTTGCTGAAAGCCATGCTAGCCCAGATTTTCCTTTGTCGTTTGGTTTATGTTTTCTGTCACTTCTTCAATGTGTATTGTCTGAGCTTGTGAGGGCTACCATGACAGTAATTGCAGACTGTGTGGCCTCAACAATGGAAATTCATTTTCTCGCGGTGCCAGAGGGCAGAGGTTGGAGATCAGGTGTCAGTGCACAGGGTGCATTGCTTCTGGGGCCTGTCTTTGGCTTGTAGACGACCACAGCCTGTGTGTGTGTCCACGAGGTCTTCCCTTTGGGCGTGTCTGTGTCCTTACACTGACACCAGTCACACTGAATTAGCACCCTGCCCAAACTGCCCAGTTTTAACTTAGTTACCTCTTTAAAGATCTGTTTCCAAATACAGTCACATTTGGAGGTACTGGGGCTCATGGACTCCAACCTAGAAATTTGGTTGGGGGGGTGCACAAGTCAGCCGATTGCATTTATTGTAAATTACCAACATAGTTCAGAGTCACAAAAAGGTATAAATAATATAGGAATAATAATACCATCCCCCCCCAACCCCCAGTTCTAGAATAAACTATTGCCAGTAGAGCCCTAATCCCCTGGCTGTTCCTCCTCACAGTTATGCACCAGTTTTCAGATGCGGTTTCCAAGTCTTATTTAATCCTCACAAGGGGGCCAGGAGGCGGGTGGTCTTATCTCCAGTGCGCTGTGGCGGCAGGGCTCCCAGAGGCGCGCGGCCGCGCTCGGGGCCACACAGCTGCGAATAGTAAAGCGCTTTTGGCGCCAGATGTGTTTCCGTGCTCTCAGGAACTCAATGATATGTGGCAGAGGGGAGGGGGAGCGGGGGGGGGGCGGGGGCCGGGTGCTTATTTATGCCTTTCCTGGCCCGCGGGGTTAAACAGTGAACCGGAGCGGAAGGAGCGAGCGAACGACCGAGTGCCCGGCCGTCTGGGGTCTCCTGGTTCCCAGGTTCGCAGGCCGGCCTCCTCTCCGTTTCATGCAGGTTGGGTTGAGAGATCAAGGGTGCCCAGTGAGGCTGTCAGGATGCGAGGTAGGGAGCGGCACTGGGTCTGGGGCAGGTCACTTCACGAGTAATTAATGATGAATGACGTCAGCTGGCAGCGCTTTGATCTCTCCCACCTCGGCTCCGGGGAAGGAGGTCCCTTCCTGGACCGGATTAGGTGCCAGGAGGTCACTTCTGACCCGTCGTCTCTCAAATCAAAGATGCTGCTGAACCGCCATCCGTCACCATACACTCGACGGGCCGTTTTCGCCGGTGGTGCCCGATTTGTTTGATCCATCTACACTCTGTCCGCTTCCTTTCACGACCAGGTGGCGGGCTTGTGGGGGCCCGTCTGCGACCTTAGAACCAAGCCGAGGGCACTGAGCTTATTTGAAGCCTGACCTCTGAACTCAGGAGCGAGTAGACCGGCTCACCAGCCAGACAATGCTACTTGGCCAGCTTGCCGGTTCGTTCATGGGAAGGAAACTGAGGAAGAGGGGAGGCCGAGCCCTGGCCGCCTGCAAAGCAAGCCTTTTGGAAAGGGAGCCTGTTGAAGCGTCCTGGTTCTTTTTTTTAAGATTTTATTTATTTTAATTTTAGACAGAGGGTAAGGGAAGGAGAAAGAGAGGCAGAGAAACATTAATGTTTCTCTAGTGCGCCCCCTACTGGGGACCTGGCCAGCAACCCAGGCATGTGCCTTGACTGGGAATCGAACCAGTGACCTTTTGTTTTGCAGGCGGGTGCTTAACCCACTGAGCCATACCAGCCAGGGAAGCATCCTGGTTCTTATTCCATTATCTCTCGTGGCCAAAGATGGCTGCCACTTGAATTTCAATGACTGGCAATTTTTTTGGAGTGTAGGAGCCAAGTGGCTGGAGTGTATATGAATCGGGAGCATGACAGGGAACGTGGGGCAGTCCCCTTCAGCAGCCACTGGAACAGCTTCTTTACGAGGCTGTCACGGGGCCACCTAGGAACCAGAGGAGGAAGCGACACACACACACACACACACACACACACACACACACACACCTGATGTGTGCGCCACCCTCGGTTCTGCTGTTTCTGTTCCCCTTCCGCCACGGTTGGTCATTCAGATCTGGGGGCCCGATAGCCTTTCCCTGAAGGAGAGGCACAGAATTCAGCGGGAGCGGGTGGAAGGGGCCCCCATGTACTTCCTGTTTGTCCTCTGCTCCAGTTCCTGTCACCGCCGGAGCAATCACGTCGGGGGTGCACAGTTGGGGAGGAGGAGGAGGACCACGAGGAGGACTACCGTCTGTGGTGTGTGCTCAGGGCCAGGTGGTCTCCTAGACAATGAGTGTGGCCCGGTGAGGGGGATGGGTTTAAAAAATACAGCTGCCCGGGCCCCACCTCGGATACTGTGATTCGGTAGGTTTGGCCCGGGGCCCGGGAACCTGCACTTTCTAAACGCTTCACAGTTAATTCTCATCCACAGCCAGGGTGAACTCTGGGGTCAGGTGCATCTGAAGGTCGAATCTTGGCTGTGCCACTTTCTAGCTGGGTGTTCGTGGGCCAGTCTGAGCCTCAGTTTACTCATCTGTAAAAGGGGCTGATGACGCCTTTCCTGCAAGATGAAACACCTCAGTGGTAGGCTGTCCATCAGCGATGGCAATTACAGCTTTTTGTAATTATGGTTCGTAAGTAAATGACACAACTCTGCACCTGCCTTGCCAGAAGGCAGGTGACTTTTCTCAGTAGAGAGAGAGGACATAGAAGGAAGAGACGGGAGCAGGGAAGGGGGTGAAAACTTTAGAGACATTTCCCATTATTATTGCTCAGCTTGTGATAAAACTTAATCTCCAGCAAGACCCAAGTGGCTTAATTTCCCTGAAGTGGTCACAGGCTGTGCCTAAATGGCTGGTGTTTCCTACAAAGGGGCTGGTTTCATAAAGTGCTGCTTTCTCCCTTCCTCACTCCAGTGACCATTGCATAGATTGTGCCCCTGAGGGTGGAGGTGGCTGAGGTCACCACCCCCATCCCCCCACTGGGCGGCCAGGTAGGAGGAGAGGGTGCAGGAAAGGCCTCGTGACAGGGCAGCCTCCGGGGGTGGCACCGGTGATGCGCAGCAGCAGGGAGTGGGGTGCAGTGAGGGAAGCAAGTAAAAACCAATCCGGGGCCCTCGTCTGGAATTCCCCGGGGCGTCCTAAATGAGAAAGCGAAGGCTTTTGTGGAGCTTGGAGTGCGGCTGGTGCCCCCGAGCTGTCAGATAACCTTTGCTAAAAGCTGGCCCACAGAAGGCGGTCCCCTCAATCTGAACAGAGTTGTTTACGTCAACGGCAGGAGAATCCGGTGCAAAGAAAATGCTCAGTGGCTCAGGGGTGCCACCATTTCTTTCCAAACTGGGACTGAGGTCTCCGGCCAGCTTATGTGAGTTCTGATTCCAAAATCTGTCTGGCTGAACCCGTATGACAAGCATGGCCGCGGAGCTACCCCTCCAATGCCCGCCCCCCTCCTTAGTGGAGGGGACTGAAGCCAGGAAGTGGAGGTTTGCCGGCACACCAGATGGGAGGGTGGGGCAGGGCAGGACAGCAATGGCTTCACCTGCCTGCTCCGGGTGCGAGTTCGAGCTGTCTTCTTCCTGTGTGGTGACGTGGTCTTCCTTCTGTGCGTCTGTTTCCGAATTTCCTCTTTTGATAAGGACACCAGTCATCGGATTAGGGCCGTAAGGACCGAATTTTAACTTAATCGCCTCTGTCATGACCCCATGTCTAAATACGGTTGCATTCTGGGCGTACGACTTCACCCACGTGGATTTGGGGGGAAATGCAGTTCAGCCCAGAAACCTGTTATCAAATCTTCGGCGCGCTCCTGTCTTCTTTCAGTCATCTCCCAACCCCTGTCCTGTTCTCCAGTGCCCAGGTCTTCACCGGGATCTCCGCCTTAGGATCTGGTGATGGCTTGTCCCTCTTCTCGGCCTGGCAGGGAAGCCCAGTTACACCCTCTTTTCCATTTCCTTGCTGGCCTGGGTCTTTGCTTATACTGTATCCCTTTTTGAGAGTGCCCTTATTTCCCCATGTACAAATCGCCACCTCTGCGCCCATCTGATTCCCTTCTTCACTATGAAGCTTCCTGATCCGGGTGTTTCCTACTTGCACACTCCTGTCCGGCCTGCCCTGTGGGCTGCCTCAGAGATCAAAGGGCATCCTGGTCGCTCTGGCTTCTGGTTGGGCTCAGCCCTTGGGAGGGACCAGCAGGAGATGGGGACATGGGAGGAGAGAGGGGCTGGGGTATTTGTTCCCCCAGCTTCCTTGCCAGTTGGTGGTTTCCTTCCACCGAGGACTGTGGCTCCTATTCCATGGCCTGCTCCAGCTTTTCCCTGTGTTTCTGGTAACTGTTCCCCTAGCCCATCAGCCAAAGGGAGGTAACAGCTTGTCACTGTCTCTAGGCTCAGGGTGCATTGCCTCGCTGTACCGAGTTGGCTTCTCTGACCCCACCTAACACTCTGTAATTGAGCCTGTTAAACTCTTCCCCATGACCGGGTGTATGGGGGGAGCTGGGTGCCGTCCATTTCCTGCCAAGGTCCTGGTGAAACACTCCCCAATTTCTCTTTCCACTGGGTGCCCACATTCTACTCTGATGTTGTGTGTCGGTCCTAAGCCCCCACTAGTTTCTTGAGACTGGAACTCTCCTATTGATTTTTCCCCCCGTCCATTTTTTGCATCCTGTCGAGTGTGATTGGTCCCAGGTAGCAAGGGACTGGGAAATGCTTATTGAATGAATGGACTTGATGGCAAGGTCTTCCCAGAGCTTCCAGAAGATGAAGTTGTGTTGGGTTATTTTTAGTCCTTTTGTTCTCCAGTCGTCTCTGCGTCCTTTCTTCCGTGAGAATAAGGATCTCCCCTGACTTTAACTTTTGTGTCCCGCCTACTGTTTTAGTGTCCCAGCCAGCTGTAGAAAGGACACTAAATAGAAGAGTCCTGATAAGGGCCACAGGGCTGCCCCACCTGCGGCCCAACACCAAATCGTAAATTTACTTAAAACATTAGGAGATTTTGTGTGTGTGTGATTACGTGTGGCAATGTATTTAATGTGTGGCCCAGGACAACCCTTCTTCTTCCAGCGTGGCCCGGCGACACCAAGTTTGGGCACCCCTGGGGCCCAGACCCTTCTGTCCCCCAGACTCGGGCATCCCCCTTTGTCTGCCAACCGAGAAAGATCCTGTCTCACCTGGAGACTTTCAGCCCTCATCTGTGTCGTTGTGCAACCCTTTATCGGCACTCGAAGACAGCACTCGGCTGAAATAACCTGTAATTAAAGTCTGCAGCCCCGGGTTCCTTTCTCGGGCTGTAACCTGCTCGGCTGTCTGCGTTAATAATGCCAACGACAAATTCTTGGAAAGCAGCAGCGGTGTTGAGGGCTCCTGCCGTCGGTGGAGTAATGACAGTGCCCGGCAGGCACTGAGAGGGGGACCACGTGCCATTACCACGGTCGTATTTCTGGAGCAGTGGCTTGTCCTTCAGACTTCTCTGTGTCATATGTCATCGAAAGTTGTCCCATTTTAAAGGAGGGCACCTGGAGTGAGTTGCCACGTTCTCTTTCCCCTCTTCTCCAGAGTTCGGCTTCGTCAGAGAGAGGGGTGTGCGTTCTGTCTACTGGTGTCAGGTCGTCGTCCTGCACATCCGGGCGCTGCAGACACAAAAGCACGATTAGGGGAACTGTTGACGTTGTTTAATTTGGCTCTGTGTTACACAGGCGGGCAGGGCAAGTGTGTTTGTGGGGACCAAGAAAGTAGGTGGGTGCACCTGAAACTAATGCGAAATGATATTGAATGTAAGCTGTAATTGAAAAATAAAATTAAAAAAAAAAAAAGGCGGGAAGTGGAACCCATAGTAGGACCTGCTCTAACACACCGACCTTTCCCACCCGTGAATGCATGTGACTAAGGGAAGCACTTTGCAAGAGCTCAGAGATCATTTTACTTATAAAAATGATTTGGGGGGTGCTATTTAGGTTCATTGCTCTCTCTGTTAATGCTGGTGGGACAAGGTGGGGGGAGAGGACCAGGTGTGGGGCCACTGAGGGAGGTTCGTTAGCTCGGCTGTTCCCATTCGATTGGTTCTTCTAGGCAAGGGTCTTATTTATATTTGTTTTTGTCACTTTTTTAAATGGCAGAAAAATAAACACAACATAGAGTTGACTGTTTTAACTGTTTTTAGGTTTACACTTTAGTGTAAACCTAAAACATTAAGGAGGCATTAAGGAGATTCACATCGTCGTACCACCATCGCCACCATCCATCAGCAGAATTTTTTCATCGAAACCCCATTAAACAGTAACTCCCCGTTCCCGGCCACCTCTTCCCAGGCCCTGGGGCCCCACTCTGCTTTCTGTCTCTGTGGATTTGATGGCTCCGAGGACCTGGAAGAAGTGAAGTCCCACAGTATTTGTCTTTCTGTGTCTGGCTTATTTCACTCAGCATAATGTCTTCCAGGTTCATCCGTGTCGTAGCCAATGTGAGAATTCTCTTCCTGTTTATGGCTGAGTCGTATTCCATTGTGTGGATGGACCTCATTCATGGTTCTGTTTTGTTTTTTTAAATCCTCACCCGAGGATATGTTTTTATTGATTTTTCTTTTTAGAGAGAGACAGGAAGGGGGAGAGAGAGAAATATCAATGTGAGAGAAAAACACCAATCGGTTGTCTGCCATACGTGCCCTGACCGGGGATTGAACCCACAACCTAGGTATGCACCCTGACTGGGAATCGAACCCACGACCATTTGGTGTACGGGATGACACTCCAACCAATCGAGCCACCCGGCAAAGGTGACGGTCCACATTTTACGTTTCCGTTCATCTGTGGGTGGACGCCGGCTTGCTTCCGTCTTTGTTGTAAATAATGCTGCTGTGAACACGGGAGTGTAAACCTATTTTTGAGCCCTTACTTTCTGTTCTTTTGGGTATCAGCCCAGAAATGGAACTGCTGGGTCCGATGGTGACCGTGTGCTTGGTTTTTGAGGAACTGCCATCCCCGTTTTCCACAGCAGTGGCACAATTTCACGTTCCCAGCCTCGGCGCAGACAGGCTCCCGTTTCTCCACGTCCTGGGCAACACTTGTCATTTTCTGTTTTATTTTTTTAATAACCATCTTAATGGCTGTTACGTCTTTTCAGCTCACTTCTTTTTTAGGCTGAAGTCTTGTTTAGGAAATTACAGACGAGGCAGCCCTCCCCCTAAATGCTTAACGCTTGCATCTCTGAAAATGAAGATTTTATACACAGCCAAAATAACGTTATCACCCGTAGAAAATGTCGTCATTCCTTAATACTACCTAATGCCTGGTCGTCCTGGTCATACTCAGAGTTCCCAGATCATCCTTTGTAGCTGCGTAGCCCAACCAGGACCCAGCCCGGGCCCACACACTGAATCTGTTTGTAGTTCTCTCTTTTATGTAGACCTTTCTCAGGACGGTGCCTCGTAGAGGACCTCGGAGGGACGTGCACGACGCGTGTGTCTCTGCTTCCTTGTACTGTCTTTTCGCTCTTCCCCCCTCTGTTGGAATTTCTGTAAACTGGACAGTAAATCTCTAAAGGCTTGGTTAGATTCAAGTTAAACATCCTGGCGATTAAGGTGGTTGAGGCCTGATTCTTCAAACGCAGTTGTGTTTGTCCATCTTTCCTCCGTAGAATGATCTGGAAGGGGAGGCGTTGGCCCCTTGCTTCCCGCCACCATTCACGGATGGTTTCAGCATCGGTTGGTCGTTCTTCCCTGGATCAGTAGTTGTGTCGGGAGGCAGAGGGAAGCATGTCATCCCTCCCATGTGAACTCACCCCCATTCTTTCCCAGAGGTTTCCCTCATCCACGCAGTTCCTCCTGAACGGGCTGCCTGCCTGCTTCTTCTTCCCCTTTAAGGACCAGTTTTCACAAAAAAAAAAAAAAAAGACCAATTTTCAAAAATGAGCCTGGTTTGTGGCAGCTTCCAGTGGTGACAGACGAGTTTTGTCAGGTTTTTTTCTATTCTGAGTGTCATGATAAACTCATGGATTTTCATAGATCCAGGGGGATTTCAAAGGCAAATTGGCCTGCTGGGGATAAGCCATTTGAAAAGAAAAGCAAGAACGGTAAATGAAGGGAGGCCCGTGGTGGCTCCGTCTGTGTGAGTGAGTGAGTGTGAGTGTGTGTGTGTGAGTGTGTGTGTGTTCCCCCCTCCCTCCGCCCAGCCACACCCACCTGTGAGCATGTGCATCTGTCAGGCCTGCATCCCTGAGTGAGACGCATTCAGGTTTTGTCTGAGTCTATCGGTGACTGTCGGCCGCTCACTGAAGAGTCGATTCCACTCTCTCCTTGGTTCGATTGGTTTCAACGCACCCTCGGGTGTAGGGCCAATGGTCCCAACCAGGTTACCTGTTAGATGTAGGAACTAAGATCACTGTCAAATAATGGTGTGTGTGTGTGTGTGTGTGTGTGTGTGTGTACTTTTTCCTTCGGGTACAAATCACATAATACAAGAGTAACCATTCCAAAGGGAGCAATTCAGTGGCATTTAGTTCATTCACGATGTTGTGCCACCGCCACTTCTGTCTAAATTCCAAGATAATTTCACCACTCCAAAAAGAAACCCTGTTTGCATTAGCAGTCACTCCTCATCCCCGCCCCCACCCCGGGCCAAACCCCACCCCCCTTCAGCCCCGGCAACCACTAGTCTACTTTCCACCTCTGTGGATTTGCCTGTTCTGGACATGTCCTGTACAGGGGCGGGCAAAAGTAGGTTTACAGTTCTCAGTATGCAAACCACAGAAGGTGTAAATAATGTAATGCGTAAATAAGTATGTGTAAATAATATAAATAATCATAACCTGCGGGTCTTCTTTTTTTATATGAACAACTGTACACCTACTTTCACCCGCCCCTGTCTATGGAATCATATAATATGTGGCCTTCGTGTCTGGCTTCTTGCACTCAGGGTGATGTTTTCAAGGTCTGTGTACGTTGCTGTGTGTGTCAGCCCTTCGTTGCTTCTTGTGGCTGAATAATATTCCGTTGGATGGAAAGAACACGTTTTGTTTACCCGCTCATCATCATTGGATGGAATTTGGTCTGTCTTCACATTTCGGCCATTGCAAACAGAGCTGCTATCAGTGGTGAACATAGTTTTAGGGTGTTTTTTTTTTTAGATTTTATTTATTTATTTTTAGAGAGAGGGGAAGAGAGGGAGAAAGAAAGGGAGAGGAACATCAGTGTGAGACAAACATCAATTGGTTGCCTCTTGTGCACGCCCTGACTGGGGACCAAACGCACAACCCAGGCATGTGCCCTGCCTGGGAATCAGACCAGCGACCTTTTGCTTTGCAGGACGATGCCCAACCCACTGAGCCACATCGGTCAGGGCCGTAACTTTACTTCTTTTCTGTCTGCTTTATCATCCCATTTCATGTAATCTTTGGATTCAGTCTTTTGGATTTAAAAACATATTTTGGCTAAGTAGAAAACATTCTTTTTCAGAGATACAAACATAAGTATTTAGGGGTGGAATTGTCGTGATGTCTGTAATTTTCTAAACAATATTTCAGCATAAAGACATAAAGGGAGTTAAAGCGAGTAGCACCCGTTAGGATGGCTCTTTTTTAAAAAACACGAACATTTCTTTATATCCTATATTTCTCCAAGGTCTTTCTTTGGAGGACCTTGGGATCGACATCATAGATGCTCTGGTGCGAGGAAACCAAGGGTGGGTGGCTAGGGGGAGATTTGGCCCTGTTATGAAGGGTGTTTTTAAATGTAAAAAGCCCTAGTTGTAGGCCGGAATTATACTGGCGTTTTATGCATTTTTAGCTCCTTAAAGTTTCCGGAGCTGGTGGGGGAGGGCAGTTTGTCAAACGAACCCATTTGTTTGTCCAAATTGTCTGAGCCCTGAGCCTTAGCCTGGACTTTTGGGGGGAAATAAATAGAGAAGGGAAGTACCTTTCTATGGTCAGCAAATGAATTGGAACTGGGGTGGACGGTGGAAAAACATTTCTGAGAGCCATGCCATTCACCTGTTAAACTAGTTAATTCTTTAAAAATCCTATGCATAGTCACAGTCTTGCAGTCAATGTGCATATTTATTGGCTGATGTTGGTAATGTAGAGAGACATGCTTAGGAGAGGAACCCCATTTAACAGAAAGCTCTGTCTGTTAAATATCTGACAAATACACTTGGTTTTTAAATGCTTGTGGAGTGGCTCTCCAGGGGGGGCAATAAAAAGTAACTAAGTAACATTAGTAATTTCTGTCACAGAAATCACTGCAGCCCGTTGTCACTCAGGCACCCTGTGAACCCTGGTTTTAGTCTTAAGCTGCTATGTGACACGATGCAGAAAGTCCTCCTATTTACATTGTATTAGAAAAATCACCCTCCAAGAGACCTTCTCTTGCCCTGAAGGGGGAAAACCTGTTGAAGAACAAGGAGACCAGTGGTGAAATAAATTGAGCAATACACTTTAAAAAAATGGTGAAATCATAGTAAAATAACCGAGGTATGCATTCTGTGCTGCTCATTACACATAAATTATTACTTGCATTAATAAGTGACCTCTTGCATGCCTGCTCTGTCATTTCTGTTCCCTCCTTATGGGCATGCTGACAAATGGTGTCCTTTGGTTCGGGAGAGTGCCAGCGCCTTACTGGTCTGGACACAGAATCCACTCACTTTTCCTGCCCTGATCCTCTAGTAAGTAATGTTCCCAAGCTGTAGCTGAGCTGTTTGCGACCTGGGCTCAAGGGGAGGGGCCACATGCAGGAGTTGCCCTTGCCCTGGGGGGACTCAGAGTTCAGGGGGCAAGTGCCCAGTCTACCTGCTCTTTTTTTTTTTTGTTCCTGGAAATGGAGGTGGAGAGGATGGATTCCCTGCCACCTGTGACCTTAGCTCCCTGCCCGTCCCCACCCTGGGTCAGCCTGCAGCACCCTTAGGTGGCTAAATCAGGGCAAAACCCCTGGGCGGAGAGGGGTCATGATCTGATAGGCAGACAGAAAATTGAATGACAGTCAGAGAGAAAGCAGGGGAGTGGGTGACACGGCCCAAGTGGACTTGGCATACATCTGTTTTTCTTCCCTTGCCACTTGGTGGAGTTTCTGGATCCTCCTGGCTCCGGGCATTTGCCAATTGCCTGGGTGGCACCAGCGTTGGAGGGCACATTCTGAGAATGTAAGCCTAGGCTAAGTGGAGCTGGGTTCTTAGTGTCACTGAAGATGAGCTCCAGGAGAAAAAAAGCCAAAGGCACGATGTAAACACTGAATTTTAAGGTGGCAGTTCTGGGCGAGGGCTGACATAATGTATTTCATATACAGTCCAGGACACTATTCATACAAAACCAATGTTGGATAATCGTGTGCACCATTTAGCTAAAGGAAACAATTGAGGGAATAGATGAGTAGGAAGTTCTTTGTAAATGTCAGAAGAGGAATTTTTAGACGTGTTAGGATAGTGGCTAGCTGGAGCTGCTTAGTATTTAGAGAGAAACCAGCCCATTAGTCCAGGTTGATGAGCTATTATTTGGGATTCTCTGTACTCTTGTATTTTTTGCCAATTACAATGATGTGAAAGCATGATTAGCATTTTATCAGCCCTCCTGCCTTTCTTAAGGGTCTTCCTTCTGGGTAGTGTGTCCCCTAAGGCAGCGTCGCATTCAGACTTCGGTCCAGACGAGGTAGTTTTTTAAAAGATCATTGTGGGTAGAGTGAGGTGTGTGTGGGGTTCTTCTTTGGCTTATTTTTGTTGTTAACCTTGATTGTGAAAAACATAAGATACTCAGAGCAGACATGTTTCAGAAAGTAGCAAGTCTGCTGGGATTCCCTCCCCCCACCCAGTGTCAGTGGGTGTATACATTTCAGACAAACTTTGAAACCCACTCGGTGAAACTGACATCCCTGTTTACTCACTCCTGCTGACTCCCTGCTGGAAGCCTCCTGAGTTTTATTTACCAGTTCGCGGCCACACATTCTGCCTTCCTTGAAAGACCAGGCGAAGACCTGCCTGTGGGTCCCTTCTGTTCTCACAGTGGATTTCGGGGCCAGTGGCCAGAGTGTGAGTAACAGTTGGATGACATCGCAGGGTCGATCGATCGCCAGATTTCACAGCTAATGGGCTTTTTTTTTTCCCTCTTGGGAAAGTCTCTCATCTCCTAACAGAAGGTCACCCATTCCTCTGTTGGGCAAACCTTCTGGTTTTACAGGTGTGCACATTAAGTGTCACCTTGGGCGTTTCTAGCTAAGTGCGGAGTACGCAGCCCCTTGGCGAAGGCTGTCTGCTCCTCAGCTGCAGGGGAGCTACAGCTTTGACGCTGACAGTAGCATTGTCCACTATAGCTAATGGTCGGAGGTCCCCCTTCAGAGTAAGGGCGGCTGGGATAAGTGACCCCATAGACTTTTTTTTTTTAAATCAACCTCAATCTGGATTTGCAGTAACCATTTTCTGCAGGAGTGGGCTGCTTTTGGAGTAAGCACTAGGAATCTTTACAGTTTAAGAATTTAGAAACCCACACCTTCCGGGCCAGCCCCCCAGGGAGTTGCCAGTCTCCTAGAACTGGGGGCTCCCACCTGGGACAGATGCATTCAGGGCTTCTCTCTGGCAGCCTCCACATCTGACGATCAATCTGAACTCCCATCTGCATCACCCCACCTTCAACGCCAATTCCCTCTGGACCTGGAAAGGCAAACCTGAGGGCTGAGAGGGCAGCGTCAGGCGATCGGCCAACCCAAATGCCCTCATCTGGGAAAAAATGGGCCCCCAGACCGTATCCAGGCCAGCGGGCCTGCAAGCGCTGGGCACGGGATTCTCAGGTTCGCGGACATCAGGTCCTGGTCCCAGAGCTTGCGCAGACCCGGGAGCTTGGGTGCCCGCCTTCGGGGGCAGAGGGATCCGTGCCTGGCTTCTTGTGCAGGGTTGCACCCCGTGGCCCGTGCGCCCCAGGGCTCCCGTAAGACGCCCCGCAGGACCACACAAAAGACCCCACCCGAGGTCGGGCGTGCATTTCCTGTTAGATTGGCGGCGGCGTGCAGCCAGCCACCCATGTGTATCCCGCGGCGCGCGGGCCGGGCGGGGCACGGGGCACGCCCCCACGCAGCCCCAGTCCCCGCGCGCCTGCCGTGAGGGGCCGCCCTCTGCGGGTCCGCCCCCGTGTCACCGCAGGCCGGGCTCCCTTTGTGTGCGGCCCGAGAGCCGCGGCCGCGCCATTGGCCCGCCGGCCCGGGGGGCCAGCCCCTTCCTGGCTCGCCTCATGCATATGCATGAGCGCCCCGGCCCTCCCCTCCCCGGCCCCTCCCCGCCCCCTCCCGCGCGGGCGTGCGAGGCGCGCGGCGCGGCTCCCTCCTCGCGGCAGCCGGAGCCCGAGCCCGAGCCCGAGCCCGGGCGAGCCGAGCCTGCTCCGGGCGGGCGGCGGCGGCGGCGGCGGCGCTCCAGCCATGTCAGCGCGCGCGAGCCTGGGCCCACCATGAGCCATGGCCATGTCCGTGAGCGCCGAGGACGACGACTATGAATCGGAGCCGGACCAGGTCGGGGGCCCGGGGTGGGGCTAAGGGAGGGACCCGCCACCCGACCTCCCGACCGACCGACTGACGCGCCCAGGGCGGCCGCGACGCCACCCTGCCGCGATGAGGAGAAAGTTTTGCAGCCGCCGATGGTGGTGCCGCCAGGGCCTGGCCCGCGCGGGGCACAGAGGAGCGCGGCAGGCCGGCGGACGCCCGGGGCCCGGCAGCCGGCCCGGGCAGGGGGCGTGTGCAAGCGGCTGTGCGCTAGGGTGGCCGGCAGTGCCTCGGGGACAATGTGGGCCTCGCCGTCGGGCGGGCCCTGCCGGGAGCCAGCCAGGGCCGGCGGGCAAGTTGCGGGCGCCGGCGCGCGTTCGGCCGGGGCGCGCCTTGCCCTCCCCTCGCGCCCTCGCCCGCGGCCCACGCGCGTGCCGGCCGCCCCGGGCGCACCCGGACCTGCGGGCGCCGGCGCCTCCCTCCTTTCCGTTTGCAAAGTTGCACCGGGACCGTCGGCCTTTGGGCTGAAGGACGCCGCGGCCCGAAGGGTGTGCGGCCCGGGGCCGTGGGCCCGACGGCCCGAGCTTTTGTCTGGGCGCCGCGCGCCCGCCGCCTGCCGTGGGCAGACGGAGACAGGAAGGGGTGCGAGCCGCGGTCGGCGCGGGGAATCCGGAACCGGCGAGTGCGCTCCGCGGCGGAGGAAGCCGTGACCCCAGATGGCAGTATTTGGCCTCCGTTGGGTTTAGAAGGGAAAGCAACCTCTCTTGGGAGCAGGGGAGAGAAATCTGTGTATAAAACAAAGCCCTGGGTGTGTTTACGGCGTGAATTTACTACGGGAAGGTTTCGCATTTAGGAAGCGGGGAAGAAAGTGGAGGTTTTACCAAGTATAATCTCTAGAGTATTTGAAACAGGACGCAGGCAAGGTAGACTTGTCCAAGGAATTAAGCGTTGGGTGGTTGGGTTGTCATGTGGGCATGGGGCTAGGTGAGCAAGATGCTTGCTTAAAACCCGGGGTGGGATAAAGATGTTTGGGGATGTTCAGGCCTAGGTGTTTGCCCTCCCATTAGGCGCGATTGAGGAAGTGCCGTGCGTGTTGTACTGAAATCGTATCACTCGTGTTATTACGTGGGTTTACTTAACAGAGATGAAGTTAAATTGTATTGTTTCCTCGGTTTTGCTGGACGTTTTTCAGGCACGTGCGCCTTATGGGGTGTTCCTGAATCTCACTGGTCTAATGGATTAACGCAGAGACAACCCAAGTGGTCCCGGCGCTGGGAACTTTGATCCAGTCCGCAGCGCAGTCTTTGAATAGCTCTCCTGGTCTCCCTGCTTAGTTCACACCTCTACTCCTGGTTTGAAATTTCAGTTTCCTTTGGGGCTACCTAGTCCCTGCCCGCAGCTCACCGTTTCTGTGGCATCTGGCCATTCATAAGGCGCTTCCGTACGGGGTACCTGAACTTGGTGTTTCGGGATTGAGGTTCCTATTACCTGTTTTTGTTTTTTGGTTTTTTAACTTGACCACACTTATGGCCTGTGGTAGCCATAATCTGACACCACGTGAGACGAGACTTAGTATGTCTCTGGGCTTAAAATCACGTTTTCAGGTCCTGCCACTCCCGAGAGAGATGTTCATCAAGAGAGGACCTGTGTGCCCTGTTGCCAGATTTTGTTTGCCGCCTCCTCCTCCTCTTCCTCCTCTTCCTCCTCAGCCAGCCAGCCTGGTGGGGCGCTTGGAGTGGTTCAGCCACAGAAGTTCTCAGAGGTTGCAATGTTCACTTGAATATGACTCCTTCAGCTCAGAGGCACTGAGGGAGACGGCCTGCAAGCCAGGCCCGTGGGCGGCGGGTTTTTCCCACACCCCACAGAGAGCATGGCTGTCAGCGAAGGTAATGGGCGGTAGGAATGCTCCGGGCTGTGCTTCCCGGCCACGAGCCTGCCCTCGCCAGCTTTTTGCAGTTCTGGGATTTCTCGGGCCTGAGTGGAAGGGTGGCTTCCTCCAAGTTCCTCAGAGGCAGCTGTTTCCAGACAAGAGCCAGAGTCCCCAGTTTGCAGGCCCTTCACTCCAGCCTTTAAATGCGTCTTCCTCACCGAGGGCTCAGGAGGTCTACCCCTCTACCCCCACCCCGTTCTGCCAGAATGGGTTGGCACCACAGGAGAGGCCCCTGGTGGGCAGGTGTGTGGGTCCTGGCATGAGGGCATGCAAGTGTGCTTGCCGACCGGCTGCGAGAAAGGACCCTGTGGAGGCTGTGCTGGGAAGTTCCAGTCTCCCTGTGCCTGTCTACAACTGCGCCTAGCCCCTCACCCCCCGTGGGGCACCGTACAAGTCTGCACGTCTCACCCCCACCTGAGGCTGGTGTCCAGTACTGGGCGCCATCGGGCTTCCTTAGGCCTGCTCTGGGCTAGCCTGGCTGCCCCACGCTGTCCCACAGCAGCCCAGGTTTCTTCCCCTGCTCCTGGGAGCAGGGCAGTGATGCCGTGTGGGTGGGAGGGGACCCCCGTGGTGCTCTGTGCCGGGCTCACCTCCGGCTGAGCCTTCTCCCGTTGCCCTGGCTTGCTTTCCCAGTGCAGGATGTATCTGGAAATTCTTCAGCTCTGCTGCTCAGTTCGAGGAGATGCCCCTTGAAGGAGGGCTCGTTAGGGAAAAGAATTCTTGTTCCATCCTGGGTTATTTATTTTTTTTAACCCCCTGAAGTGAAAATAGTTTTATTCCTTTCTTTTTCTCTAACTAAAAAATGATTATTCCCAGTTTAAAATAACAACAACAACAAAAAAGGAAATAATGCAGAAGAAGGTATTTCAGAAATGTGTGTGGCCCTAGTCACTGCGTTGCTCATGGTGGCTTCTTGAAGCATGGCACTTCAAGACTAGAGATCCCTGGATCCTCCTGACTTCATATGCAGCAGTTTTGGGATTCTGGGCCTGTGTGCGTTTTCCTGGGGGAAAAGTCCTCCGCTTTCCCCAGACTCTCCAGAAACCTGTCTCCTGGGTTCTACTATCCCTTGTTTTGTTTCGTTTTCTTCTCTTGCTCCTCACCCTTTAGCATGTAAACAAACTGAAGCCTTCCTGCGGTCCACAGGTGTGTGTCAAGGGGCCCACGGTGCTGCTGAAATCCAGCTTTTCCTGGATGTCCACGGTGCTCGAAGATTTGGGCACAGATACAACGGCGACATGAATCTGTTACGCCGTAGAACGCAGCATCAGCATGACAAAGGGATTCCACTGCTCAGGGGACCTGTGTCTGCCCCTTTGGGGGGCTGAGTGTCCGTGTGCTGCTGCTCAGGTGGTTTGGTAGGGAGCTGTCTCAACTGTGAAAGCCTCCACCCAGGTTTTACTCCTTTTCTCTCGCTTTCTCCCCTTGACAGTTGAAACTCTAGCCAGCTCTCTTCTTGAAATGTTTCCTGGCTTTGTGATGCCACACCTCCTGCCCTTTCTCCTGCCTTTCTGACCAGTCCTCAGCAGGTGGCTCTTTGTCACCTGGCCCTCGGATGTTACTAGTCTTGAAGCTGCTGTCCAGGACCCTCCTCTTAACTCTGCCCGTTCTGCCTGGACAACCTCGTGGACTTCACTAGTTTCACACGGTGTGACGCTGATTCCCGGTAGTACACCTCAGCTCCAGTCCCTCCTGCCTGCTGGCTGGCCTCCTTCCTTGGATGTCCTGTGGGCTCCTCACATTCCACGGCGGAGCCATTGTTGTCTGTCTTCTCAAGCCCCTCGGTTCTCCTCTTGCTCCAGCTGGAAACCTCCAAGTTTTTCAGGCCCCTTCCTGCTCACATGCCCCGTGTTCACGCAGCCTGCAGGTCTTCTAACAGTGGGCCAGCTTCTGAAATACGTCCTGAGTCATTCCCTCCTCTCATCCCTTCCAGGGCCCTTCCTCGTGCCTCCGTAGTCTTCAGCCGGACTGCTGCAGCGTCCTCCACTCCTCTCTCTGCCTTGCAACTTGCCCACCACCCAAAAAGTAACCCCCACGTTGTTGCCAGAATACGACCGCATTGCTCCTGCGTGTAAAGTCCTTCTGTTGCTCTTCCAGGGGCCACCGTTTCTCTCCTGTGGGACACAGGGCCCTGCAGGGTTGGGCCTCCGCTACCTCGGGGCTGGCTCCCAGCAGTCCTATCAACCTGTTCCTTGAACATGCCGTGCTGTCTCACATCTCTATCTTCCTCTCCCTTCTGCCTAGGCTCTCTGAGCCTTAACCCCACCCTACCCCAGGCCTGCAGAGTCCTGGCCGCCCTCTAAGGCTCTCTGTAGTTGCCACCTTCTGTGTCTGTGACACTTTTCCCAACCTCTCTTCCCCGTGAGAAGGGGCATTTCTCCTGGGTCCGCACACCAGGGTCCAGGCTTTTGAGCCACTGGGTTCATATCCTGGCTTCTCATTTATCGGCCCTGTGACATTGGGTAGACGACTTTAACTGTGCTGTGCCTCAGTTTCCCCATGGAAACAATGATTCCCACCTCATTGGTAATCGATACAAATGTTGAAAAGAGTAATTACTTAATAAACGTTAGCTTTTGGTATTCTCCTCATCATGTTGCATTGTGCTCGTGTGGTTACAGTCCGCCCCCTCCACCCCCCCACCCCCCGCGTCTCAGGCCTTTGAGAGTAGGGAGCAGCTCTGGCTCATCTCTGTAGTGCCGGCACTTGGCGTTGACTTTGGTGCTTAATTCGCATCCAGAAACACTTGGGTGGGTGGGTGCGTGTGGGCGTGAGGGGTTAATGACTGAGTCTCACGTGCACCTCCCAGGCTCTGCTGACCAGTGATGTTGGACGTCTTTTCACATGTTTTATTTTATTTTTTGCCCAGCTATTGTTTTGGAGAAATATCGAAGTCCTTTGCCCATTTGAAAGTCGGGACGTTTGTTACTGCTGTTGAGTTGTTAGAGTTCTCTATAGATTCTTGGCACTAGCTTCTAACCAGCTACATGGTTAGCAAATATTTTCTCTCATTCCATGGTATCTTTCACTGTTGATTGTTGCCTGTGTCCTGCGAAAAACCCTGGCCTCGCCCAAGGCTGTGAAGATTTACCTGAGACTTTCTTCAAAGCGTTTTATAGTTTTAGCTCTTCCATTTAGGTCTTCAGTCCATTTTTTAGTTATTTTTTATATACACTGTGAGCTAGAGATCCAACTTACTCTTTTGCTTGCAGATATCCAACAAGACTGTTCTTTTCAGCCCTGGCTGACGTAGCTCAGTGGATTGAGCACGGGCTGTGAACCAGGCATCGCAGGTTCGATTCCCAGTCAGGGCACATGCCTGGGTTGCAGGCCATGTCCCCCAGCAACCGCACATTCATGTTTCTCTCTCTCTCCCTCTCCCTTCCCTCTCTAAAAAATAAATAAATAAAATCTTAAAAAAAAAAAAAAAGACTGTTCTTTCCCTCACTGAGTTGCCTTTGACCCCTTCGTCAAAATCAGTTGGCCATCAGTATTGGGAAGTTTTGTTCACTGCCTCGCAGTTCTGTTCGGTTGGTCTTTCTGTGAGTTCTAATGCCAGTGCCACACTGTTTTGTTTTCTGCAGCTTTGCAGTAAGTTTTGAAGTCACAAAGTATGAGTGCTGTAAGTTTTTCTTCATTTTCAGATTGTTTTGGCTGTTCCAGGTTCTTTGAATTTCCATGTAAATGTTAGGATCTGTTTTTTGTTTTTTTTTTTAAGATTTTATTTATCTATTTTTAGAGAGGGAAGGGAGGGAGAGAGAGAGAGAGAGAGAGAGAGAGAGAGAGAGAGAAACATGAATGTGCGGTTGCTGGGGGACATGGCCTGCAACCCAGGCATGTGCCCTGACTGGGAATCGAAACTGCGATGCCTGGTTCACAGCCCGCACTCAATCCACTGAGCTACACCAGCCAGGGCAGGATCTGTTTGTTAATTTCTGCAAAAAAGTCACGGGGATTTTGACGGCGTTGAATCCGTAGAGCACTTCCGGGGCATATTACCATCTTAACCATATTGCCTCTCATTCCATGAGCATAGGAAGTCTTTTCATTAATTTGGGTTAATCCAAGTAATTTTAACCCCCGGCTTTGAGAGAGGAGGGATTGAAGAGGTTCTGCTAGTGGATACCCGGGAGAACAGGATCTGACAGGAGGCACTCAGTTAGTATTCGTGGAATAAATGAATGGAAGAGCTTACCTTACTGCTATTCCTTTTAAGGACAATGCTGCCAGGTTGCTGGTAGGAAAAAGATGTTGGAATAATACTAAGATTTATGTGTGTGTGGGCCTGTAGACTTTAGATTTTTCTAACCAGGTGAAGCGCACCGGAGGCTGTGGATCCCGGGTTGATGAGCTCAACAAGTGGCCTCTGCGTCGGGGAGGCTGGTTTGGAAGTGGGACTCGGTACATCCCATTGTTGCCATTATTATTATTATTATTATTATTATTATTATTATCATCATCATCATCATCATCATCATCACTTACTTATTTTCATCCTTACCCGAGGATGTGTGTATTGGTGTTAGAGGAGGGAGCTGGGGAGAGGGAAAGAGAGAAACGTAGATGTGAGAAAATCCGTCGGGTGCCTTCTGCGCCTGTGGTTGCCTTTTGCTGAGAACACGTGTGCTGAAATTAACAGAGACCCCCCGGGCTTGTTCCATGCTCGAACAGACAGGGGCAAGGCCCCCAGACTGTGGAGTTCAGCTTCGGTGTGTGAACCTGTTGATGTCACCCAGAAGAGGGCGGCCTGCAGCTCCACACCAACATGAGAGGCCTGTGCATCTGCTGAACAGAAACCGTCTCATGCCTTTTCCTATGTGTCTGTTTTCTCAGCGGTCTTTATTAGGATCCTGCATTTCAGGTGTTGCTCAGTTGTTTGTTTTTTAAGATTTTATTTGTTATTATTATTTTTTTAAATGGTAAGACTGCTCACATCTGCGTAAGCAAATCTTATCATAAGCTTATTTGTTTATTTATTTATTTTTTAGAGAGAGGGGAAGGGAGAGAAACATTGATGCATTGGTTGCCTCTTGCCCACCCCTGAACAGGGTCCTGGCTTGCAACCCAGGCATGTGCCCTGATTAGGAATCGAACTGGTGACCTTTCGGTTTGCGGGATGACACCTAACCCACTGAGCCATGCAGGTCAGGACTCAGGTGTTGCTCAGTTAACCACGAGAAGCTGTGTGCAGCTGCGACTTTTCCAGCCTGATGGGCAGCCGGCTAGAGGGGGCTGGAATCAAAGTCCTCAGGCACAGTGATTCCTTACACCTCTTCTTTCTGTCGTTTGCTCTGTCATCTTCCAGGATGTCTCAACTGCCATTGAAATCCAGACGGGCTTGTTTTTTCCACAGATTAGAAAAGTGCTTCTTCTGATAGGAATGCACTTTGCAAAGCACGTACAAACTTGGTGACTGGCTGGACTGGCTCAACTTTTTTTTTTTTTCAAACTTCCGAGAGGCACTGTCTTCGTGGCCAGCGAAGCCAGAGGCCCGGCTCAGCGGCTGTTTATACCTGCCATTCCTGAGTGGGAGGCGGGAGGCCTGGTTGGAGGCCTGGGTTCCCCCCCCCCATTTCAGTTCTCCACTAAAGAAGCTAGACCTTAGGCGAGAGCCCTTCGCCTCTGGTTTGTCCTCGGAGGGCGGCCCCTGCGCTGCCCTCTCTGCATCTGACCCTGGATCACACTTGGTTGCTCCTGTGATGATTTGAAGAACAGTTGTTAACAGGAGACACCCCGCATAAGAACGTCTTCCGGGCTGTGGAGAGAGGGAGAAGAAGTCTTCGTGATTAACATTTGCCTGGAAGTAGCCAGGCTTCTCCGTACCCTGTTGGCGCCCGTCGTTCTAAGGGCGTCCAGCACTAGCTGTGAGCCCCGCCCCCTGGGTGTGTGGACTGGCGGGTCGCGAACCGCTTCGCCTGCGCATGCGCTGTAGTCTCTAGTGTTTCGGACACGGGTGTGCACGTCCGCTGCTGGCTCCGTGACCCTGGGCAAGTCACTTAACCTCCACCTCCAGTTTATCTGTAAAACAGCACCTCTTGGGGTTATTTTATTTTCAAGATTTTATTTATTTACTTCTTAGAGGGGGCGGGAAGGGAGGGGGAGAGACGGAGAGAAACATCAATGTGTGGTTGCCTCCCGCGCCCGCTACTGGGGACCTGGCCCGCAGCCCAGGCGTGTGCTCCGACTGGGATAGAACCTGGAACCTTTTGGTTTGCAGGCCTCCACTCAATCCACTGAGCCACACCAGCCAGGGCCCATTGGGTTATTATTGGGAAAATTAGGTAATACCATATGCGAAATATGAGCACAATTGTGCACACTCAGCAAATAGCGACTCTCTCTGTGTTCGCCGTCCCTGTCATTGCTTCGTTTTCAGGTCCACGGCCCGTTACCTACAGTTCTCAAATCCAAAGGCGTTGAAAACCTCTTTATTTCTTTATTTTTTTTAACTGCTCCTTGGGCACCAAAACCAAACCTGAATTAACTCGTGCAGTGTGTAGGTGCCGTCGGCATTATCGGTGTTACTGCTGGGAGTATGTGACTCGGGGTGCCACGGGCTTTCCTTGGGTATTGTGAAAGGCCTGCTGCGTGAGGAGGCCTGCCGGACCCTGCGCGAAGAGTGACAGATGTTGGGGCAGCCCCTTGCCCGGGGGCAGCTGCTGGGTGTGTAGTCTGGCCAGTGTCTGCCCGGAAGGTGGGTGGGCGGGACTGATCCTGGCGTGACTTTGGGGGAGGTCGGAAGAGACGCGCCAGTGGAACCGGGTGTAGCGCCTGCCTTTCACCCGCGGAGTTCAGACCAAGTCGAGCAGGGCAGAGAGGGGGAGCGCGCTCCGTTGGGTGGACACTGCAGCACGCACAGGCCCCGCTGTCTTCCTGAATCCTGCAGGCTGCTGGGGAAATAAATGGCAGAGCAGGATCCACGCATGTATCAACACCCAGAGGTGCGTGTGGGTCGAGATAAGTGAGATTTTCAGCCCTCCACAGGGGCCACAGCAGAAGGAAATTGGTGAGGGTGAGGGTTTATTCATGGAGCAGGGTGGACTGTCTCTCTTTCCTACGTTTCTAGGCAGCCTCTCTTGGGAGAGGGGCTGTGTGTGCTGTGGGAGGTTCAGGAGGACCCCGGCCACCCTCATGGTGCACTATAACCCTGCCTCTGGGCCCGGAGCGAAGGAGAGGGTGGGATTTTGTTCAGGGATCCAATCCAAGTGTGGCAAGCAGTTAAAACGGAAAGGCTGGGACCAGACTAAAGCTTATGGAGATGGCTGAGAAGTGGCTTTGAG
>PVIA01003051.1:0-183095 GCA_004024845.1 Tonatia bakeri | reverse complement strand
GTCAGTTCTGGTGGTTGTTTTTGTTTCTAAATTGTTGTTGTCCTTATTTTGGTTGTGCAAGGAGGCACAGTGTGTCTACCTGTGCCTGCATCTCCGCCGGAAGTCCTGATTTACTTTTTAAAAGATCCGTCTGTTTGCTCTGGGCAGACTAGGTGAAGGGAGAAGTGTTAGGAGGCCACGTTAGCAAGGTAAATGATGACAGTGTCTTGGGCCAGGAGGAAGCAGCGAAGACGTAAAAAGTTTCAGATTGTGCAGATACTGCGGAGGGAGAGCCGGTGGGGTTGGGTGTCAGATTGGGTGTGGGATGCGGAGGGAAGGAGAGTGACGCCGGCGTCTGTGGCCCGAGGCTTTGGAAGAATGAGGTCACTGTCAGGATGAAGATGGTGTGTAGACCATGTTTTCCGATAAAATGGCCAGATACAACAAATGAACGTGTAGGGTGTCCATTAATTGTGAATTTCAGCTTAACAACAAATTCGTTTTTAGTTTAAGTAGGTCCCACGCACAGGGAAGGCTTATAAAGCTAAATGTATCAAATAGAGGTTTGCTGGCTTATTAGAAACCCAAGGAGGGAAATACAAACTGTATTTTTGATATTGTAGCTTTGCGCAGTGAACTGTCATAGCCAATGAGGTTTATCTGGCGTGATTATTGCTACTTGGTATTGTGTGTATTAGTATATTATTACAAACATAAGGACTCGTGGAATTTTAATTAGTCATTTCCTTTATGAGGTCACATCATTGTATTGGGTTCATTTTTGTCATAGCTGCCCCAGTTCTCATTGGTCTAGAGACCCTCTGCCTATCATTAAAAAAATAACATTAAAATGAGTGTTTTTGGGGGAAAAAAGTATGTGCCATGCAATATTATTTATACTGACACTAAAAAATTATTTGCCATTATTCTGCTTTAACTGGGTGTCCTTTGCTTTACCTGGGAAGCCTAGCTTTGGAGGGAACCTGGAGTTGTCTGTGGGAGGTGCTGAGTGGGCAGCTTTGTAAACGGGCCTGGGTTAAGGGGGAGAGTTGTGACCTGAGGATTAACTCTTGGGAGACATCAGCATACAGGCAGCCTGGAAAGAGCTGAGACCGAGGGACATCAGCGATGGAGGGGTGTAGACAGAGGTCAGCTCTCAGGAAGAAGCCTGGGGCCGTCCAGGGTGAAGGGATGGAGGACATGTGGAAGGGCCTGCAGAGGAGGTCAGGGGGTGGGGGAGGAGCCAGTGAGCTAGCGTGCGAGTCAGTGCGCCTACGAGCACCCTGAGGTTTAAGATGGCTCAACCACAACTTTCACCTCCTCTCAGATTCTGCATCTTCCCATGCCCGATCCCAGTTAAGGTGGAACTGCATCTATGCAATAGCCGAGTTCAGATATCCAGGAATTATCTTTAATATATGCATGCACATATGCAAATATATCTCCCCCGCGTCAAATCTTTGAAGGCATCCCATTGTCAGTGTGAGCACCATGTGATCAGTGCAGTGTGATCTCTGACTTGCTTAATGACCCTCCCCTGACTGCCCAGGGGGTTCCACCCCCGAGACTGGCTCGCTGGGGGACAACACGAGGGAGGTTATTTCCACAGTCCCAGCAAAGACAGCGGGCTTGATCTAGAACAACTGGGAGGGTTTGCGCAGGTGCTCAAGTCCAGGGTCGGTCCTTGACTTCTGCCTTTAATTTAATTCTTTATGGCTGTTGGTTTTAGGTCACGGATAATGAAGAATTATCTGAAAAGGCAGGGCTGTGACCCTTTGTCTTTCAGAAATAAGAGACTGGCTTTCTGTTGGTCATTCTGTTGGTCATTCTGAATGTCGGTCATTGGACGCTGCACATTCTGAACGGCCATGCTGGGAGATCTCTGTTCTGAGTGTGTGTCTGTCGGTGGACACAGGAATTTTAGGAGGAAAACATGGACATTAGAGACAAAATACTAAAAAACGAAACAGTCGGGCAGCCACCTACCCTCCCCACCAACTTCCAAACCCTCTAGGTCAGCACGCTGGAGCCTTCCTCAGAAATTGGGTAGCCAACCACTGTACTCGTTATGTGATCAGAGTGTCGTCTGTGGAGGGGCTTCTGAGCACAGGAACAAAAGGGATGAAAGTGCACTTTAAATACTTTAACAAGATTGGGGGAGGGGTGAGAACGTGAGGGGATTGAGAAGGACAAATTGGTTGTTACAGACTAGTCATGAGGATGTAAAGTACAGCATTATGGAATATAGTCAATAGTATTTTAATAGATTCCCCTTTGTAATATTTTGAATCTTGTATTTATGTAGTACCTACCCCTCCATAACTAGTCTTTATAAAATCACAGCTTAAAAGGGCCAGAAAAATTAATGTACTTAAGTGTATTTATGTACACTTACTATAATTTATATGTAAATTTTAACTATTTTTCCGAAAAGGAACAAATATTTTGCAAATTGTTGGGTGATCCTGGGCGTAGAGCCGGGAGCCCTGGGACCGCGTCCAGTTATGGAGTCTCAGACCCTCCAGACTCGAGCAGATCCTGGGGCTACGTGAGCTCCGCTTCTCTCATCGGTCACGTGGGGGGCCACGCGGGATGACCTCTGTGACCCCTCTCAGCTTGGACTGTCCAGGAATGTCCGTCTACTCACCTCTACTCTTGACCTTTCTATCCGGGCAGACGTTTCAATCAGCATTGCCCAAGAAATTTCATCTCCAAGAGAGGCTGAGCGCTTGAATTCGGAGCTCCCCTCATTGGTGCCCACCCACAGCTCACACCTCGGGGTTGGCGGACCTGCCCAGGGGCTAAGGACCCACGGGCATGCACGCAGCCAGCCCAGGATCTGCCGGCCGGCACTTGCGAATCCCTATGGGTCGGCTCTGAGTCCGAATACTAATTCCCCTCTCAGAAGCCAGCACATACGGAAAATATTAATACTTCCTTCAAAGGGAAATCTTTTTATTTTCCGTTTGGAAAAAAACGATTGTTAAAGAAGTTTCTAGTTAACTGTGCTACAAGCGCAAAAAGTACGTTTCTGAATGCCCATAGAATTACTGTATTATCGGAAGTAAAGAGGAAAAAGTGTTTATTTAAGGGAAGAATAAAAATCAAGGCCTAGCAAATGGAGCGTTCTCTCTCCCTGAAACGAACTGCAGACGTGGGTGTCAGCTGTCTCCACCCGCTGTGCCATCTCTGCAGAGCCCGCTAGACTGGAACGCAGTCTCGGCGCCTTCACCAGCTCATGGAAACATTCAGTATGTTAACTGCCAGCACTGAACCCAGTCCTGGCTCACTGTGAGAACCTGCCCTTCTGGGCCTCAGAGATACTGTGTTTGCATTTTGAACTGATACGGCCTCTCAGACGTTCTTAATGCTGCTGTTTACAGTAATGGACGGGAGAGTTTTTGATAAGAGGTCTCTCCAGGGGCCTTTGAAGGCATTTAAATAGTCTTTATGCCTATGAAATCACATCTAATGTTTCTGGCCCTCAGTATCTGACATCTAACAGTCTCACAAATGTAGTTAACGTATGTGGGAAATGGGCCCGTGTTCTCGGGGTTGTGCGAGGTCAGTGGGTCCTGAGTTGTCGGACTCCCTGTGTGGATAAAGCTCCGGACAACCCAATCGAGAGGGTTTCCAGGAAACGGGATTAGTTGCAAAAAACTTCTGGAAATGGCATTCACTTTGCCATCAACGGCCCCCCCGGCCCCCCACCACCCCCAGCACCAGGGAAGGACCCTGCTGACCCCTTGGAGAGGGTGGGTAAGGGGGCTGTGTGGCTCCTGCCAAAGGCACAGACTGGCTGGCTCAGAGGGGCTTGGGGCGGAGAGAGGAGGAGCGTCTGGGAGAGGAGGTCAAGGGGAGGAATACATTGTGTGAGGGCACAGCGCTCAAAGGACGGCTGGCACTGTATCCTGCCCTCCCTGCACGGTGAGCCCTCCCTGGGGGCAGCAGGGACTTTGGGACCCTCGATGAACCCCACACCCTCAACCTGTTCTCTGATTCCTCCCCTCAAAATATGAATGAATAAGTACAATTCCAGTTCTTTCTAACCTTTGGGACTGCAGAGTCTGTAAAAGGGGCTCCAGAAATCGGGGTTCCGGGTGCTGTTTTTTCTGTTTGGTTTCACAGACCACCCAAGAGTGACCCTTTTACTTTCTGAGCAGGTGAACAGGCCAGCTTTCCCCAGATCTGATCCCTCTGTCAGGACAGGGAGCGAAGCCTCGTTTTCTGTGCCAAGTCATTTGTTGCTGCTCCAAATTCACCGATGGTGCACACAGCATGCCTTCTGCATGTGCACTGATTTGGGGCTGACTGCATTGTCCCCCTTCTGAAAACGGATGGTCTGTCCCAAACAGCTAGTACTCATGTTTCTATATTGTTTCCTAATTGTTCCCTGTGTTTGGGTTTCACCCGAACTACATGCATCTTGGGTTGCATCAGACTGCAACTTCCTTGAGCTCCCAACACAGAGCTGCTCCTTATCTGTCCCCAGCGTGGGTGGGCTCCTTGTCTGTCCCCAGCAACACCACCACCACCACCAGTGGGGGTGGCATTTTAAGAAACAGACAGTAGCACAAGTTTCAACTACTGTAATTATTGGGGAAAAGATTGGGCAAAGCTAAAACTAGATTTAAAAAAAAAGAAATCACCCTAGGATATTCAGGGAAATCATACGTCATTCAAGTCCAGGTCCCTGGACAGCAGGGGTTGTATCTGTTTTTGTCACTGCGGCCTGTCCAGCACCTGGCCCATAGTTTGGCAAGTAGTGGACAGGAAATGACTACTTTTAAGGAGCTAACAGACAGATTTCTTGAGCTCCTGTTATGTCTGGGTCCTGTGCTAAGTGACGAAGATACACAGACCCACAGCAGTCTTTTGTCTTCAGAAGTTACCATCTGGGGACGGGCAAGAGTGGCAGAATGGAAAACAACCACTGTAAAAGCTATTAACAGGGCTTCTCCATGTAACGTGCTTTGGGATCAGAGAGGGGAGCCGCTAACTTCAGAGGGCAGTCAGAGCACTTGAACACTAAAAGAACATAAAAACACTTGATGGGTTTTGGGGGAGACTAAGAATGTGCCAGGTGGAAAGTGGGGAGAGATTCTGGGCAGAGGGAACAAGTGGAGCCAGCTCCAAGAGCTGGGCACGTGCGTGCCTTCCGGGACCCCTCGAGTTGTTCTGGAGGCTGAGGGATTCGTCCTTTGAGGGGGACGGCAAAAAACAAGACCAGTAAGCGGAGTTGGTTTGTGAAGGTCTCAGGACCACTGTTGTGGGCAGTGGGGCCAGTGGGAGTTTTTGAGCAGCGAACTGATGTGAGCAGACTTGGATTTGGGGCGGCCACTGCGGACAGGGTGGAGGGCAGATGGGAGAGATGGGAGGCAGAAAGACCGCCTCGATGGCCACACTGGTGCCCGATTAGGGAGCAGAGAGACAGGAGACTAGATGGTGGGTGTGGCATGGAGAGGAGTGGACAGTTTGAGAGCTATGCACATCCTCAGGAGCACCTCACAGCTCATGGGATATGGGGAGGCGGCAGGCGGAAAGGCAGGAGTCCAGAGTGATTGCTGGTGTCCAGTTTAGGAGAAGGGAGGCCCCGGGGAAAGCAGTGGGGTCAGTGTGACGGGGAAGAGAAGTCTCACATGGACGGCCACGAGCAACCTCTTCTTCCACCTGCAGAGGCTGCAGGGAGCCCTCCCTTCGTGGGTAGGAAGGAGGATTCCCTGAGGAGTTCACGACCCCCCTATCTTGGAAAATAAACATTTCTCAGCCAAGAGGGTGTAATTCAACATGGGGACTTAAGCCCACTTTTGATTCTAAATTTCTAGAAGCCCTCAGGTGGGAGGTAGACGGCAGCCTGCCACAGTCAGAGAAGGATATTTTATAAGCCAAAGAGTTTAGTTTCCTGTTATCATGTGCTTTTTCCTTAATCTTGAGCAAAGTCTTAGACAAACAATCGGTCTCATTGCAGCTGTGATGCCTTCAGGAGCGTACAAGGAACAGGACAGCCCTTCCTGCTTCAAGCCAGAGAGGAATAGCAGCCGTATTCGGGGAGAGATCTCCAAGGGGAAGAGGAAGGTGGGGGAGTAACACCTATAAGGGACTGGGGCCTCTCCCTCGTAGAAGTTCACCCTCACCTGCCAACACTGGAAAGTGAGGCTTTCTTTGGTTCCGGTGGGCAGATGTCCCTCCCCGTCAATGCGTATGTTGTCTGGGACGCCAAGGCTGCCTCATTGCTTATATCGAGTAAGAAGTGCCATCTTCTCCCTACCCCCACCAAGGAGCAAGGGGCACCCACCCTGTCTCATTCATCCGGCCACGGGTCCCAGTGTCCACAAGCCTGCAGTGGTCACCAGGTGGGAAACAGGTCTGCAGCCACGTGCATCAGGGCGTTTGAAGTCTGTCTAGAGAACTCTGACCTAATGGTCATCCCTAAAAAGACATCCTTCCCCCATCTCCATCTTGTGCTTCCTTTCCTAAAATGTTAGTTTGAATCACAGTAAAATAAACACAAGATTGACCACCTTGAACATGTTTTACAAGAGGTTGTTTGAGCCAAACTGATGACATGTGCTGAGCAGCAAAAGCTCACAGGCTCACTGAGCCCCGTGCAAGGGCACAGCTCGGTGACACTAAGCACATGCACGCTATTGTGCAGCCATCACGGCTGTCCCACTCCAGAACTCTTTTGTCTTCCCGAAGGACTCTGTGAATGGTAGCTCCTCATCCCCAGCCCCCAGCCCCCGGCCACCACCACTCTGCTTTCCATCTCCGTGAACAGGGCTGCTCTGGGCCCCTCACCTAAGTGGAAACACGCAGCGTGTGTTGCAATGGGCTCATTGCACCGAGCATAATGTCTCCCAGGTTTACACACATTGCAGTGTGTGTGTGTCAGACTTTCCTTCCTGTCTGAGGATGATATTCCTTTCTCATACACATCACATTTTGTTTATGCAAACAGCCACTGACGGCCACCAGGCTTCCGTCAGTTGTTTCCTCCTGTTGGCTGTAGTAAAGCATGCTGCTCCGAACATGGGTGCACACGTCTCTGCTCTGCGCTGTGCTCACATTTTTCTGTAAAGCATATGTCACCACCTGACACATTTATTGTGGATTACCTTTCCCTCCCAAATAGAATGCAGGCTTTTTGAGGTCAGAAACTTGGTTTTGTTCATTACGGCTGTGTTCCAAAAACTGACAGCTGAGTTTGGTGTATGGCAGGTTGATCAATAAATATTTGCTGAACGACTAGATAAATAGACTACTAGCCTTGACTCAGCCGAAGTTTCCATACTGAGTTCTATTCTGTGACTGACATTGCTGGATGCAGGGGGATTTTGAACAAAGTTTTCAGTTAGATGGTGCCTCACCTTCCTTATCTCTGCAATGGGTATCAGTCTTGCTTTCTAGGAATATTTGTGAGCTTCCCGTGAAACGGGGCAGGCGCAGGGTCACCGTGTCTCCTGGCAGACTGCAGGGCAGCCCACTGGAAGGGACAGCAAACTCCCTGACTGTAGCTTCAGAGGATTTTGTCTCTGGATTATTTGGGTTATTTCTGCTGGGGAGAAGCAGCTGTGTTTTGAAGGGATGCATTCATTTTCAATTAAAAATAAATTTTTCATAGGCTATCATTCAATGACAAAATATTATGCTCAACCGTAATGAAATGGTTACACCTTGAGGCTTTGTCATTTGGGTGGATTTAAATGGCATATGTGTGTTTCCTAGCCATTCTGAGTCTATATCTGTGGCTGAAAACCTGGGGATATTAACATCTGCGTATCAGGGTTATTGCGCAGATAAAAATAAATCTGATTCTAGCCTAGCAGGTACACAACAAATGTAAGATTCCCTCACTTTGCATTTCTACTAAAGCACAATGCAAAACAGTCTTACAGTGCTGATGACAGCAATAATATTTATTAAGCTTTACTATGTCACTAGTGCTATGCTAGAAACTTTATTCTTTTAACAAAATTAGCATTTCATATTCCTTTTCGTCTTCTCTCGGTTGTTCCGTCTAAGCCTGAGTTTTCTGTGGAAGCCAGAGATTTTCTGTAGCTCAGATAGCTCTTGATGCTCATAAAAGCTTCACGTCCCATTCCTGTCTTATAATAACACAACCTGTTATCTGCACCACAGGCTTCTCCCTGAGGCACACTTCCCATTATCTCACTGCTCTGATCGAGGGTTTGCAGTGGCTCTTGAGTGTCTAACAGACGGAGAGATGAACTCTCAACCCCCAGCCCCAGAGTCAGCCCTCTGACCACTGTCCATCCCTTTCCAGCTCTCCACCTCAGGTCTCTGTGCAGCCGGCCCCCTCCTGGGCAGGAACGCACCACGGTGCCCTGCTGATCAGCTCCCTGCTGGTCTCCTTCCTGTCAGCTTCGTTCATGCTCTTCCCCTGCCTGGGACAAGGGTTCTTTCCTTATTCCCCTTCATCTAAACCCAAGACCAACCAGAGCTCAAACCTACGGCATTTTGCCATGAATAATGTGCATTTTTTTTGCCCAAATTTTTGAGGGGAAAAATAAGGATGTGAGTTCTACTTGGGTAGTACTAATTCCATATCTATATAAAAGTGTTTAATTTTTTTATTGATGCTTATACGTTAACAGTCTAACTCTAGAAAGCAATAACGATATCTGTATACAAAATAATACCCTGGGTTATGATCATTGGTTTTGTTTCTAAATATAAATAAATAAATACATAAATAAGTTAAAAAATTAAAACAAACGATTTTTTTTTCTGAAAGTTTGGGCCAAAAATGTGGGTGTGCATTATAGATGGCAAAATATAGTGTATAATCTATATTTGTTTTGCTTTGAAATTTTTTTTTACTGGTTGATAGTTTCCAACTTCTCATTCACTACAGGTTGTTATCCTTCAAGGAAAATAAAATTATATTCTATTTCTTTAACGTTTCTCTTCACCTCTGAGCCTAATCAGACCTAACAGAAAACAGTTGGTACTTAATAAGTACAGAAATAAATCACTAGGATAATGATTAGTAGGCCACAGCCACCCACCACAAAAACTTCAACACCAAAAGATTTCAGCTTCAGCCTGTGAAGAAACTTTTGCTTAATTGATACATGCTATGTGCAGTGTTACTTTTATTTTGAATTCATGCATTTTGAAAGCCTGACTACTCAAGACGATTCCAGGAATTTGCAATCCGAGCTACGTAAAGAATGATTAAAATGTGGATAGTGTCACAAGAGTCACGTAGGGAAGGAAGGAGAAAACCGTCCAGTTTAGATTCCAGACTGGTGAAGGGTTGCTGCCCTGCGGCCTGACCTCTTCTCTGCCGGAACCTAACATAACTGTGTGCGTGAGCACTCACTTTCCTCGAGGTAAGACACTGCCATCCAACCAAGGTGTTTGCCAGCAACCACAGCCATCATTCTTATGTTAAAAAAACATGTGTAATTTTAGGTGTAAATAAGTTAGTTTATTTTTAAAATATAAAGCTCAGTATCCCATAGCTTATCTTCTTCTGTATGCTGCCTTGTGTAAGTGGATGGGACAGTAGTTAATGAACTTTCGTAAGAAACTGAGGAAAACAAAATAGTTGTAGACTGGACTCTTCTGGAGCTCACTGTGGGGCAAAACCAAGTGGCATGAGTCAAATACTCATTGTGCACACTTTCTACGGTTTTCTAGTATGGAAGTTGCAGACATCAAGTATGCAGTCTGAATACCTCTCACTGAGGGTTTCCTGAGCCAGCATCTAAGCTAAGGACAATTTTAACTGAGCCCAACAATAAAATAAAGTAAAATAAAATGACCTTCCTCTAGCTTCAAAGAGTTGGCTCTTTGCCTCCAGTCTGTCTTTGTACTATGCGGTCTCGGGATATCTTGCTGGTTTAGCTGTTCTAATGCTTGTTTTGTGTCTGAGACTCAACAATTTTCTCTTTTCAAACATCATTGCCAAGAAGCCCTTGACTTCACACAAGTTGATGATCCAGTAAACTACCTAATGCCACCTATAGCTCCAGCAGTCACTAGAACAGGCTCAGAACGCTCAAGTGCAAAAGATCCTTGGGACATGTCACCACCAAGGACTTGGGGATAAGGGGAATAATATCCAGTGAGAATGAGGGGAAAATCAAAACCTCCAAGGATTTAGGAGAGAGAAACGCAATTCTTCTTGGTGACTCAGTCTGGTTAAAGGGTCTAATAATGCAATAGAAGATGTTTGCTTATTTAAACAAGGTGTCACTGCAATATGGGGGTTTGATGGCAGAGAGGGCCAAAACCAACAGTCAAAAAAGTTGATGTTTGGATGTGCCCACCATCCATACACAGGAAGTGGGGGCTTTATTTGCCAGGCATACCCACCAAATACAAAATTAAGGAAAACCAGGCAGTTACAGTCATATGTTATTAAGCACTTGAATCATAACTTTCCTTTCTCTGAATCTATACTTATCAAAAAATATTCTGTGATTCAGTTTCCCATGACCTACATGAGCTTGGGTCCACTTGTCAGTTATATTTCATGTTGAAATTAATGAATTGGAATTTTGATTAATATGATTCAATGCATTCTCAGTGTTTTCCCAAAATGTGATCAAGTCTGGAACATTGACCAAATCTAGTTTTTTTTAAAGGTTTTATTTGTTTATTTATTTTTAGAGAGAGGGCTCGAGAAGGAGAAAGCAAGGGAGAGAAATATCACTGTGTGCTTGCCTCTCATGCACCCTTGCTGGGGACCTGGCCTGCAACCCAGGCATGTGCCCTGACTAGGAATTGAACCAGTGACCCTTTGGTTTGCAGCCCACACTCAATCCACTGAGCTATACCAGCCAGGGCCCAAATCCAGTTTTTATGTTCCCCAAAACTGTGGGTTGCATTGATAATTCATTTGATCATCCATTTACTCAATTAAATGTTTTTGAAAGCTTCTTATAGCCCCAACACTCTGCTTAGGAATATAGCATTGAGAAAAATAGATGAAATCCTGACAATCAGAGAGCCTATCATAAAAGATTTTTGGCATCAATGTTTAGAAAAAATGTTGAGTCTAAGGAAATGACTGGGTTCAGGAAGACATTCTGGAGTAAACTGTCTGAGCGGAGACAGGAATTAGGAGTTTGTGCAGTGAATGGGGGGAAAAGAAGGAGAAGAAAGAGGAAATGAGGGGAAAGAAAGGCAGGGTGAGATGAGGGAAGAGAGAAGCTGTCAGGTTAGGCATTTAAATGCTCGGGGGAGGCAAAACAGAGGGCTGACCAAGGGCCTGGGGGTCAAGGTTTAAGGAGTTAGGGAGCCACTGCATAACAGCCATGAACGAGCGTGATCAGATCTGCCTTTTGGAGAAATCTCTGGCCATGCAGCGACTGAACCAGGGGGGAGAGAGTCTGGAAGTGGACAGAACGTGGGCAGGGAGGCCCATCTGAAGGCGGTCGTATTTTGTGTGAGAAACAGTGGTGGCCCAAGGTAGAAACGGGGGATGCCACAGGCAAATTTCCGCCACAAGCAAACTGAGCCCTTCTGGTGCTGATTCCCGGGTGGGTGGGTTTGTGTACATTCTAGGACCTTGGGGGTCTCTCCAACGAACTCTCCTGTGAGGCTGGGAGTCTCTCCTGCTGCCACTGCAACCCCCACATGTGTTTTCAATCAGAGGTTTTGAGGCTTTATTTCCCCACACTGAAACCCTGGGTTGTGTGGTCTGTCTCGCTCCCCAGTTGTTCCTCCTGGTTTATCTGCATGCTAATGTGGGACCACCCGGTCCTCCAGCCACCACCTCACCTGCTCTGGTCTGCTAGCCACTGCCTTGCTATGAGTCCTCTCCACCATGGCTGCCTGTCTCCACCCCTCATACTGGTCTGGATGAATGTTTCTTCTTTAACTCCCTGGTTGTTGGACTTCCATACAGTTCAATTTTTCTGTCAGTTCCAGTTATTTTTTTGTTTTTAAATTTGTTGCCCTTTTTTTGGTTGTGCAAGGAGGCAAAGTGTATCTATCTATGCCTTCATCTTGGCCAGAAGTCAATATCCTTAATTGCATCTCAACAACTCCTTTATTCCTCATGAACCATTGAATTCCGCACACTTGTAGCTAATCCCTCCCCAAGCCCACCCCTCAAGGGCACTGTCTTTATGCTTTTTTTTTTTTTTGTCTGTGTGCCCTTGGTGACATTCCAAATGCAAATTCTGAGATTAGCATTTTTGGAGGTTTCACGGACTAGTTTTCCAGCCACTGTGGTACTTTTTTTCTTTTAACTAAAGAAATAAATTAGGTTCAGTTATCTTAACTCTTTCTCATGAATTTGGGTTTGATGCTCAAGGGTGATGAAAGAAAAAGATACATGATTATATATACGCAAAAGAAAACAATTGCTATCATGTTTTCTTAAAAGTAATTATCAAGAAAGGCATGAAGATTATTATATAAACTTTTGGCAGTCCCTTCATGAGGTTGGTGAAAGGGGCACTTACACACGAGTCATCACCAGTCTCAGAAGGACTCGGCACTGCTGGGGCGTCCTCTGGTGCTTCTCCGGCTTACTCTCTATTCAGTGACTGTTTCAGAACTGTCCTGCTTCCCTCGAACCTCCGACCCTGTCACCTGCCTTCTGGTGCTCAGCTTCTTAGAGTAAAGGGAAGCCATCAGCCCAGAACCCGCTCAGCTTCCTCTGCATCACCTGCCATCCGCATTCAGCCTCTACGGCGCATTAGGAGATGGTTCTTCCTTCCTGACCTCTGCTCGGCCTGCACTAGGATCACTTGCAGCCATCCCTTCCCTCTTCTGTGGCTTCAACTGGATTCTGTCCATGACCTGTTCATCTTCATCTCAAAACAAAGCAAAACAAAACAAGAAACTAGTCCTTGATTTGCACACCCTCCAACTGCCACCGTGCTCCTCTTCTCTCCTTTGGGACCCCACTCCTTGACAGATGGTGATAGGTTATGTTTTCTATCTCCTCACCTCTCATTGCTCGACCCACTCGCCTCACACCCATGTGGTCTCTGTCCGGGTCCCCCATGCCCTGCACACCCCCCTGTGCTCCTTTGACCTGATTGCTGCACAGCCTTGAACACCGTAACTCTTTGTTTTCCTTCTTGACGCTCCCATCCTTTGCTGGGTTAAATATCAGGAGTCCCTAGTGCTCCGTCCTGAGCTCTGTTCTCACCCCATTCTCTCCTTGGTGAATCTCACCTTTGCCAGCAGCTTCAACCAGTCGATGTGCTAACGACTCCCCAGCTTCTCTTCCCAACTCCAGCCCTAACTCCAGCCCTTGCTTACTTTACTTCCCCACTGGGATGTCTCCCACGTTTCTCAGGCTCCACAGGTTCAAGACTGAACTCGTCTTCCTCCTCGAAGTCGCCCCCTTGCATTGCTGCCTCGCTCAGGGACTGGGCCAGCCACGCAAGTGCAACAGCAGGAACCTGTGTGTTGTCTTCAACCTGTCACTTTTCACCTTCCAAATCCAGTACAACTATTCGAGTACCCAAATGAGTCTCGATTTTTCCTCCACTGTCACACTTTAGTCTAAACAACCTCTAAGGAATTCCAGTGAAACCAAGTGGCACACAGCTTTGGAGGTCCCCTCTCCCGAAGCTATCTTCCTACCCTCAGATTTAGCTAGTGCCAGTGGCTGTGGGTTTTCGTAGCATCTCACAATGAACTGTGGGATAACAATGAAGCGATGCTTAAGGACTTTATACAGAGAGGAAAATAAAAATCTATGAAACTCTAATATCTAAATTCTTGCATTATTCACTGGTTACATTCTACTTAAACTGTATTCTGAAAAAGGCTGACATTTGAAAAACTTCAGTGTGCACTTGACAACTATTAATTATTTAGTGATGAGGATTGTAAAAGATTAAAACAGACTGAAAATACTGCACAGAGCAGATTTTTCAAAAAGGCATGTGTGCACCAATAAACAAAAATTGATGGCAAAACCCCATTTAACACACAGTTACTTTAAAGCGAAGGGAAAAGTAAATCCTCGGTGGAAACTTAACACAAAGCAGCTTCGGATCGGGAAATCTGCGTTTCCAAAGGCGCCCCGTTGACAAGGCAGTGGCAGTAGACGGGCAGCACAGACATTTCCAGAGTCTTTTCCTCTCTAGAGAGCTCCAAGTGCTCTCGTGGAGAGAGGGCGTGGGTTGCGCAGGGGCGGCTTTAACACGGAAACCCTCTCCCTGCCAGCAGGACAGCCTGGGTGGCCGAAGCTCTCCACTCTCACAATGAATGACCAACTATAAGTAACCATGACAACAGCCTCTATAATCCTTAGCAGCGCCTCTTAGAAAAGAATATTGTTCAAGGTCAAACGCGACATTCGTGAAGAGGCCTTACTCTGTGCCCCTAGCCCAGGCTTGTCACTGAACAGCAGCCAAAACCGAGGCTCTCTCAACCTGGAGGGTGTTAGCCGAGGGGCCCTGCTAGCCTCTTCCCAGTGGGTCCTGCCAGGACTTCCCGTTTCTGTCTCTCCTACTGGACTGCCGGGGTCCCTCCATTGCCCAAAATCCGCTCTGTTGGGGCCAGAGTCGGGGCGGTGGCCGTGAAGTCCTTTCACTTAGTCTTACGTCACTGAGCCGAGTGGCTCCCGGGCTGTGGAGAAGCCCCCGGCTGGAGCCCTTCTCCCTGCAGCCGCGATGAGGCCTGCAGGAACCCAGGGGGTGGGCCCCGCGGTGCTCACCTTCCTTATCCGAAATGTGTTGATCGCACATTCCTGTCAGTAACATAATTTTTTAGCATGAACTCCCCCAATATATATTTTTTATTAATTATAAATATAATGATTTGCCAAAACCTACCTATTAAATAGAATAAGTATATTATGTAGATTAAATGTTAATATTATATATTACACAGGTTACAATGAAATAGATTAAATATGTATTAAATAGTAAAACTTCATGCAGTCTTTCAGAAAAAGCAGGTCTAATATTTTCTTCCCACTCTCTCTCAGACTGTTCTGCACACCTCGTGAGTTGCTTACGTGGCATTCTGAAGATCTTTGCTGCTCATTTCCGGCAGGCTCTGCATCCTGAAACACAAGTCTCTCCCTGCTTGAAACCCTTCGTTGGCACCGCGTGGCCTCAGGGTGAAGCCCAAATGCCTTGACGTGGGCTTTAAAGTCGGTCTGGCACTGATCTCACTGCTGCTCGCCTGTCCCACCGTTTAGAATCGCAGTACTTGTTTTCTCTTTATGCCATAATGTTCCCCTTCCAGGACTTTGCACTGACTTTCCCCTCTCCATAGAAATCCTTCTCTCCACACAGTCTTTTCCATAACTGCAATTTCCAGAAAATCCCCAGTTCTCCTCCTCCACTCCCTACTGCCTTGTCAGGGTTTGGAACCTGCTCACGCTTTCCAGCATAACAGAGTCGTTCTTGGTGCGACATACACCATAGCTCATGGTGAGGACGACCTTCTAGTGAGCTTGCTAAACGTTGGGATCAATTTCTAACAAAAAGGCTCGGGTTGAGCCAGTTAAAATGGTTCTGGTATGAAACAGGGTCCCGACTCCCTCCTCACCAAACAGCTACCAGCTCTGGTGCTGGGAGCTGAGGGGAAGAGAGGATGTTCCTCTTCCTTTTCTTCCTGCCTTCTTCCTTCCCATTGTACCTGGGCTGCACTTACTATGTGGTGTAGTGGGCGGTTTTCATGACTCACGGTCAGAAACGAGTGTTATAGTAGACCCAGTGCCCACATACATGTGCACACATGTACACATGCACTTGTGCACGCATGTCATTTATTTGCCCCTTTCTCAAGGGGGCTACTTATTTGCCTCTGACTCCTTAACCCCTTGATGCAACTCTCCTTTTTCCTTTTCCCATCAAGCCTTCGGTCATACCAAATAATTGATTTTATTAGGGTTTTTTTTAATGATCTGAATCTTACACTAGACTGTAAGCAAGGATCTTTGACTGTTTTGTTCACTTATTTACCCCAAATGTCCAAAACAGTGCCTGGCATATTGTATGTCCTTAACAAAGACTGAAGCAAATGAATGAATGAATGGGGTTGAACCGTTTCATGACACTTAGCCGCACACATGAAACATAGGCATGTGTTTCTCATCTTACCTATTTAAAAAAAAATGGACCAAGATATACTAATGGGTCAAAACCTGAACTTTCAAAAGCACTGACCCAGGCTGTTCTTTCAGGGGCCTGCATCAGGGGACCTTGATATGGCCGGAGAGAGGATACTGCAGGGGCCAGGAACCTTCGAAGGGGGTGCTGCCGAACTTACAGCAGAGGGCGGGTGTGAAGGAGGTCAAGGGCAGGCCATGAGGGGAGGTGTATCCAACCAGTGTGGGGGTTAACACTAGACCCTTCGGGAGGGGGAGCCTCATTTCCCTCTCCCTGAGAGGCGAGCTGGGCTTGGAGCTCACTTCTAACGAAAAGTGATGTGAAGCTGACAGTGTGTGGCTTCCCAGTCCAGCTGGAAAAAAGGACCATGGTGTCTTTTTGCCTTCTCTTTTGGATCACCGACCATGGGGGATGCCAGCCGCCATGCCACGAGGACGCTACAGCAGCCCCACGGAGAGGACCACTCGGCAGGGAACCCAGGCCTCCTGACAACAGCCGCGTGAGAGGGTCGTCCTGGGAGCAAGCGCTGCAGCCCCAGTCAGGCCTTCAGACGACGGCAACCCCGGTGGCATCTTGACCGTGACCTCACAAGGACCCTGAGCCGCACCATCTGACCAAACCAGCCCCGACATCCTGACCCCGGAAACTGAGAGCGCGAAAATGCTTGCTGTTCTAAGCCACTGGGTTTTGGAGTACTTAATGTGCAAAAGCAGGGCATTCGTGTAAGTGTAAGCAGTTTTAAAAGGCATTCACTCGTATGATACAATTTTATGTGTAGAAAGTGAAACAAAAATTTTTTTTATAATACAAACCAAAATGTAAAGCTTGTTAAAGTATTCTTGGCTGGTGGAGATTTCAAAAGACAGCATCTTGGTTTAGCTTATTGTTGCAAAAGCTGCAGCTGCTGCTCTGCGTGAAAAAGTTTCGTAGATTTCCAATTCTTTAAGAGGAGTCCTGGGCCAAAGACAAAGGGAGGCTTCTTCCCCTGCCAGAATTATTTTTTTTTAAGTAAGTGGAAAATTCAGCACTCCAAGACACAGGAATCAATCAAAAGTTCCCCCTCCACTTTGTTGTTTGCTCCCACACTTTTAGATGCAGAAGTCTGGGTTGGGTTGGGTTTGTCACGTTCCTCAGTTCATGGCACTTTCACGGTGGTCCTTGAGATGCCCCCACTTCCTTTAGTTGTTCAGTTCAGTCCTCACGTTCCCATCCCCCCCGGGTATCCGAGGCCACCCTCCTAGGGTCCTAGGGTCCGAGTCCTTTCATTTGAGTACTCTCGCAATGGGTGCACACCAAAGCTGGCGTTGTGCTCTAGACGTTTCTCTGGTTCTTCTTTTATCCATGGCTCTATATTGACGAGGCTCCAGTGTTGCCACGTGTACCATTGCTTCCTCAGTTTCCCGATCCGTCTGCCCGTGGATGGTCACCTTTCACGGAAATTTCCGTAATGAGACTTCCCGCTGCACCTGTGTGAGGGTTCTGTAACCAGCACGGGACAGCCTGACAGGGTGCCTGCGCAAGCTTGCTTTGACTGAATGCCAGTAGATCGTTTTCTGGAGCGTCTGTACCAGCTATGTGGGACCAAGCGGTGGTACGTGAGGATGCCTGCATTCTTGTGTCCAGCCTTGTAGTTCTTGTCTCATCTGTGGATATAAATTTGTATCTCATTACTTTATTTATGGTGCTCTGTTACTGAGGAATTTGAGTGTTTATCTGCTTGTGAGCTACGCAGCTTTTTTCTTCTGTGGACTGCATGCTCAAATTCTTTATGCATTCATCATCAGGTTTCTTTTCATTTTGATTTGCAGGAATTTCTAAAATAGTCAAGATGCTAGTAAAATTAATGTTGAGAACATAAACTAATATTTTCTTTTAATCTGTGATCTCTGTTAATTTTTTCACGGTGTTCTCTGTTGAATGGAAATCTTTAATTCATCCCTCAGTCACAGAGACATTGTGTCTGTTAACTGCACAGCATTTACCATTTGCAAAGGAAGGCTTCAGTCCTGATGGAGTCTGCCTTAGCATGTGATCCAAGGTTCAAACCCAATTTTATTTCTTTCCATAGAGGGGCATGTGCATTTTTTCCCCTTTTATTTTCTCTGCCATAGGCTGCCCCACACACCAGTTTCTTGGCTCTCTGCTGGTTTCTTTCTTTTTGTCTTCAAAGTCTAAATACAGAAGGTTTCTTCTGTCTCGGGTATAAGATAAACAGAGAAGTTCATCCATGGTCAGGCTGAGAGGCTAGGAACCGATCCCTGTCTTCCTGGGTGGGCTCCTGGCCCTTTTCAAGAATAACTGGGATCGATGGCAGCGATAACATCCCACCAGAGCCTCTTCTCTCCCCCATGGGACACGGGGCACTGGGCCCTCTGTTTTCCAGTAAAGGCAGTAAGGTGGACGTGTGAAGAACGAGCAGGGATGCCTTCTTGTGATGAGGTGAAAAAGCTTTGCAGAACCCTCCTACTTTCTGCTCTGCCTTTTGTTACGAGTTATGTTAATCATTGGTGAAGGGCACAGCCCAGACCTTGCAACATCGTGTCCTTGGAGCCTCAGCAGCACTTCATCAAGCCCACATTTTCCCCAATGAAGGGAAGACTCACACGTGGCCAACGCTGAGAAGCCCCCAAAAAGGCTTTTCCACATGCCCCCGGCGTACACTACACTCACTCTTTCCCCCAGAATGGGACTAGATACAGCAACTCCTTGTCTTTGGCATTTGCCACGGGAAAAGGCAGAAGGGGGCTTCTATCTTTTTGTCTTAGTATCGCAGGACTTGCAAAGTAATGACACCCCCGCCGCACCATCCAATAACGACAATGGTGTGAGACAAGCCAGCACTCACAAATCTGAAGCAGATGTTTGTGTGAAGTTCTGAAACAACTCTGGATGCAGTGGCTCCCATTCAGTTGGACCTTGATGAAAGTGACCTTCAAACTAAGTCAGCTCCCAGTTGGCCGCTGGCCATTGGGTCCAAGGCCGATGCTTCTGGTTCTCATGAATTTATCTAAACATTGTATTTTGACATGGGCTGATTGTCTTCAGCCAAAAAAAAAAAATAGTGCTATTTCTTAGAGTTTTCATAGCTTGGGAGGCTGTGGCCCTCAGAGGGGCCATGTTGACCACTTGATTAGTTTTAATTTAATTGGTGCATGTGCTTCTCTGCCCCCACCTTGGAACAGCCTGGCCTCTTTGTAGCCAGGCAACAGCCTGACATGGTGCCCTGCCGCCCCTGCCTTCTCCCGAATCTTGGTGAAGGCGGTTCCGGGCATGTAAGCTCAGCCTGTAAAATATACTTATGGTTACCAGGGGAATACAAACAGGGTGAGCAGCACCTGGGCAGAGCCTGGGCAGCAGGGGAGGAGACAGCTATGGGTGTAATAGAACTAAAAGCACAAGGATGGAGGGACCGCTGTGGGGTATCGCTGGGCGTTGTATGTTTCCACTCAGAGCTTGGTCCTTAGGCCAAGTTTGGGCTCGTAAATGTTCTTAAACCATAAAACTTGGGGACTAGTTTTGGCTTAGTTCTCTCAACAATTCTCTAGCTGTTACTAATTCTTTTTCCTCTTAGGTCTTAAAAATTATATACTCACATGACCCACATTGAGCAGCCTACACAAACAAACTTTGTCATTCCATGGTTCTTCACATGCAAGGCTGTCTCCCGACCCACAAGAGAAGGCTGAGCTCACATCTGATGCGACTGGAGTCCCTGCATCAGTTGTCCAGAAGACAGAAGTGACCATGTAAGAACTTAACATGTAATGTTTTCCCTGCTAACGAAAGACTTAACTTGAACTTGTGCATTGCTGAAGTTTTTCCAGGTTAGATCTGTGCAATTTCACGATCAGTCATGTGAACCTGTGCCATGGAAACATGGCGGCCGGGGGCTGCGTGTGGCTGCAGAGTGCTTGGAATGTGGTGGCCCAAACCGAGCTATGTCTAAAGCATGAATTGCACACCAGATTCTGAAGGCTTAGCATAAAAAAAAAAGTAAAATATCTCACAGTAGTTTTTTTTTTAATTGATTATATAACCAAGTGATCATATTTTGATATTGGATTAGATAGAAAATATTATTAAAATTAATTTTACCTATGGCTACTAGAAAATTTTAAACCACATTTGTGGCTCCCACTTTTCTATCAGGCAGCACTGACCTGGGACCTGGCTTGGGGTCCCTCAGCCCCAATTCCTTGCCCAGGGACTTGAATTGGAACACATGATCTCATCCACACTGGTGCAGGTCCTTCCATGTGGCTTGGCCAACCCCTCAAACATCGTCCAAGAGAGCAATCAGAAGGAGTCAGTGAGGATTAGGGCCGATGACTGGTCTCTGGTTACAGCCTACAACAGCCTGGGAGGCCAGCTGCGTCCGAGGTTACCTGGCATGTGGCAACTTATGTGCCTTCCCACATGCTCAGCTGCCAGGGCCTGCGCGTGCAGAAGGCCAAGGCCATTCATTCTATTCCATGGAAATGGTAACTCTCGCCCTGAGCAGAACCTGTCATTGTCAGAAGTAACAGGATTGTGGGGTCAACACTGAGACAAAAATTAACAACCTTTTGGCTTTATGATTCCAGGGTTAAAACAGTGTTTCTCCTGTCCCCACCGGGCTCCACAGCTGGCATTCCCCGGGGCTCTCAGCCACGATGCCTCTCTTGCATGCTTGAGCACTGGGAGTTGTTCTATAATTTGCCATCCATTTAATCAAAGCTGAGTTTTGTTTCACTTTAATCTTTTGGTGGCTTGCTGAGTCAGGAGTTCCTATCATATTTAAATCAGTGGGATAGTGTCAGATTATCTCCCCAGAGTAACACCAGAGACCACAGTGTGAGGGCTGGAACCGAGGGCTGGCTTCTGAAAACAGCCCGCCGGTGGTGGGAAGCCAGCTGCGTGGAGCTCACCGGGCACGCTGCACGCCGTGGGGCTCTGCGGCGCATCCCCGGACAAGCCAGTCTCAGACGACACGTCTCCCGTAAATGCTTCAGCGTGCATCCTTAATAAGAACGTTTCAAAGAATATGGCCACTCTGACATTTATCACTGATGAAGACTGATAACCATTGCTTAGTATAAACTAATTTCCAGAGCATATTTGAAACGTCCCACTTTATCTTAGAAATGTATTTTTGCAGGTTATTTGCTTGAAGCAGGACCCGAGCAAGTATCGTGCATTACACTCGGTGGCCTTGTGTCGCTTTTCTGCGTGCTAAGACGTGTGAAAGGAAGGGGGGCGTTTGTCTGCAGACTCTGCCACAGTCTCTGTGGGCTGCCTGCTCCCTTGTGGTGTCATTGGCTTGTTCTTCGAACTCCCGTCTTTCGTGGAAACGGACAGTTAGGCCTAGATATCTGAACAATAGGTTCGCGTTCAATGTCACAGTCCAGAACCCTTCGTACGAGGTGCTGTGTGCTTCTTTGGGCAGCGCCCTGTGTGACACACAGTGACTTGTTGTCCCACTTTGGGAAGGGCCAAGGTCGATCAGGATGTGAGTGGTCCCCGAATTACGAAGCTTCCCACCGGCATCTCGTCTGTTGGTTTGGGTCGCAATGAAAGAAGCCCTATTTTATGCCCAGACCATGAGGACAAGCAGGGCCTGTGTTTTGGGCACAGAAGTGCTTGAAGTGGTTGTGGAGGTGGCCGTAGGAATGTCCTGGGCTCCTGCCACCTGCCTGCGAGAACACCTACCTTATTCCAGCGTAGTCCTCATCAGCAGTTTCACAGAATCCATATGGGGAACGAGAACTTTAATGCCAGAGAGGAATGATGGTGAGGTGGTGTGTATGTGTTTGTGTGTGTGTGCGGGTAAGATCGGAAAATAAAACCCTATCGTTTAGCCTAAAATAGTTCCTCTACTGTTTTCAGGGTGAAACGTTCCTTATTTGATGAAGTTATGTTTACTATAGTTGATGACTGGCCAGACACGAAATTGGAAATGTTATTTTTCTGCTCTGTGAAGTCAGAAAGCTTCAGGTAACAGGTTAACATGACTCTCAACCCAGGTGGTGTCTGAGCACTTCAGGGGCCACGAGCTTTTTAACATTTTTCCAAGGGGAGCATGGGTTAGGGAACAAAACGATTGAGAAACACTCGTCTAAAACTCAATTAGCCCAGGGAACATAAACCCTAACTGATGACAAAGGCGACGATAACTATTCAAGTCTTCTTTTCTTTTTACCTGTCATGGTACAGTTATGTTCCACAGCCCTTTGAAAAGAAACAGTCGCCATCGGACACCCCCTCACACCCACTGGAATGACTGTGATGGAAAAGAGCTGGTGACAACTGGTGGCAGAGACGCGGAGGAGCTGGGACCCTCGCCCACTGCCGCTAGGAACGGGAACTGGTCCGGCCCCGGGGGCAGCAGTCTGGCGATCCCCAGAGGGCACACAGAGATCCCACTGCTGGGGCACACCCAAGGGAACTGGAATCATACGTTCACACGAACACTCGCACACAGACGCCCACAGCAGCATCGCAGTGACAGCCGAGAATGGCAACCACCCAGTGTCCATCAGCTGATGAAGAGATTGATAAAATGCAGTGTGTCCACGCAGTGGAGCATTATGTGGTGGTAATAATAAAAAATGAAGTGTCGTACATGCCACAATGTAGATGAACACGGAAAACATTATGCTCAGCAGGAGAAGCCGGTCCCAAAGGACCACAGGTGGTAGGATTTCCTTTACATAAAACGCCCGGAACAGTCAAATCCACGAGACAGAAAAGTGGATGGGGGCGCGATCACTCCAGGAGCGGGGCTGGGAATGACGGCTCAGGCACGTGGTGTTTCCTTAGAGGGAGCACACACTCGACAATTGCCTAGTGATCGTGGCACAGCTCCGTGTGTGTGTGAAAACCACTAGATCATACACTTCAAATGGGCAAATGATGTGGCATGTGGACTATATCTTCATGAAACTGTTATGAAAACAACCAACCACCAGCCTTTCGAATAAGTCTTGCTTTAAAGACACGAACTGTTCTGCTGGCCTACCATATGGAATCGCGTGGACCAGAGAATTTCAAACTCAGTGTTGATGTTTTGGTTGTCCGCTCTTCGTATCTCTTTGCTGTCCTTCTCTCATTCTTTCCCCATTTTCTACATCGTAATTTAAATGAACAGGACTGCTTATTTTTTAACTGACAAAGAAAGGTAAATCTGCTCATGTAACTGGTATGAATAAACTCACTTAAAAGGTCAGATTAGATCAGAAGGTTGCTTCGTGGATGAACATTTGGAGTAAAGGATATTAGATCAACCCATTTCCTGAATCAAAAATAGGGAACATAGGATCTCATAGGGCATGTGTAGAATAGTGGGTGGTATTTTTAAATTGTATGACCGCTTTTTAAGAGGGGGGCAGAAGCGAATGAGAACTGTGGATGGAGGACCCAGGGAGACAGGAAGACCCTGGGTTGTTGGCCTCTCGGAGGTCTCGGTGGTACTCTGACCCGAAAACGCCCTACAGTATAATCAAGTCAGGGTACAAGGAGTGTGAGTCTGTGAAAAACAGCTCTCGAATTCCCAGTCAGGGATGGTATCTAAAAAAGCAGACTGTCCTACTAAATAACTCAACCCAGTGACTGATAACACAGGACCAGCAGCATTTCCAACTACAGGAAGTGGGAATTTGAAACGCAGGGCACTGCCGCTACAACCTGTGTCATGAACTCAAAATGCAGAGGGGTAGAATGCGCAAAAATAGACCTTAGTTCATTGTTCAAAATGCCAGGTGATTGCGAGGGAAAACACCTAGGCAGAAGGTTCCATGGAGGCCCTTTCTGACTGGGGCACAGCTGGGGCCCTCTCGGGTCCTGGCTGTCCCCAAGGGAGTCTGGGCCAAGCGATGAGATGCAAAGACCCTGTCTCGAGAGAACAGAGGTTCCCCGAGGTGAACCAGAACAAGCAAGGACCGGGGCTGGTGGCTCTTCACCAACCTTGAATGGCTCATCCCATGGTGAGCTCATCCTTGCTGACCAGGAGTCGGAGGCAAAATCACCCCAAACGGGATGCTCCTGAAGGAGGGTGGGAACACCAGCTATTTTGTGAAGCCATTTCAAACTGCAGTTTTCATGAGAGGAACACAAGAAAAACCCAGAGTGGTGGAGAAAGACCTTCACGAGCAATAGTCTTAATCTGTGACCTTTTAAGATCATGCTCCCAAGTGTTTAAAGCCCCAGGTGTTGCTTTCCTAAGTAAAGGCGCAGGGTGCCTGGGTACTCGACCTAAAGGGGTGAATGAAGTTAAATGGAAGGGCAAGAGTTACCAGGGCTGTTTTACGGCTCCGGGAGTTAATTTGTTCAGACCTCTGCCACTGCTCTGGCGGCAGCACGGCCGGTCCAAGACCCTTCCTGCTGTCTCCGAGGGGCCTCGTGAAGTCTCGGGAGACCCCATCTGAATGGGACATGCTGCAACTGATTGTCCCCACAGACTGTACCTGACGGTTTAAACAGGGTGCTGTGAGAAGATGGTGCTCAGGCTGGGGTTGCGTCTGTTTACAGTTGAGTTAGCACATTTCCATTAGAGCTGTAAACCTGGCGGATCCGCCAGCCTTCAGCTTTATTTGGAAGCTACGGTCCCCTGCACACGCTGCACTGCACAAGTGTCACTTCAGCCGGCATCGTAACAGCTTTCACAGGATCCTCACCTCAGACAGTGCCTGCCGAGCTGTCAGGGGAGAGGGAGTCACGTTACAGAGTGAGAGGAGCCAACGGGCTATTTATAACTTCGCCCTTGAATGCTGCCTACACATAAAGTTATTGATCTGAATGGCCCAGTTCTGAAGTGACACTGTTCTAATTTTTAAAGTGAAACTACAACTTGTAGCAATCCACTGATCCCATAAATCCCAAATACAGCTTTTTACATCTTGAATATGATTCACCTGTCATATGATACATTCATTTAAAGTCTACAGGTGAATGCTCTTTTGCAGCCATCATCACAACCTGACTCTAGAAGGTTTTCATCCCTTCCTGGAGGAACCTTGTCCCCATTAGATGTCACTCCCATTGTCTCCACTCCCCACCCCCACTCAAGCCCCACGCGACCATCAGCTACTTTCTGTATAGATTTGCTCATTCTGGACATTTCACAGAAAGAGAACCATGTACTACGTGGTCTTTTGTCTTGTTTCTTTCACTGAGCATGGCATTTTCCAGTTCACCCAGTTGTGGCATGCATCAATACTTCATTTTTATTGCCGAATGAATGGCATGCCATTGTGTGGCTAGACACATTATATTTATCCATTCCTCAGCCGGTGGACACCCAACACAGAAAGTTTATATAAGAAAAGAGCAGTGGCTCATATACAGCCACGCACTTATCTTGTTGTGTGTTACGCACGTCTTGCAAGAATGTCTAACTCCTAGGTGAGGTGTAGTTTCCCTGGAGGCCTGGCTATGAACTGGGATACAGAAAATGAGCTAGAGAATGCATAGTGTTTTATTCCGGCATTCCCGGATGAGGGGAGCTTTCCTCTGACCTCGGCTCGCCATGCTTCTAAAGAGCTCTGACCCAGTGTAGCAAGCCTGTGCAGGATGCTGCAGCTGAGTCTGGGCGCTGTTTACCCGCTGCAGATGCTTCAGCAAGGGCGTCCTCAATGGCCAGGAACACCTAGACAATCCCCAGCTGGATGCATTCTCGAGAGCGGGGCCTTTCCAAGGGCTGCCCAGTGTGGGCTCTGCAGAGGGGAGGTACACGTGGAGTCTCAGGCTGCAGAGATGCAGGCGATGGGTTAAATTTAAAGTTTTCACACTGGCATTCAAAGTTTCTCTGGCATTTCCTCTAAGTTGTGTGAAAGTGTTTGAAATTGGCCTCATGATGTTTTATATAACTTAAAACACTTCTTTATATATTCTATAATTGTATCTTTAATAACAAAGAAAATTTAATTTTAAAAATTTTCCCCATTAAGAATTGGTTCATTTGAAGCTCCTTATAGATGTACTGTTCTTTTCTGTTGAATGCAATGGACTTTACCTTTAATTTCCAAGCACATGGGTATTTGCTTTGCTTTGCAATATTCCATCAGTCTTAACTGGAGGTCTGAAATTCTGAGAATTCTAGTAAATTTCCAGTATGCCTTAATGCAGTACCTACACGCACGATTTTCCTTCGGAATTATTTACCGACTCTACTGCCTGAGCATGCACATTGCCAGTCCAGCTGAGCATGCCCAGTTGCTGTCCGCTGCTCAGACCGGAGGGTTAGTGTCTGTGCAGACACTACAGGAGTGAGCTCTGGGAACAGAGGGGCAGCCGCCTCACCCCAGGTTCTGGCACTGCCCAAGGCTGCAGCTGCTGCCACTGTCATCACCACGCATCAGGGCCCAGGTCCTGGCCTGGCCACCTGGGGACTCCATGGTGCCGAGCCTGTCCCCCGGGCTGACGTGCATGTGCCTGGCCATGCAGCCAAGAGCTCCATGCCTGGGTCGTGCTGCTCACATGCATATCCATCAACCCCTAGGATGTCACTTATAAGACACAAGTTCAAAGGTAAAGTTACTAAGAACTGCAACAGAAGAGCATTAAAGCACATGCTTAGTGAAAGGAGCTAGTCAGCTATGACCATGTATCATATGATTCCATTTATATGAAACTGAGTCACAAACTCGAAGCCAGCCCTGGCTGTCATGTGCCCATTTCCCACTGCGGTGCCACCTCCCATCAACAGCCCCTAAGGGCCATTGCAGGTGGAGGCAGCCTGTGTTCCACCCCTCCCCCACCCTGCTGTCACCCAGAGCAGTCACCCCACCTCCTCCACAGGCGCCTACAGGACACGTGGCAGGCAGTCTCCCAGAAGCGGCTGTGCCCAACTCCTCCGAGGACTTTCAAGACGATTACCCGGCAGTGCCAGTGGACCCTTGAAATCCAACTGAGCTCTCATATCATCCTCCCTTGCTCCCAATCCACGTGCTGCCTGTTTTGCCAGATAAGGAACAGGTATTCCTTGCATGAATTGGACCATGCTTCCTACCCACGGCCCCTCTACCCTCCTTGCTGGTGGCAGTGTCTGCAAGGTGCGGGTGCAACAACATTCAAAGAGATCCATAGTCTAACAAGGCAGGTGTTACATTCTAAAGGGTACAAGAGAGGACGTGTTTGGATATTGCTGTTCTATGTTTAAGCTATCACATTCCAAATAGAAAAGCTAACCTGACCAGAAAACACATCTTTGTTCACCTTTTCCTGAATATTCTGGATAAGTCTTGGGCCGTGGTCCTCATCGCTGACACACAGTAACAGCTGGCTTCCTTGGAAGCCAGCGCTGGCAGGCAGCCCGTGGGCAATGCGGTATGGTGAGCAATGGTGTAACCAGCATCAAGTACACGGTGTGAACTGCAGAGACAAGATGATCTACATTGTTTCCATACACACAGGATGTTGACAATGGGGAAGGTGCGCATGTGCGGGAGGGCAGGGGTCTTATGGAAAATCACTTTGCTTTCTGCTCAATTTGACTGTGAACCTAAAACTTCTTTCAAAAAACTTGTCCACTTTTTAAAATCTGGTTAAAAAAATGTATGAGACACAAAAAAGCAAGAGAAAGCAACTTATTAAGACATAAAGTTATCAAAAAAAACAAAAAAAACCCACCCACAATCCAGCTAGTGCCCAGGTGTTGGAACTATCAAACAGGGTCCTTAAAGTAAATATGAAATACACGTCAGTGGGGTTAGTGGGAAACGTGAACAACATGCGTTAATGAACAGGAGGTTTTTGCAAAGGGCTAGAATCTATCACGCAGAGTGAAGTGGAAACTCGGTGAACAAACAGCCGTGGTATCACGGATGAAGAATCCCTGTAATGAGCTCGGCAGCGGCCTGGGAAGAGCTGGGAAGACAATCTATGGATGTGGAGACAAGTCCATAGAGATTACCCAAACTAAAACATAAAGAGAAAAATACGTAATTTTTAAAAAGCCCAGAGCAACCAAGAGCTGTGGGACAATATCAGGCAATATAATACGTGTGAACCGAAGTCCCAGAAAGGACTAAAGAAATATCAGAAGAGATCATTGTGGAGAATGTTCCAAGGTCAGTGAAAGACAGCAAATTGCAGATTCAGGAAATGCAGAGAAGAACCCCAAGCTAGAGAAGGGAGAAATCACCTGGGCGCTTCAGGGCCAAGGTGCCAAAAACCAAGGATACAGGTAAAATTTGGAAGGTGGCCAGAGTAAAAAGCAACCTTATGCTGTCCTTTCACTTTGCATGTCCCTGGGGATGTGTGTCACAAGCATCTTCTTATTGCTAAGTGCCACCTGGATGTCTTCTTCAGCGAGGGGTCATGGCCTTCGGCCCATTTGAACTGGTGTTTTTATATTGTTATCGTTGAGTTTTAAGAGTGCTTTACATATTTTGGACAATGGTTGTTGATCAGATGTGTCTTACAGATATTCCTCCTAGAGTATGGCTTATCTCCTGACAGTGCCTTTCGTAGAGAAGAAGTCTTTAACGATCATGAAAGCCAGCCTCGGGTCCCTTTCATGGACGGTGCCATTGGTGTTGCGTCTGAAATGTCACAGCCATGCCCAAGGTCATCGAAGCTTTCTCTTATTTTAGGAGTTTTGCAGTTTTGCATTTTACGTGTAGGTCTGTGATCCATTTTGAATTAATTTTTGTGAAGGGCACAACATCTCTGTCTAGATTCATATATATATATTTTTAGCATGTGGATGTCCAGTTGTTCCAGCACCATTTGTTAAAAAGACTGTATCCTGACATTTTAACACTGGTTTTCTCGTTGTTTTTATAGAAGAGATCATTTTCAGAGGTCTCATTTTGTTCGTTTTCTGACATCGAACCCCCCGAAAGGAAGCAGGGGGTCTGGGCGTCACATTCACCCCGAGTGCGCATTCAGGCCCCCAGTTCTAATGCACAGGGGCAGGCGCAAGGCCCGCGGGCCGGACCTGGCCCTCCGCCTGGTTTTATCCGGCCTGGCACCTTGTTTCTACCCAGCGGCAGCACCGAGCTCCCTGCCCCTAGTTAAGGAGTAGTTACGTTTATACAGTCCTGAAGTTACATTCAGCCCTTTGAAGGCAGCCATGAGGCTGATGTGGCCCCTGTTGGAAATGAGTCTGACACCCCTGATCTAACATCTTGCATTAGGCTAGCTCGGTTTTTCTGAAGGTGTTGATACACCCATGGTCACCTGCCACGGCAGTGCAACCCCACACATCTGCCACGTCCACTTGCGAGACGGCTCAGATTTCTGTTTGAAGCACAGTTCTCAGTGTCATAAAGCATCCTCAGACACTCTGTCCTCGAGGAACCAAAACAAATACATGAAAAAACAACATGATCCCTTGGTAGCTCTAATTAATTTTGTTCCATTAGTTCTGCACTTTTCACACTTCTGTCACATAATTATTTGTAAATTAGGTTCATAGATGTTTCTTAATTTGTAATAATTTTATCACTCAGAAGATAATTGTTTAATTATTTTTCCCTAGGAGGACCATGAAAAAAAATCTAGACTTTTAAAAACTGTGAAATTAAATCGGATGGGAAATTCAAACAGTCACAGTCCCCTTTGCTCTGACATCCCAGATGGTGTGTATGATTTATATTCAGTTATGCAAAATGACAGCTGTCAGAAGCAAATATTTTCAGCATACTAATAAGAGCAAAAGCAGCGACCCGTTCTGTATAAGTAGGAAGGACACTGATTAAAAAATGCTGAGAACTCTCTTGGGCACAGCAAGAAAAAGAGGCTCACGTACTGTCTTCAGGTAGGTTAGTGCCTTGATCAGGAAATAGAACATCAGAACCCTGAGGCCCTCCCCCCCACGACAGCAGAAGCTGACTGTGTGACTTCGGCTACGTGCCTTCGGGAACTCGGTGGGCTATGAACTAATAAGTAGACTAGGAAGACTAATAAGTAGATAGCAATAGCTCACGCAGTCGACATCAAAATCGGGGCATGAGATGGCACCCCTGTCAGTTGGGGAGCTGAGGAGGTCGTTCTACAGTGTGACCTAGCATAGGGTCAAAGGCCATGGCCTGTAGCACCCGACCTCCTAGGTCAGCTCAGAGTGCTGAAGACTGATTAAGGATCCTGGACCGGGGGCTTAGGAAGCCCAGCATATCTCAAGGAAGGTGAGAAGAATAAATGCACCCCCAGACACAATGCAGTGCAAATGAAGGACACGGAGGACTTCGGAAAGAATGCGGAGGAAAAAAGGCGGGTTCCCTTGAAAGGAGTGGCTTCGTTGCAGCTGAGTCCTGCTCAGCAATGACAGAAGCCAGAGGATGGCGGTAACTTCGTTTTACTGAAAGAAAATAATTGCCAATAGTCTTATATCACGTGAAAATAGTTTTAAAGAACGAAAACAAATAAAACAACCCTTCGGCAAACAAAAACTGAGAGAGTTCACCACCAACAGCTGCACACTAAAGGAAATTTGAAAGAAGGTGCCTTGCCAGACTTGAAGACAAGGCAGCGGAAAAGGCTGAGATGTAGGAAGGAATGAAGAGCAAACAAAGAAAATGACAAAAATGCAGGTTTACCAGTAGCGATAGGCTATGCTGAAATACAGCAGTGCCACAGAAAGAACAGAGAACCCCTAAGACGCAGTGGCTGCAACAACCTGGGTTCACTCCCACACACGCCCCGAGTCCGTGTGAGTCGGCTGGAGGCTGTGCTCACGCTGCCTCCTCTCAGGATGAAGGCCGACGGGGTAGCCAGCCTCTGGAGAGTGGGCTCTGCCTTGTGGAAGGGTGCTGGTCACCATAGCAGAAACAAACAAAAAAACAAAAAGGCAAAATGCAGAGTGGCCCTCAATGGCTTCCCTTAAAAAGTGGCACAGGTTACTAACACTTACGTTTCATTGGCCAAAGCAAGTCCCATGATGACATCTAGACATTTCAAGAAGGCAGGGAAGAGAGATTTTACCATGTTCTGGGGAGCCGTGACATCAGAACCTCCACCACAGTGGGAAAAGCCAAGTGAACATTACTTGAAAAGTTAAAAAAAAAACAATAACAGAACTAAAACACATAATAACAATAAGTAGACAGGGGACAAATAAAGCCTTACAATTTAAAGCATTAAAAACTATGATGTGGAAGAAAGCAAGAGACTCGTAAACTTTAGTCCTTGAAAATTTAGTTATGTATCTTGTAAATTCTAGGATAATCACTAAAATTCAGAAACAATCTCCAAACAGGTAGAGAAAAAAAGAGGGTGGCAATGTTAAACAATAGAAAAACAGAAAAGAATTTATTAGCCAGGGTTTTCCAGAGGAACTGACTGCATTAGGTGTGAATATATGTAGAAAGAGACTTATTATAAAGAACGGGCTCACAAGGTTATGGAGACTGGCATGTAGCAGCCTGCAGTGTGGACCAGCAGCCTGGAGACTCGGGGGAGCTAACGGTTCAGATAAAGCCTGGAGGTAATTTGCTGGATGATTCTCTCTGACTCAGGAGACCGTTGGTCTTTTCGGTCTGTACTGTCCTTCAACTGATTAGATAAGGCCCACCACATTACGGAGGTCAATCTGCTTCTTCTACCAATTATGTTAGTCTCACCCAAAATATCCTTGCATAAGCACCCAAAATAATGCTTGGCCAAATTCCTGGGCACCCAGTCAAGTTGAGATATAAAATTAACCGTCACAAAAACATTAGAAACAGGTGAGACACATAGAAAGGTACATTTAAACCCCAATAGCTGAGTAACTACCTTACACACAGGTGGACTGTATGGTGTAATGAAAAGAGGTTGGTCGTGGTCCAGAACTTTCTTCCTAACTTGACTACTCCCAACGAGGCCTGTGTCTGCTGGGGGTGACGTAGCATGCCAGGGAGGCCTCCGGGCCCAGTTCTCTCCCAGAGGGCTGAGCGTTAGTGTGTGGCTTTGCAGGTCCAGAGTTCGGCGCTGCTCCTGCGGGCCGCCTCTGGAATGTGTGGTTGGATAAGTGCTTTGGCTCTAGTGCCTTACTTGACGACCACGACTCTCCTGCTGCAGCGCAAACCCTGCTTCTAATGGAGTAGAAGGCTGACATGGCTGGTTCGCGAGTATTTTGTGCCTGGGAAGCATGGATGACGAGAGCACCAACCTCAGTTTATTAATTTTAGCTCCTTCTGCTGTTTCTGCAACACAGGTCATTAAAAAAAAAACAAAACAAAAACGAAAAGATCGCTCACAGCACATACGTGCAGCAAACAAACAAAAACAAACACAAAACCAAACAAACACAAAAACTTTCCTAAGAACTCTTGACAGGAAAAGAACAAACCGGGGTGAAGATTTGCTACGGTGTGAATGTCTCCCCCGCAAACTCACATGTTTAAACCCTAACCCCCAGGTGATGGTATTTGGTGGAGGGGACTTTGGGAGTGATTAATGTCCCTACAGAGAGGTCTAAGAGAGACCCCGGGCCCCTCCCACCATGCGAACACAGGGAGAAGGGCCGTCTGGGAGGAAGTGGGTGCTTGGCCAAATTCCTGGGCACCCAGTCACTGTGCCGGCACCATGATCTTGGACTTCCAGCTTCCAGAGCTGTGAGGAACAAATTTCCGTTGTTGATACGCCACCCGCTTTATGAGACTTCTGCTGTATCAGCCCAAATGGACTAAGACATGGATGGCGAGAAACAGCCCTCAGGTTGAGATTTTAAAAAGAAGCAATCTTTACAGGGAAAACTAAAGAAGTTATGGAATAAAAAACAGCTGCTTTTACCTTTCACTGTTTTTCATCGTAACGAAAAAGAATGTCAGTCTCCACAAATACGACCCATCTGATCATAATAATTCACAGCTTGGGGTTACTCACTAATTCTCCAGCAAGTATTTATGGCACACCCGTGATGCGCGCACTGCTGGTTGCTGCTGAGGGTGCGGTGGTGAGGAAGGGGGTGGTTTTCGTAATGTTCTTGCATCTGACAAATCTGCACGCTTGCTCCCTCATGCCTCTTACTGCCGCACCCACTCCCTGGGGAACGTGAATTTGCGGGGTAGGGGGCACGCTCAACACTACACACTCATTGGCTTAAGTAAGAAGCCACAGACAACGTGCTCACAATCTCAAAGAAGGGAGAGGACCACCCTTCCCCAGTATCACACCAGCCCCACAGAAGGAGCTCAGGAGTCCGCTGAGGTCCTGTGACCACCCCCGGACTACCCGTAATCACCACGTGACCTAAGGTGGGCGTTCTGATTGGCCGGCTCACACTGGGGAAAGAAGGTGACCGACAGCCTCACTGGAGTAACCTGGAACGGAAGAGGAAAAGGACCCGATAAAAAACTTACACATGTCGTCTAACTCCAGCCCCTCAGGAGCACTGCAGCTCATTCTGCTTCTCGATTTCAAGGAAAAATAAAAGTTTCAATCAACATTTCCAAAGCTCAAAATGTATAGCGAACTGACCTCCAATACTATCTTTTTCCAGAGGCTTCGTAAGCTTTAGTTATGAGGTTCCTACTGCCTATTGGTAAAGGATAAAAATGATCAAGTAAAGGACATACACCTCAGTCTTCCGGTCTCAAAATTATTTTATTCCTAAAAACAACCGACTCAGTCCGAAGAAGTGACATTCACATTTACACAGCCCTTTGCACATCCGCACCTATTACGGAAATCAGAAAGCACAGTAACTGGGAGAGGCACGCGTCACCATCTCCGCTTTGAGGATGTGGACAACTGAGGGCAAGAGCGTCAGTTCCGCCCAGTCCTTGACCCAGTGGCTCTGGACTCGCAGTAACAGCCCGTTTCTGGTGCCCCTGACAGCCAGGGCAGTGCCCCGGCGAGCACGGCACCTTCCCCTCCAACAGCCTCTCCTCTCCGGGACATGCGGTGACTTTCTGCTGGCGAGCTCTGTGACACACTTTTGAGCTCACAAATGCATACATTTTTTTAAATTCCCCAGAAGCACATATTTTTATTCAGAAGAAAGGTAAAGCTCCAAGGCTTGTGGAGAAATTAATCTTTGCTCTGTCCTTGGAAGAAGGAAAAATCGGCAGGTTGGTATTCTCTTCTCCACTTGTAATCAAAACAGACAGACACACAAGTGTGGCCCCTCCCAGCACCCCCAGAACGTTTCCAACAGGGCTGGAGGGTGATGGATGGGCTTCAGCCGTGTCAGGAGGGTTTGTCAGGACCCAGGACGACCCGCGCATGTGGGCTGACTGAGCGCATATTCACAGTGTACGGCATGAGGCCATACTGTCACTTTTTTTTATAACACGATGTCTTCCCAGTGCTTATTCTAACACATTTCCCTTGGATGCAGGCAACAACAGAAGCCAGTGCTGTGTCTTCCCTGCCCTTGGGCTGCAGGAAACCCAGCCCTGCTCATCACCCCACCCTCCTGGCCAGCTGGGGGAGAACCCAGGAGGAAGGGCAGGTGTGATGGTTAGTTTTACCTGCCAGCCTGGCTATGCCTTGAGTAAAGCGCATGGTCCTCCATGACCCAGGTGGGCCCCACCCAACCAGTGGGAAGCTTTAAGAGTAAACAGACTGAGGTCCCCGGAAGGAGGCGTTCTGCCAGCAGGCTGCATGGGACTGGAGCTGCAACGTCAGCTCTTTCCTGGGCCCCCAGTTCTTCGGCCCTCCCTGCAGGTGTTGGACCTGCCGGCTGCCACAAGCCAGGGAGCCGACTCCTCGGAAACTCTCTCTCTCTGGGTGTGCATCTATAGACATGCCCTTGGTTCTGCTTCTGAGGGCTGTGGGGTGGGGGGGGCCGGTCCATGCAGCACCTCCTTGCACATTTTCCTCCGGTGCGACCTGACCCTGCTCTCCCTGCTCCCTTGTTCCTCCTGCCACCTTGGGTGCACAGGGTCTGCTGTGTCCCCTCTGCCCCAGTGTGGGTGGCGGGGTCTGCTGTGTCCCCTCCACTTCGGTGCAGGCTGATCCTGCTGCATATCCTCACGTGTGCTGTCATTCTCTCGTGACTCTCTGTCCCCTGCTCAGGGACTCTCTGCCCCTTGGCCATCATCCCTTGTCCTAAACACCATAAGCGATTCTGACTCACACTGGTCCTTTAGGGACTTCAGAGTCACCTCTCTTCAGTTCTACCATATTCTCCCCTGGGACGTGGGAACACTTTCTTAGGAGAAGCCATGCTTCTATCAGTAATTACCTTCAGAGCTACCATAAGGACCTCCTTTTTGAAAAAATTAGTACATGTGTATGTTCACATAAGTTCTTTTTGTAAGACCCAGGTGTAAAGACGCCATAGTGTGAATTCTCCTCCTGAAGTCGTTTCCGGAGCTCTTGCACAGACTTTCAATCACGTGCGTTAGTTTGAATGTTTGATAGTCTCATCCTGATGCTCAATGCACCATTGTTTGGAGATTTAAGTTTTGGGTCATCTATCAGCAGCCCAGGGATGTTCTGTTTAATTAAAAACAACTGGGAAAGACATTTCTTTAATAATTTATTAGTCTATTATTAACCACTTGAGCATATAATAGCTGTAACCTTTTGGAACAAATGACTTTTATCTTCTGTCTTTTCTGAAAAATCCACAAATTGCCACTAGCCCCTCCTGGTAGTTGAACTGCTTTCCCTCGGAGGCAGTACCCCATTCTTTGACCACATTACCTGAAAAGTCACCCTGGACAATGACCGTAAAGATGCAGGCAAATGCAGAGTGACCTTCCTTTTCACAGATGACACAGTCAGTGTTTGTCTTTACCCTCCTCCCTGATACACAACATATTTCTTAAAAGAATAAATCCATCACTGAGCTGGAAAGGAAAGGTCTGTGAATCAGAATTCGAGTGGGGAGGAGATTTCTGGAACATCAGAAGTAAATGGGCCCCGGCAGAGGGGCCCACCGCTGAGCATGGGCAGGAGAGAGGACTCTGAGCAGGAGAAGCCAGCCCCCCAAAGGCAGGCATCCCGCAAACCTGCAAGCTTAGAATCTACAGTTGGAGACAGACGTTCAGTTAAAGACTTTTTGCAGGATAGAAAAACCGTGTGTAGGTTTTTCTGTCACTTAGCATATAAAAACCTCTGGCACATCAATGGGAAAGCGTGCACAGTCCAGCAGAAATATGTGCGACAGATACTGAGAGTCCAGAGAGACACTTATGACTGGTAAGTGCATGAAAAGATGTTCACGTTCACTGGACGTCAGATAAATGCAAACGAGAACGATAACAATATGCCACATTCTATGCATTTAAAAGCTGATACTATTCTGCTTCTGTGTGCAGGTTGACAGACCCTGAACTCCGTTGGGAGAAGTTTAAAGGTGCCTATGGTGTTGAGATGGCCATTTGCCAGCACCTGGCAACATGTCACCCACACATCATCTCCGTCGCAGCAACTCTCCTCCTCTGACTTGCCTCAGAAACACTGACACATGCAGGAAAACATGTGTCCACAAATATCCTGTACACCATTGCTTGAGATGGCTAATACTTAGAAACGATCAAACAGGAAATGAGTAGAGAAATGGTGGCTTACTTACCCTACATTTAAAAGGACAGACATAGAAAGAGGCTGCAGATACCTTGTCAAGTAAAACATTAAAAAGGAATACGCAGAACGGTATGAGTAGTATGATCCATGTCTAGTTTTAAAATCTACTAGCCTCACACACAAACAGATGTACATGCAAACACACATGTGTAAATGCATAGAGAAGGTACATTAGGTGGAAACACTTCAGCTGCAAATGACTGGGACCTTGGCCACCGTGGCTTAAATGTAAAGGACAAGGAACACCGGAGCTGATGTGGCTGTTCACAGTGGCCTTCAGGGACGCAGGCCTTTTCCATGCACAGGTCTGCCCTGCGGCCCTCAGAGCGCCGGCTTTTGTCCCCACACCAGTTGCCTCATCATCACAGGAGGGTGGCTCATCTGCCAACCTCACCTCTACCTTCTAGCTAAGAAGAAAGGTATGGAGAAGGCAGAAACTCTCCCACCAACCCTCAGCCCAGACTGAGCCCCATACCTGCCCTGCTGCTGCACAGGAGTTGGGGCCTCATCCAGGTCTCCACACCACCCATGCCCAGGCTTCTGCGGGGAAGGAAGAGAAGGAAACCCCCATAAGGGTGAGCAAGCACTCCTAATGCAGGAAGGAAGTGTAAGTGCGTGACCAGGGAGGGCATCTCTGCCGAGGGGGGTGGTTTCCCTTTTATTGAACTCGTTTCTTTTGTTATTGATTTTAAAATAATCTCAAACACACCGAAGAGTTTCAAGAATAGTACAAGAAATTCCCAGAACCACGTGAGAGTGAGTTGCTGGTAGGCTTCCCCCTCACCCTGAATTCTCTAGTGTGGGATCCCTGCAAACAAGGACATTCTCCTACCTAACGATCTACCACCCTCACATCAGGGTACTCACAACAGAACCTCCCCGCCTTCTCATCCACAGATCTCAGCCAATTGCATTCTCTTCTCCATAATCACATAACGATTTTCATCGATGATTTTCCCTGGTGTCAGCTATTTGGGGGAAAATAGGTTCTTTCTGTTAAAACACATCTTTGTGACCATGTGAATGTTTTGGTGCCAGTGGGAACCTGTGAGCCGAGGTTGGGCAGACCCCGGGTCTCTGGTCTAAGTGCTCTGTGAGGGGAGGGACGCTGGCTGGGGTCGGGCAGGTCATACTAATACAGGTCTAGACTCCAAGAGGACAACTCAAGTCCCCCACCCCCACTCCGTTGCTTCCCCTGTTTATAAAGCAAGCACGGGAGTGGCCTTGCCAACTGGGACACAATGTCTGTGTGGGCATCAGGCAGTCTGAGGTTAGATGGCAGCTGTTCAGGGGTTAATTGTCTGGCCCGCCTGTTGCCAGCACCTGTTGACCTTGGGCAGTTGCCTTTGAGCACAGCCGCTCCTGCTGAGGGGCTGTGCCCATTCAGACTCTAGCCAGGCAAGAAATCCTCCAGGGTCACAGAACTCTGCTTCTTACAAAGTATATAGACAATTCATAAATAACACAAATAAAGAATACTTAAAATTTGGAAAGTAGAGGGAACATAAAATAAGACATTTTTGTTTTGCCTCCCTCTCTCCACCACTGCCCCTTGATGCCACTGATCTGAAACAGCTTTGCTGATCTGCAGGCATGGCCCCCGCAGGAGGAAACATAGGGATAAATGCCGCAGAAGCTGATGCTGTGAGGGCACCAATTAGGAGTAGCCTCAGTGAGTATACAATCTACCCTTTAAGTAATGCATGAATACAACTGCTCACAAGATTTCAGTTCAGTGGTTCCAGAAATTCTTTAATGTTTAACCACGTGGGGCTGCGTTTCATCATTTACCTTCTAATGCATTGAAATCCACCCTCTGTCATGTCGTGGGAAACCTTCCCTCTCCATCTGCACGTCCAATACGGTGGCCACTCGTCACACGCGGTCACATAAGTAAACACAAGACTAATTTAAATGAAGAGTTCAGTTTCTCAGTCACACTAGCCACATCTCAAGGGCTCAACATCGACATGTGGCGAGGGGCTACCTTCTTGGGCGACTCAGATCCAGAACGTTTCCATCACCACAGGAAGTTGTATGGAGCCACGCTGCTGACCTTCACCAGGAGAGAGAGTCTTAAGTTGCCGACGTCCAAATCTTATCTAAAAGCTGTTTAGGAGAAGGGATATTTACACAACACTGGTGGAAAAGTATCCATTCCTCTGGTTCCTTTGAGTGTTAGCTTTGAGTTGAGCAGGTTCATCAACGCTGCTTTTGGACCACAGCACGCTGGCTCTGTACTGAACTGCTTTCACTGAACCCCATTTGGGGATTTTGTCCAAGAACATAACCTCCTAGGTACGGCTTTGCTGGAAATATAAAGAAGAGTTCCAGTATGACGGGGCCCTTTCAGAAGGACACCGGTGCCAGTTTGGTGGGGTACTCACTGGCCAAAGAGGGCAGAAATTGAAAAGCAGAATATAGAATGATAAAATGGCTATAGATCAAATCCAGCCTGGAAACGAGTCCCTGCTGATTTAAGTAAACACATGGAGGAGAATGCCATACTGTAGAGCGCTGATGCGTCAGCGTGGAAGGAGTGGCGGAATTCGAACTTCTCCACTGGACTGTGTCCACAGTCCCAGTTGTTTCAAGCAGGAATCGGCAATGCCACGCCGGACTTCCGGTGAAGGTGTAGGCGGACACACTGCACCTCCTTGCACAACCAAAATAAGGACAACAAAAATTCAGAAACAAAAAAACAACCAGAACTGACAGAAAATTGAACTGCGTGGAAGTCCGACAGCCAAGAAGTTAACGTAGACACCTTCATCCAGGCGGGTAGGAGGGGCGGAGTTGGGCAGCTGCGCGGAGATGGGTCACTGCAGAAAAAAAAAATGGCGGCCGCAGCGGTGGGCGGACCCCGTGAGGCAGCGGATCGTGGAGGGGTGCAGAGGGGTGAGGAGGGTTGTGGTGCGCAGGGCGTCTGGTGGACTGGGAGGTCCCACATTTGCACGCAGATAAACCAGATGAAACTGGGGAATGAGATGGACCATGCAGACCAGGGTTCTAGCACCAGGAAATAAAGCCTTAAATCACCAACTGAAAACACCTGTGGGGGTTGAGGCACGGGGAGAGACTCCCAGCCTCACAGGAGAGTCCGTTGGAGAGACCCATAGGGTCCTAGAACATGCACAAGCCCACCCACTCGGGAATCAGCACCAGAAGGGCCCAATTTGCTTGGGAGAAGTGGAAGAAGAGCCATTATTCCTTCTAGTATCCCTCCCCCACATACAGTAGTATCACAACCCAGCCAAGTGGGTTGCCCCGCCCTGGTGAACACCTAAGGCCCCACCCCTTACTATGTAACGGGTGCATCAAGACAAAAAAAAAAATGGGCCAAATGAAAGAACAGATCAAAGCTCCAGAAAAAATACAACTAAGCGACTAAGAGATAGCCAGCCTATCAGATGCACAGTTCAAAACACTGGTGATCAGGATGCTCACAGATTTGGTTGAATTTGATTGCAAATTAGATGAAAAAATGAAGGCTATGCTAAGTGAAATGAAGGAAAATGTACAGGGAACCAATAGTTATCGGAAGAAAATGGACTCAAATCAGTGGAGTGGACCAGAAGGAAGAAAGAGAAACATTCAACCAGAACAGAATGAAAAAATAAGAATTCAAAAAAAATGAGGAGAGGCTTAAGAACCTCCAGGACATCTTTAAACGTTCCAATATCTGAATTATAGGGGTGCCAGAAGAAGAGGAAGAGCAACAAGTAGAAAAGTTATTTGAACAAATAATAGAAGAGAACTTCCCCAATTTGGCAAGGGAAATAGACTGCCAGGAAGTCCAGGAAGTTCAGAGAGTCCCAAAGAAGTTTGACCCAAGGAGGAACTCACCAAGGCACATCATAATTACATTAGCCAAGATTAATATGGAGAGAATCCTAGAAGCAGCAAGAGATAAGGAGACAGTTACCTACAAAGGAGTTCCTATCAGACTGTCAGCTGATTTCTCAATAGAGACCTTACAGGCAAGAAGGGGCTGGAAAGAAGTATTCCAAGTCATAAAAGGCAAGGACCTACATTCAAGATTGTTCTTTCCAGCAAAGCTTTCATTTAGAATGGAAGGGCAGATAAAGTGCTTCTCAGATAAGGTTAAGTTAAAGGAGTTCATCATCACCAAGCCCTTATTATATGAAGTGTTAAAGGGACTAATCTAAGAAAAAGAAGATAAAAAACATGTATAGTAAAATGACAGCAAACTCACAATTATTAACAACCACCCCTAAAACAAACTTAGCAAACAACTGGAACAGGAACAGAACCACAGAAATGGAGATCACACGGAGGGTTAGCAACAGGGGAGTGGGAGGAGGAGAGAGGGGAAAAAGGTACAGAGAATAAGTAGCATAGATGGTAAGTGGAAAATAGGGGGAGGGCAAGAATAGTATGGAAAATGTGGAAGCTAAAGAACTTACAAATATGACACATGGACATAAACTAAAGTGAGGGAATGTGGGTAGGAGAGGGTGTGCAGGGTGGAGGGGAGTGAAGGAGGAAATGGGACAACTGTAATAACATAATCAATAAAATATATTTAAAAAAAGAATCAGCAATGGAAACTACGGGTGAAGTTGGATCTAGAACAAAATATTTGCATAATATCAAGGAATCTCCTTACTGAATATTTACTACTTGTAAAGGCAAAAAAAGAGTAACTTCATGGTGAAGAAAGCTGGCAGACACTACTTCAACCAAGGGTTCTGATTTGACGCCACCAGGAATGGAAAGGGGAGGAATCAGGTGCCACCTGACAGGACACACTGAGGACACAATTCTACTTCTGAGACATTCCTGCCAAAAATACACGGCCCTGACTCTAATCAGGAGGAAACATCAGACACACCAAAACTGAGGGACATTCTGTAAATATCTGGCCCATGCCGTCAAGAAAATGTCAAGGTTGTGCAAGGCAAAGAAAGACCACGGAAGTGTTTCAGAGTAAAGAGCAAAAGAGGCAATAAACCAAAGTGCAGTCCTGAGCCTCGCCTGGACCCTGGAACTGAAAACGTTGTGTGTTTTTGTTTTTTGTTTGTTTTTCTGCTAAGGACATTTGAGAAAGCTGATGAAATCTGAAAGAGTCTGTGTATTAGTGAATAGCATTGTATTGATGTGAATTTCCTGATTTTGGTCACTGCACTGTAGTTATACAGGAGAATACTGTGCTGAAAATCCATATGAAGAATTTAGGAGTAACAGGACACATGTCTGCAACGGTTCCGAAATACGTATCTCTGAGGAGAGAGAGGGAAGCAGAGAGGCTGAGGGGTGTAGGGAGAGAGGACAAGAGGACATGAGTGTGATAAAATATAATAAATAAATGCCACATTTGGAGAATCTGGGAGAAGAGTATAAGGAATGTCTTTGGAGCAGGGGCAGTGCCCATGGGGAGACCGTTGTGAACCTTCTGGTTTTATCACGGAAAGTCCTGTGTCCAGGAAAACCCTACCACAGCTTTCCCATTAGGCATCACGCTATTTATCTGAGCTGCAGGCTCACTGCGGGCGTGTGCACGTTCTTTATGCCAATCAGGGAAAGGGGACCCTGCTTTCGGCAGAGCAGCCAGGAAAGGCTCTTTCTCCTTCCCCTCGGAGACAGGCCCAGGCCAGGCCACGCAGCTGGGTGGTTCCCGTGTGACGCTCTTGTGCGGGGGACAAAACGCCCAGTGGCGCTGCTTTGCTGGGATCACAGACCGGGGCCCAGGGGCCAAGCACATGGCTAGGTTTACTGGGCCTGTTTTAAAAATGTTTTCATTATTTGTGTTAAAAATCTCGGAGAGCCTACAGAAAAATACAGGGTTTGGGCTTTACTTTACAGCTCTGGGAATCTTCCCCCATCCTGCTTCCGTGGCAGCAGTAACTGCACCCCAGCAGTGTGGGATCAGTGCTGTTATTCATCCGGGGTGACTGACTGCCCGGCCCCTGGAGACTCTTAAACGGGCAGTCCCCGGGACAATCTGACCCTCCTTTGACCACAAGGTGATGCACAGCAGCAGGTTCGAGCCTGGCAGCCTCTTGGCTTTAGGCCAAAAAGCAAGAGCACCTTTCCGCATCCGGCAAATCTCGCCGCAGGCTGTTGGCTCTCAGCAGGGCCAGACAGCAGGGCCAGATGTGGGTGGGTGTCGTGGGGGCCGCATCTCTGCACTTCCATTTCTTTGCAGTCTCCCATTTTCTACATCATTAGGGTTACAGTGGTCTGAAGAAAGGATAATGGATTCACGCAGTGTTGAGGTTTCAGGGAGTGAGGCTCCTAGGAGAGGCTTGGTCTTCAGCCCTGTCTGGGGGAAGGTGGGAGAACGCAGGCGCAGGGGGAACATGGCAGGTGGAGGCGATTGGACAGGGAGGAGCAAACAGCTCAGGGTGTGGAAGGACGGGCTGTCCCTCACTCCTCCAGGCCTCCCGGCGGGTCGCTGTCCCCCTTCTATAGAGGCTGATGCTATCTGTGACATGCGTCTTCTGGAAGCTGTCAGCCAGGCGCACGGCCATCTGGCCTGGTGGCTCAGTGCCAGGCTGAAGGGATCTCCTGAGGAATGTGAACCGAAAAACAAACCAATCTCAGATAAGGGAGCCCTGACTTGGACGCCCCGGAGCTTTGACACCTGCCTTCAGTGGGTGAGCAGAAGCCAGGGCAGTCAGAGCCCGCCCACAGGGTCCCCACTTGCCCAGTGGGGAGCAGGCCCCTGGCTGGTCCGAGTCCTACTGAGTATGCTAATGCATCCCTCTTGAATCGGGGAAGGTGCTTGTTGTTGGTGCCACACAGTGAGTACTGTGTGTAAAAGGGGCACAGCAGGCATGCAGTGGTAGCAACACGCCATCAGGTTGCAAGCAGCAGAGTCACACAGACCTGGGGAAGTGCGAGGAGATCTGGAATGAACGGGTCCACTGTGAAATGGGAACAGTCCCGCTTCCATCCCGGGTAGAGATGGATGGGCCGGCACTGGGGGAGCGCTCGGTACAGCCTAGTCTCGAAGGAGGAGCCCAGATGTGCAGGGAGAAGAGAGATGGGGGTCAAAGAAGGGCCTTCATTGCCCTTGTCTGGGAGGAGGTCCCAGAGAATGATGCTGGCTCACAGCAGCTGTGGGCTCTGAGTGTCTGGGGAACAGAGCGGGGAGACAGGGCAGGGGCTCCTGGGGCGAGTCGGGAATACAGGTTTGACCCGCCCCCACATTTCTCTTGCCTCTTTGAAGACTCTCTCTTTGTCTTCAACCTTTGTCATTTTAACCTTTGGTGTGGGTGGGCTCTTGGGGTCCATCTTGTTTGGGACTCTATGCACTTCCTGGACTTGTATGTCCACGTCCTTCACCAGGTCAGGGAAGTTTTCCGTGATTCTTTTTTTAAAATGGGTTTTCCAGTTCTCACTCTTTGTAGTTTACTTAGCCTGTCCAGGTTGCTGAAGTACCCAGATTGCCTCTTCCTGATCTAAACTGTACCGTGGGTGTCCATCCTCTTGGCATCTCTGGCCCCCACTGGAAGAAGAAGGGTTGTTTTGGGCCACACGTTAAATACATTGTGACACGATGTATTAAATACATAGTCACGAAAAAATCTTATATTTTTTAAAAAATATATTTTATTGATTATGCTATTACAGTTGTCCCATTTCCCCCCTTTATTCCCCTCCACCCTGTACACCCCCTCCCACCTACATTCCCCTCCTTCCGTTCATGTCCATGGGTCATGTATATAAATTCTTTGGCTTCTACATTTCCTATACTATTCTCTGCCTCCCCCTGCCTATCTTCTACCTACCATTTTTCCTACTTATTCTCTGTACCTTTTCCCACTCTCTTCCCACACGCTCCCCCACTGGTACCCCTCCATGTGATCTCCATTTCTGTGATTCTGTTCCTGTTCTAGTTGTTTGCTTAATTTGTTTTTGTTTTAGGTTTGGTTGTTAATAACTGAGTTTGTTGTAATTTCACTGTACATATTTTTTATCTTCTTTTTCTTAGATAAGTCCCTGTAACATTTCATATAATAAGGGCTTGATGATGATGAACTCCTTTAACTTGACCTTATCTGAGAAGCACTTTATCTGCCCTTCCATTCTAAATGAAAGCTTTGCTGGATAGAGTAATCTTGAATGTAGGTCCTTGCCTTTCATGGCTTGGAATACTTCTTTCCAGCCCCTTCTTGCCTGTAAGGTCTCTATTGAGAAATCAGCTGACTCCTTTGTAGGTAACTGTCTCCTTATCTCTTGCTGCTTTTAAGATTCTCTCCTTCATTTTAATTTTGGCTAATGTAATGATGATGTGCCTTGGTGAGTTCCTCCTTGGGTACAACTTCTTTTGGATTCTCTGAGCTTCCTGGACTTCCTGGAAGTCTATTTCCTTTGCCAGATTGGGGAAATTCTCCTTCATTATTTGTTCAAATAAGTTTTTGATTTCTTGCTCTTCCTCTCCTTCTGGTATCCCTATGATTTGGATTTTGGAATATTTAAAGATGTCCTGGAGGTTCCTAAGCCTCTCCTCCTTTTTCTGAATTCTTGTTTCTGCATTCTGTTCTGGTTGAATGTTTATTTCTTCCTTCTGGTGCACTCCATTGCTTTGAGTCCCAGTTTCCTTCCCATCACTGTTGGTTCCCTGTACATTTTCCTTCATTTCACTTAGCATAGCCTTCATTTTTTCACCTAATTTGCAACCCATTTCAACCAATTCTGTGAGCATCCTGATTATTAGTGTTTTGAACTGTGAATCTGATAGGCTGACTATCTCTTAGTCACTTAGTTGTATTTTTTTCTGGAGCTTTGATCTGTTCTTTCATTTGGGCCATATTTTTTTTGTCTTTATGTGCCTGTTATATGGTGAGGGGCAGAGCCCTAGATGTTCCCCAGGGTGGGGCAACCCACATGGCTGGGTTGTGACGCTATATGTGGGGCAGGGTCTGAGAGGCAACAATGGCGCTTGGTCTACTCTCTTCCAGATGTTAGTCCCTTCCGCCGCTTCCCCCAAGCAAACTGTGCCCTTCTGGTGCTGATTCCTGAGTGGGCGGGCTTGTGTGTGTTCCAGGACCCTGTGGGTCTCTCCAACGAACTCTCCTGTGAGGCTGGGAGTCTCTCCTGCTGCCTCAACCCCTACAGATGTTTGCAGTCAGAGGTTTGTGGCTTTATTTCCCCGAGCTGGAGCTCTGGATTGCCTGGTCTGTCTCACTCCTCTGTTGTTCTTACCGGTTTATCTGCACATGAATATGGGCCTGCCTGGCCCACCAGCCTCTACCCTGCCATTAGTCCTCTCCCCACGGCTGCCCATCTCTGCCCCTCCTACGGGTCTGGGTGAGTGTTTCTTCTTTAACTTTTTGGTTGTCAGACTTCCATACAATTCAATTTTCAGTAAGTTCTGCTCATTTTTGTTTTAAATTTGTTGTCATCCTTCTTTTGGTTGCACAAGGAGACACAGTGTGTCCACCTACAGCTCCATCTTGGCTGGAAGTCCCTCACACAGTCTATTCTTGTTGTAACAGTCAAAGCGTCTCTCGGGAGAAGGTATCAGAGAGACTGCGGATCCAGATGAGGAGGCTCAGCTTGCTGTCTGCCCGCCCAAGGCTGGGCCTGAGCTGGCGACAGGGCCAGAGGGACATCTCATGGTGCTTTAAGTAAATGTATGAGTTTGTGTTGGGCTGCATTCACAGCCTCCCTGGGAATCCTGCAGCCCGTGTGCCATGGGTTGGACACCCCTGAATCCTTGCAGGGGTCAAATCCTGTCAAGTTAATCAATAGACGTCAAAAGAATATAGTCCTCACTTGGGGAGAGAAGTTAAGAATACTGCTGGGAAGTGTGTCGGCCCAATGGCATAAGGAAGAGGGATGAGAGACCAGGTTGCTAAATGCTGACGTAGGTTTAAGTGGTGACTCTGCAGCCACCCGGAGCCCGCTAAGTGCAGGTGCCCGACAGGCTTTTCCTGCCGTGACACTGTCACTCGGCTTGTCTCTCAATGATGGAATCACTGACTTCGGAAAAGGGGGCATATCTGAGGGTGAAACTTAGAAAGATGGGGACATTTCACACTGATTATTAGTTGCTTCAGAATCATATTCTCCACCTGCTTAAAGAATCACAGTGTGGGTACCCAAATGGAGAATAGTTGGTTTTTAAGCCCTGTTTCAACCCCATCCTAAAGTAGCGGTTCTGCCATAAGGCATGGGATGGTGAAAATGACTCAGAAGTACAGTTCAGGTGGGAAACAGAGGGAAACAATCTAATCCTGCAGTTTTATTAAAGAAGGAGGCTTAAATAAAGGGCACTGTTCTGCTCTAAATTAGGAGAAAACTCAAGTTTTAAAACAAGCCTTCATTTGCTGATGACAAAAGCGGTCCAATCTGTTTCTTGCAATCTCTCAGACTGAAGTCTCTGGGGCTCTGTCCAGTGCATCGCTGTGAGGGAGAGCAAAGCACTCTCTCTGGGCGGCTGATGCGCTGGAATTCTCTCCTCCCGGCCCCCTGCCGTCCTTGCTCTCATCTAAGCAGTGTTCTGGTGAAATACGGACTGTTTTATCGGATTCCACTGAAACTCTAATACACCTTTAAGCCAAGGAGGGATTTAGGATTTAAAAAATTGATTTTTATTTAAAAACAATGAAACTCACAGTACATTTTACATTGCAACCCAGTACATACACACACACGCTGGTTCTAGAACAAGGTGGTGTGTTTCGGAAAACAGCGTCTACTCAAGAAGAGGCTCTACCATGTTCTGGTCTCTTCTATCCCACTCTCTTCTGCTCATCAAAAGGAAAAGTGCCACTCCAAGCACACTAAATTGAACTTACACCCACTAACGGGTTTGCGAACCGATTTGAAAAACACAGGTTTAGAAATGCATTTTCCTCTACCTCAGTTATCTACCAGGGGAATGATAGCTAGTCAAGATTGTAAACTGGAAGACATTTGATGCTGATGTTCAGGGACACCTGGTTGGAAAACAGAGGTGACGAAGGTATCTATTTAAAAAACAACTACCACTTCCTGCCTCCTCCGTACCCATTTCAGCATTAGGTCCTTTACTAACTTGCCTCTGACCTTCCGAACAGCCCTGTAGTCCAAGGCACTCTCCTTCCCGTCAAGGGGAGGGCCCCACGCTCGCCGAGAACGGCAAGAAGTAACAAGGCTCCGAGAGAGACAATGCAGGGAGCAAGGCGATCGACCCGTCGTAGCTCCATAGTCGTAGCTCCACAGTTGCTGGACACAAACAAGACCCCGTGGGCCGGGGTGAGGGGGTACATTACTTTTGGCCGCTCAGTGTGACAGACCAACATCCCTCGGGAGGAGCCCATGGCCCCGTGGATGCCTCAAACCACGGATAGTACCGAATCCTCTCTATACTGTGTTTTTTCCTGCACATCCATACCTGTGATATAGTTTCATTCATAAATTAGGCACAGGAAGAGATTAACAATAATAGTAAATAACAATTATAACGATAACGTAAGGGTGACCTGAACACAAGCACGGCACTACTGCAATAGTTGATCCGGTCTCAGAGGCGGCAGCTCCTGAGTGACCCTCGGGCAGGGAGCGTCTACAGAGACACTGGATGAAGAGAGGGGTTGCTCCCTAGGTGGGAAAGAATGGGGCTCGAAATTGTGTCACACTATGCAGAACATCACGCAATTTGGAAGTTATGAATTGTGCGTTTCTGGAATTTCCCATTTAATATTTTTGGACCACAGTTGACAGCAGGTAACTGAAACCATGGAAATCAAAACCGCAGTCAAGGGGGAGTCTACCATGATGGGAGGTGCAGCAGCTGAGCCTGGCCCAAGGGTTCAGCACCCAGTACAGCAAGAGCTAACTAGGCAGCCTCCCACCAGTCAGGCAAACAGGGCACCCCGAGGTCCTCCTGCAGTGGCCCGTGTGACTCCCAGCTCAGGGGCGGAGGCTGGGAAGGATCATTTTCTTAAATTCACACACATAGTGTGGTAGGACGTACATTCTGATATGTTTGTTGATTTTGATGCAAACCCTCTTTGCGGCGGCTGCACAGCCTCTAAATGGGCCCCTAGTCCCATCTGGTGCCTTTCACTCAGCAGAGGCCTGAACACACTACGTGGTGCTGAGTGTGGGCAGGTGGTGATAACTCAGACATCACCTGTACTCACAGATGTTTCCCACCCCAGCCAGTGCTGAAGTGGAAATGATTCCGAGAGGCAGAGTCACTGGACCAAAGGCCTGGGTGGTTTGGATAGACATTGCTCAATCGTCACAAAGATTGTATCAATGTACACTCAAAAAACTTTGTAGTAGAACGGGTTTCCTCACATCCTTAAAAATAAATGGTGTCACCAAACTTTCCAGTCGTCAGTCTCATGAGAGAAAAATAGAATCTTATCATCATTTTAATTTATCTTGTGAGTGAACGTCTTTTTAAGTCGCATTTCCTTTTCTGAAACTGTCACATACTGTGCTCATTTTTCTATTAAGTTGTTCTTTTTCTTGATAATTTCCTAGAGCTTTACGTATATAATATACATTAAAAGTAGTTTTTCTTCCAAAAAGAAAAAGACATTTGTTCTTATTTATGGACTTTTTTATGCAGACTTTTTTTTTTTTTTTTTTTTTTTTTTTTTTTTTTTTTTTTTTTTTTTTTTTTTTTTTTTTTTTTTTTTTTTTTTTTTTTTTTTTTTTTTTTTTTTACTTTTATGTCATCAAGCTTCACACTTTTTTAATGGCTTCAGAGTTGAGGAAGGTGGTCTCATCCTGGACATTTAAGCATCTAACATTTCCTTTTTCTCGATCTGTCTGGCAGTGTCTGTGAAGTGAAGTGTGATTCCGGAATGCCTTTCCTTTCTTCCTCCCGGCTGGCTATATCAGTTGTCCTAGTTCCATGTATTGACGACCTTACGCTTTCTACAGAGCTATCATGTATCAAATTCCCACATATGTTCAGGTCTGTTTCTGGAGTGAAGATCTGATGGTGGGCGAGTCAACCCTCTGACCATCCGAGGAGAGTCCTGGTGGAGGCCAGAGCCGGCGCCAAGGCCACCAGGCAGGAACATGTGGGGTCAGGGGGGAGGTCGCAGGCAGCAGCAGACATGGACCAAGGGCTCGTGGCCAGCTCCAGCTAAATCCTGTTGCAAGCAGTTACCTTTGTGGGGTAGGAATTAGGAGGAGAGGAGCATGGCAGAGAAAATGATCTTTTTACATTAAAAGCCTTGTAGAACTATTTGACATCTAAAAATTACATCTATGTGTGACTTTGATAAAAATAAAAAAATTAATAAGGGACTTAAAACATCGCCATACAAAAGAAAAAACATAGCAACAAAGGGAAAAATGTAACAGATGGCACTTGTCAGCATGTAGCGGGTGTTAAGTTTTTCTTTCAGCAGATGGCTGGACATGGTTATAACCAAACTCCACAATTTCCCAGTTACCATGAAGATTCTAAATACCCAACACCCTTCAATTTAAAACTATCCGGGATATTTAGTTGGTGTATTCGGCAATAATCAAGTGAAATGGAAAATTACAAATTCGAGGTGTAGTGATCTTTAGAGAAATAGAACAAAGGAGGAAAAGGTTTCAACAGTTTGTAATTTATTTCACTTTCATGTTTAAAAAGCATTACCCTATTGGGTAGAACTAGAAAAAAAGTGATTTTAAGAATACAAAAGAGACAGTAAAAAGAATGTAGACATTAATAAAGTGTTTGCTTCCACTGAAACCTCCAAGGGATTATTGTCCTGGGAGACAAGCGTCCAAACCCCCGTCTGTTCCTCCACAAATCAGGGGACAGTGATTCAGGACACCTGTCACCCCCTGCAGAAGCGAGGGCCCAGGCGCACCTTGCTGCAGGGGCAGGGCAAACTCAGGCCACATGCAGGAATGCTTATCCTCTGTAATTCCACCTATTAAAGGAAAACCTTCCTCCTCCTCTCTCTCTACTCTAAAAACTGTCCTGATATCAACCCTTTCGGGGTTGACTTCCAAGCACTTAATTATGAAGCGAAAGTGTTTTCATCAGCACCCCCTTCCCTGTGAGCAGCGTCTTCCCTTCCTGTTGCGTTCTCTTCTGTTAAAGAAAGGAGAAAGGACTGGGCATGGGGGTGGGTTGTTCCTGAAGCATTGACCGTGTCCCAACAGGCTGACACTTTGCAGAAGCCCCAGGAAAGGACACGGCAGCTCCAGAAGGCCCCAGAGACACATGCGAGGTCTCCAAACCCTTCCCAGATGCCAGCGGAACACTAGGGGGAAGCGTGCAGGGGTGGGGATGTGTCCTGTTTTATCGCCACCATCTGTCGATGATGACAGTTTAGTTTGGAAGCTAGGTTTACACAGGAAACTCAGCAGGACAACGATTATTCCTCTAGAAGCGGTGGGCTAATTGAACTACTTTTCTTATTTTGGGTTCTCATCAATGAGAAATTAAAGTCAGTGAAATCACGTATTTATTCAGGCATTTGCTTTTCTATGTTCTCTTCAGGTCTTCACGTTGGCAAAACCTATCAGGCAAGGGTTTTCGTTGCTGCAGGTGCAGCTGTCAAAGGAGCTGCCTCAAAATCAAACGTTTTGCTCCTCCCATCATACTACGCAATGCAGCTTTACATTGTCAGGAAAAACACAAAATCAATGAATGTTCTCGACATTTTTAATGGCACGTTGTACTTTTAAAAAATAGTCTTGGTATAGAATTTGGCCCATCTTGCATGCTCTGATCCATGGCTTTCAAACCCCTTGTTCACCGTTACTCACTGTGAGAAATCAGTTTTACATGGTACCCGCCCACACCCCCACATACAAATACCCTGGCCCCATGCAGAATACACTGGCGTTTCTTGTTAAATTCTCCTCTCCTGTCCCACTAAAAACTGCCGGTCAAGGCCCTTAATGACCTGGTCACTAACAGATCACACACTGCTATCAGACAAACGCTTTGGGATTTGGATCATACATACCTCCCTTCCTTGTCATTGTCACGATTGTCACACAGGGTCCAGGGCAGGGGCGGGGGCACATCTAGCGTCAGGCAGCTTTGTGAAGGCGTGAACCACCCTGCCAATCTAAAATGTTGGGATCTAGGCACCCAGCTGGCTCAGTGGGTAGAGTATGAGACACATAAAATGTTGGGGGCCTCTGTCCCTGGCCAGTGTAGCTCCATTGGTTGGAGCCCTTGTCCTGCAAAGCAAAAGGCAGCTGGTTCGATTCCCGGTCAAGGTATGTGCCTGGGTTGCAGGTTTAGTCCCCAGCCAGGGCCCATGTGAGAGGCAACTGTTCAGTTTCTCCCCATCTCATAAATTAAAATGTTGAGGCTTGTGAAGAAATGACATGGAATGACCGAGATGCTAATGCTACAATCAAAAAGAGAAAACCCACCCTAGCAGGTGTGGCTCAGTGGATTGACTGCTGGCCTGGGAACCAAAGGATCACCGGTTTGATTCCCAGCCAGGGCACACGCCTGCCTTGCGGGCCAGGTCCCCAGTAGGGGGTCTGTGAGAGGCAACCACACATTGATGTTTCTCTCCCTCCCTTTCTCCTCCTTTCCTCTAAAAATAGTCTTAAAAAAAGAGAGAAAATCCAAAATCCAATTTCATCCCACGGGATATTTATACATTGCAAGCAATACTTCCTCTGTAAGCTCTCTGACTTTATTTTCTCCTTTGAGAAGTTCTGTTGGGTTCTTTTCCCAATCTACTTGATAATTTCAATAGTTCGTTGTTCCTTAATTTCGTCTGAATGATGAAGAGTCAGTGTAGTGTCGATATATCCTTGAGGCTCTCACTGCACCTCGATTCTGTGTGCTGTGGGTTTGACTGGGGGTGTACATCCCAAGGACTCTCTCTCTGGGGCTTTCTGGAGGGTGGGTTTTTATGGAGCAAATTTGTGGTCATTTCCGCATTGCCAAGAGGAACTACCTACTTCATACTTTAAAGTCCTGGGGTTTTTTTGTTTTGTTTTCAGATGGCCCATGTGGGGAGGAATTTGGCCTGAAATCCAAGTCAGAGCTAACACATTATAAGTGGTTGGAGGATACATGTGTATGTATTTACATTTTAACCCCCCAACAACAAAGTTCAAGGTAGGCACTTCCTCAGGGTCCCCACTGGGGATACTCCTCAGCCTTACGCATGTGGGGGTGCGGGGGGTGTGTGTGTGAGAGACAGACAGACTGTTCACCTGGGCCAGCCCTGGCCTTCACCTCCTGCCTTTCGGGACCCCTGAAGCTCCAAAACAAAAGCTGTCCTTAACCTCTAGGTTCCGACGTTAGTCTTTTGGACTGGGTGTTCCTTACCTTGTTGTCAGCTCCTTCCAGACACGTTTTTAATCCCACAGTTTGAACAGTTTCCTGTGGGAGGCTACACCCTGTGTCACAGACTACTCGGGTTTATACGATGAAATCAACCATTCTCCCTCAAGTCGTTTGAAACAAAGTGTACGAAAACCACTGAGTGTAATTTGGATTTTATTGCTTATTAATTATGTCATTCCATACAACTGTTAGTGAACAGCCTGAGAAAATATACCCGGGAGTGTTAACAGTGACGGCGAGATCGGTGAGGGGAGGGAACGCTCGAGGGACTCGCAGAAGGTAGCGAGAGGCCCGGCCGTCACCGTCACCCCGGAATCTGTCATTTCGTACAAAAAGAGTAAAAATAGTTCATTGGCATTTTATTAGCGTTATTCTCTGTAATCTATGAACCACGATAAGCTTGAAGAACTTCAGACTCTTCAGAGCAAAACAAAGCATTTCCCCCACCAGCAGATGCAGCGGTTGGTTTCTTAAAGAAAAGCAGAGAAGTAAGTCAACACGACAAAAACCACACACAGCCCCAAATGAACTTCACCGTACTTCAGTGGCCCTGGCTTTTAGTGTTTCTATCATGTTACTTTAAGAAATAAAATGCCACTCAGCGTGGAGAAACGAGAATAAACTCCTTCACCGTAGTTACACTGACTTGACAGTTCGAATGACTTAAGTGCAGGCAGCGCTGGCCGGGGGGGGGGGGACCGTGAACACGGCCCCACCGCTCTCGGCGAGCTGCACGGCGGAACCGAGGAGACGCCGCCCCCACCCCCACCCCCAAGACATCACAGCAGTGGTGCTGCGTGCTCTGGAAGCTGGGTGCAGGCACAGAGTCACTGCGCATCGCATGGAGACGCCAACGACTCCCGGGAAAACGGCACCGAGCGTTTCCTCTACTAATGACTTTAAAAACATCCAGCATGTGCCACAGCTCGGCATTTGAAACACTGTCCATTAATTATCACAAAGAGGCTTGGGTTGAGCTATACACTTGAATACTTGAAAAGAAGCAAAACTTGAAACATGGGTTGATGTCAAATCATCTATAAGACCTTGGTTACCAGACGACTAAAAATGCACAGCAGCAAACAGAAATTTATTAAGACCACTGTCGCCGACAGCACAAAAACGACAGTGCGGCATCTGTTCCTCCCGTCCTGGCACCCGCCGTGAAGAGCGGGTTCCAGCAGGAACCGGCGCTGCCACTAGGGGGTTCTGTAGTGCTCCTGCCGGACGTGTCCCCGACTACCCAGTCCACGAGCCGCAGGAAGCCGTTCCCATCAGACAGCGTCACCCACACCCAGGGGAAAGCACACACAAGTACTCACTTATTAAAAAGAAGCTGCTCTCCCTCGAAAAATGAAGAAAGGAACTAGGAAGATATGTTGTGTAAAGCTCAAATGCCAGTATCTAAATTTCTCTGAAGCAATTGATGCTCAGTAATTAGGGAAAGAGGTGAGCACTTAGGACACAAGAAGCCCGTTATGCAGACCGTGCTGCGGGGTGACTGTTCATTCATGTTCTGTTCCCTGGGGTGGGAGGTTTTTGACAAGGGCTTCATACTTTAAAAAGATGATCACATCCACTGGAGCACGATCCCATAAATTAACACTGATTAATTATCCTCTGTATCTGTCCACTGACAAAGCTCAAAAGGCTTCCAAAGTACACTGAAGAGTAACAGTTCACCTTTTATTAAGGCAAGTTTGTGAAAATAATTTAATACAACCAAATCTCTTCATGAGCTTTCAGCTTAAAACATTTTTATGTAAGAAACATACAAAAACGTTGTTTTATAAAAAGCCACCTCACTCCCGGAAACAGGCAATGAAGCACCGTGACCCCGTCTACTGTGAACCCGTTTCCCCCGAAGGACGCTCTTCCCTTGTCTCGGTCGCGAGCGCTACTCGTCCTCTTTGGAGCCGGTTCTGCTCAACTGCGAAGGAGACAGAAGAATCATTCACCACGTTCACGCCGTCAGATCGAGCTCATTATCTTCGCTTCACATTAACCATGCACATTTATCGCTACGACGGACAGCACGGCTCAGTAACTTCCACCACCCCAGCTCCACCGCCACAGCTTCCACCGCCCCAGCTGCGCTTACAACGGGCTCTGCAAATCCCACCCGGCAGAACAAAGCGGGGAAACCCTGGAAGCTTTCCGAAATATAAATTGGGACCAAGAATGTACAAAGGCGCCATTTAGAAAATGAACGATGGCTTCTTTTTTGTCTTCTATTACAAACATATTCTTTTTTTTTTAATTTCTAAAATTTTCTGTTGTGGTAAAAAAAAAAGTAAGACTTATCATCTTAATCAGACAATTCTTACAAGTATCACTTAGAAGTATTAATTGCTTGTGACAGTACTGGCACTCATTGGCATGCAAAACTCCTTTCATGAAGTCCTACAAAGAGAAGTAACTTACTGCATTAAGTATCTGTTTAATACATTTGACGCTATAATTCGTGCAAGGAAAATATTGAGAGGAGTCAGCAGAAAAGTTAAAAATGGAAAGTAAACAATTTTAAAATCGTTTACTTGATAAATTTACTTGTTTCTTTGATAATCAAAAAAGATTATCAAAAATCTTTCTTGATAATGATGGGAAACTACAACTAGGCCCCAAACCTAAATAAAATACTTAATTTCTACGAAGAAATCAAAGCGTTTCTTTCTGTGACTTGTTTATTCATGTTCTGCAATGTCACTAATCTAGAGCCAGAGGTAAGCAGGTCCATTCTTAAGATGAACTTACACACACAGGCATACTTTACGGTAGCTACAAATACTTACATGCTGCGGGTAAACAGGAAGCAGGCATCCGGGTGAAATCCACACGTGGAGGAGAGAAAATGAAAGATAAAATATCCGTTACTCAACAGTGACAGTCACAAGGAGTCTCGAAGGCCAGGACAGACATGTCACGCACCTTCACCACATCGACCCAGTTCCATCCTCGGGGACGTTCTCCTTTGTGATCTGGAGAAAAGAAAGCAGCCACTGTATTTTTAAGACCAGTCAGTAATTTTTAAATTCATTACTTCTCCAATAAAGATTTACATGCTGCCCTGCACAACAGAGACAAGTTGAAATGGCGCAGTACCAAGCTGAAGAACTAGTCTGTCATCGCCATGACTGAAAGCCCTCTCTGCCCGGCCTCCCTGCCACATGTCTCAGGGGCCCTGCCTCACTCCTCTGTGCCTACGCAAGCCCTGCCGTCACGGGAGCAGCATGGAGGGGAGTGGGTGACGCCCAAAGAGAAACCGACCACCTATCGGTGTCACACTCTTGCACAAAGACTCTCCGGCTTTGCGCGAGGGCATGGCTTGTGTCAGTGAGAGGCTGTGCCAGGTCACTGTCTCGCGTGCTGTGTTTCACGCGAGGAAGCAAGGCTCAGGACCAGAGGCCTCACAAACAGATGTCTGGCTTCAAGATCAAAAGGAGACCTGGCCAGCTTATTCATTAATTCCTGTGCTCTGATAAAATATTAATTAATTAACCTGGCATTTAAAAAATAGAGCTTTAATCTGCGGGGAGTGCTTGCACATGAGCTCAACCCTCCATAAGAATTTATAATTTACAAAGTGATTTCGTTCTTTTAACAGAATATTCAAATTTAAAGAATAGTTTAATAAATGCATACAACCTGAACATTCAATTTAAAATGGCTTGATTTCCTTTATGCTTGATATATCTGCATATCTCACTTTACAAAACTTCCAAAATCTGTATTCGAAACAAGTCCATTAACTGTACAGTAAGGGAAACAAATTAACTCCTTGATTCTTACAGAACAGACGAAGTGTTACTGGATGCTAATGGACATGCTAATTCCAGATGCTAACGGCTCCTTCCTCCTTCCTGCCAAGAAGAATCTTCCCCACCGGTCACGGTTACGAGGGGCATGGAGGCAGATTGCCAATCCCAGCAACGGAAGCCAGACCACAGGGCCATTTAGAATGCAGGCTCTGTGCCAGCCTCCCACGCCTGCACTGTGACCGCGGGAAGGGAACGACTCCCAGGTGGGCACCATCATGGACCCGGAGGAGGTAGCAGTAGAAGCGGACGACCTCAGGCCATTATGTACGGAAGCAACAGGTAATGAACCGACAGATGCTAAGCACTCCAAGAAGCAGTTAACCGAAATTCTCGAGAACAGACTGCGGGAGCTAACGGTTTACCGTTCAGTTGGTGGTGCTGCATTTCAATGCCGTTCTGACGCCACTATAACGGATTCCCTCATTCTCACTGTGCAGACCATTAAAATTTCACAAATGTCCTTTGAGGGCCCATACAGGGCTGCTATCTTTTTATTCTGCCACGAACACTGAATAAAAGAGACAACCAAAAAACTGTCTACACTTTACAAAACAAAGGGCATTATTTTAAAGCTCCTCGCCAAAGGAAAAGGGGCGGTTCTTCCCAATTAAGAGCAGCTTGTAACCTCACACCAGTAACACGCACACACAGATATAAACTGTATGCTTATGTGTACATGTATGTAAATGTATGTAGGCACACAGGGTCACGTCCTCATCTTCCTGAACTGGGAAAAAGGTTCATCGACCCATACTGATTTGCAAGTGTTTGGGCTAAATTAAGGGGTAAAACTCTGTTGTTGGTATGAGCTGGAGTTTATGACGCTCTCGTCAAAGTCTCTACCAAAGAACCCTGGTTGAAGACACATGGGGATTCTATCCTCAAGTTCTACTGTTCTTGCCTAAGTCAGCTACGGACAAAAACACTGAATATATTTACTGTGCTAAGATCTAATGGCACACCAGACTTCATTTCACACGAAAGCTGCATTTCAACGGATTTGCAACCACCCCGTCTCTGCCCCAAAGGTAAACACACAGGAGAGTCCCACACGTCAGAGCGGGGGCAGGCAGGACACGCGTCTGGGCGCTGCCCCGCTGTTCCTGTGAGTCCACACTCACTCGCAGTCACTCGCCACTTGGCCGCCCCCGCCTCAGGGGGTGGTCCCGTGCGGGGAAGTGGGCCACGTCTGCCGCAGACACCTGCGGTGGCGAGCACGGCCTCTGATCCACGTGTGCCGAGAACAAGGAGGGCAGACCCATCTTCTGAACACACTTACTAAGCACCCCTATGGCAGTAAAAAGCAACACCTCTATTTGTGTTATCAAAGAAAAAAAAAACACACACACAAACCTGTTTTATCTGCCAGCTTCCGTTTCTGGGCTTTGGAAAGTTGTTCTCTTTTGTCTTTTTTCTTACTTGATGGGGCTGTATTGGGAGTTTCAACTGAGATGATATTGCTTATGGATGTCTGGGGGGAAAAACAATTCTTAGACCCGTGCCTTAAAGCTGACCGAATGACACAAAATACGGCTGCATCCTGAAATGCGCTGAAGATGCTGAGACCTCAGAAGGGAGAGGACCCCTCGCTGCTATCTTCACCCCTCAGCTCGGGTGCCCTCCGCACACGGGCTGTGCTTCGCCCCCTGAGAGTCCACACGGAGGGCACAGATTAGTGCCACTGTCGGAGCAGGTGCCTCGGAAAGAGGGCCTGACACCAGCACTGTGCTGAAGCTCTCAAGTTCAGGGTAAGTTTACTATTTAGCTCCTCTGCTATTATTTGGAAGTTTAAATATGACTTTAGAAAAATCACACATGCCTACTTAATGATCCTGATTCCTGAAGAAACTAAGGGAATCTTTAAAATACGGGGGAGTAAATAACAATAAATAACACAAGAGTAAACTCTGTTTTTTGTGTACTTACAACTGCAAACCTCCTTTTGCCGCCCCACCCCCCGGGCCCTGTATCTCAGTTCCTGCCGTCAGAGCTTACCACAGGGAAAATGTAAAATGCTTATGAGGTGCAAACATCAAACATCACTGTGAAAGGCGTACATTTCACACTCGTTTCACCCTTACTAAATTTTATAAGGTCGATACTAACATAACTGACACTTTACAGGGGCAGAAACCAACTACAGTGAGCTCAAGAAACCTGCCCCAAGTCACCCAGCACGTGGTGCTGAGGGCTGAACCCACGCAGTCTGGCCCCCAGTCCTTGACCTCTGCTACTGCCTCTCCCACTGTTCTGAGCTCTGCTGGGGACGTGGAGGCCAGAACCGCTCGGGCACGAGACCCAGCAGTAGCTGCCGAAGCTCACAGCTTGATTCATGCAACAAAACTCAATTCCTACTGGTCCCTGGAAAGTCTTCAGTGCAGAACGTGGTGCAGAGGGGGTGATACACTCACGCTTGTAAAAGACGATTATTTCCTAAACAATTCTAGAAAATACACACTTTTCTTATTTAATCAGTCTCCTTAAGCTGCAATACCTTCAAACTGAACTGTGGCAACATACTATTTACGAGTAAATAAGCCTCATAAAATGTCATACATATTTTAGCTCTACATAAAAAGTCTTTCTGAGCTTTCTGAGATTAATTAAACTTGAAAAAAATACTATTTCTATAACACCTCAGTTTTGGTAGGCACATGAAGTATCCAACTCTGGTAGAAAGGGTAAAATCTGGAGAGTATAATTTTGAAAGTTACATAGAAGCTAAGAGATCTAAAATTCACTGCTCTCACTTAACTCAGATGTACCTCACGTTAACACAAAGCCTCCTTCTAAACGTTAGAAGGTGACAGCTGGTAAAAATGGACGACAAAAGCGACACGGTGCGCTCACCGGGGCGGAGGCGGCGGGGCGGTGGTGCTCCATGAACTGCTCGCGGTGGTCCTTGGCATACTCGAACAGCGTGTAGGTCATGGCCGTGCCCAGGTTCACCTCCACGGCCTCCTGCAACTTGGCCACTATGCTCTGCTTCACGGCCGAGGATCTGCAGCACACAAGGTATGCACCGCTAAGAGGAAAGCCACAGGGAAGGTTTAAAAAAAAAACCAAACAACCAGTGAAAACAAAGCATTACTCACATGGTGTTGTTAAAAAAGGCGTTCATGGATATGATCGGAGGCGTCTGGGGATACGTGTCTGTCCAGGAAATCTCTATTAAGAAGGCTTTGGGGTCACCATTTTCACCTATCTGAAGAAAAGGGAAATCTTAGGCTTGTAAACAGTGACAGAATATTATATTATGATGTTTAGAACGATGGCTTCTTTCCAGTGCTCAAGGTCAGTAAGACATGTGAGCTTGAAGGGGCCACAGGCTGAGGCGCAACAGGGGCGAGCACAGGCTCTCAGCGCTGGTCGGTCCCAGCAGCGTCAGCGGCTGCCCACGGCCCGTGTCTCGGGCCGGCCCCTCCAGCTGTCCCCAGGGCCGAGACTCTGCCTCCTGCGGACAGCTGCTGTTTCACCAAAGCTCTCTGAGGACAGACACCCATCGTGAAGGACAGGGGGAGAACGGAAAAGAGTGACAATCGGCAAGCCTATGACGCCTCGTCTTGGCCTTGAGTTTTCCCACAGCTGAATCATTAGGGGCATGAAGAACAAGTAAACTGATACTAGCACAACTCCAACAGACTCGAAAATGAAACATAAAATTCAGAGAAAAAAGGAAAAGACAGAGTTGAGAAAAAGTACATCACCACCTTAGGCTAAACAGCCAACTCCTGCGTAATTTTTTTTCCTATTTATTTATCGTGACTATGATTCTGTATCTGTGCATGTTGTGAAATGATCGCCATAACAAGTCTAGTTAACATCTGTCAGCACACACAGTGACCTACTTTTCCCCTTAGGATGAGAACTACTAAGATCCCCTCTCTTAGTGCCTTTCAGATACACGATATGATGTGATTGCCTGTAGTCACTGCACTGTGCCTTGCACCCCCAGGACTTATTTTTAACTGGAAGTTTGTACCTTTGGGCCCCCTTCACTTGAATATTGTAAAGATGTCTTTTCTGTTTCTTTTGCTCTCCCCAACATTTTATTTTGAAAATGTTTAATCTGACAGAGAAACTGAATAGAACACTGAACACTCACTGATGTGTGCCTCATGTACTGAATGCCTCTTACTTTTACTCTTACCTACCGAGGGGGACCGTGTCCCGCAGTGTCCCCCAGCGCTGCGGATGAAATGACTGCCACCACATGATCTGCTTGGGGAGGAAACCTGCTCATCTCTCAGAGGAGAGGAGCCCCGAGCACCCTTTTCCTTGGTCTTTTATTGAGGTTAGCTTGCACAGGGATACATATCAAAGAAAGGCATGGTTTACAGATAACATTTCTGGGACCTGAGGGTCCTTTTGAGTCAGGGTCTGGTAGACAGAGTGATGCCAATTGACCATAAAACCTGGAGCAACAAACTCATTTTGGGCTCAGACCCTAAACTTTTAGTATGCATGGCTTGAGGGCATTCCTAGCAAAGCAGGTTTCACAGGATTTAATGCATTCTCTCTCAGGCCAGATCACCCCGGAAACTGCTGTCCCAGCACAGGGCTGCACCCTCCGAGGCTCTGTTGCAGGCCTGAGTCAGGCGGGGGAAGCAAGGCAGCCGAGAGACTGGGAGACTTTTTACAGACAGAGTGAGGACTCAGGCTACAGCAAAGTCAAGGGGTGAGGGTTTGTCATCCCTTCTCTGAAGTCCCCTAAGTCCTTCCCTGGTGGTCCCTTCGTGACTGTGCGTGTCTTAGGTTGCTGCTCCCTTGAGGAATCTTACCTGTCACTGACTAATTAGTCATCTGCCCGGGGCCAAGCAGGGGGATGTGAGGGGATAGGTTTTTGTCTCCTCCGCGGGTTATGTCCCTAAGGGCTGTCTACTCAGCCTTAGCTGTAGGAGGCTACGGCTCCTGAAAGCAGGCAGGGCAGTTCCCAACAATCTAGTTCTCTTTCTTCTCCACTACAGAATCATGCCCCGCTCCCCGAATGTGTGTGAGACTTTTTTCCTTTGGTTTCTGTTGAGCCATTTGAAACTGAACTGCAGACGACATGAAAACGTTTGCAGATATTTACCGTTAAAGTATCCAAACAATAGGGATACTGTTCTTTATAACCACCATACCATTCTGACACCCAAGATGTTTAACACTGCTGCAAAGCACCATCATCTCACTCATAATCCACATTACAAGTTCCCCGATAACACCTAAAGTGTCCTTTCATAAACTGCCTCCTCAAACCACACTGGAGGGGGGCGACTATAAAGAAGTGACTTCCTGTGATAGTTCCATAATAAATGTGTATAAGGATCATGTCTCATACAATTTATTTTAAACACAGACAATGTTAATAACCACAAATCTTTCACAGAACACTTTTCTATCTATACCACTATCACCTGTCATCATTTGGATAAATGGTTATCATCTGTTTACAAAATAAAATAGTGGTACTGTTTCGACATGAAAACGGCAATAAGCAACTTCCATGATAGAGATTAATCAACACCTCACATATGTAAAAAATACTCAGACCTATTAATCATACAGAATTAAGAAAATATCAACTCTTCCTGACTATACCATAGGGTAGCAAAAAGAGTAGTAGACTCCGAATAAAGACCTGGATCTTAATCCTAATTTTTATCAATATCAGCTACAGGAACTTGGGAAGTTTTGAGTGAGAAAAGTTATCTTTCAGATGACAAGGTAAAACCATACAATTTAAAAGGTTTCTTTAATCTAACACTTTCTGGTTCTGGTACAATAGAAACAAGTTTATCTTTTAAAAAGTTTCTGAATTACATGTTCGAAAGTTAAAAAAAGTAACATCATGGTGATGTATCCTCCTTTAAATGTGTCAGAAAAAATGGACAGAAACGCAAACCACTAAATTTGAAGACAAAATCGGCATTTTTAGCGACCGTTAGCCTTTGCTAGCAAAGTGGTCCTGCTCACGCCATGCCTTACCCTATACTGGAATGAAACTGGACTCAGTTCCCGGAAGCTCTCGTCTCCTTCGTATATAGAACGCAGTGCCTCCAGCTCCATCTGGAAGAAATGAATCACATGCGTTTTGTTCAGTGGGATACATGCGTGAGAAGTACAGCGGCTGTAGTTTCTGATTCAAGCCCACTCCCCTGCGTTAAACCTGACCGAATCACACAGCCTTGGATGTTTACAGTACACGTGGATGTACTTACTCCAAAACTACGTTCCAGGTACCACTAAGCATTTACAGTCTATTATCTCACTTAATTTTCACATCAATCCTGTGAAGCAAAGCTCACTATTTTCTCCTTCCTACCGAGGTCGGGGGCGGGGGGAGCAGAGGGGGAAAAGATTGGGTGTGAAGCAACCCCAGAGCACGCGCCCTTTATCACTCTGCTAAAGAGTAGCCTGGGCTAGAGAGAATGTGAAAGGACATTACTTATACATCTTACCTTTGTAAGCCTTCCCACGGAATGCTACAAAACTTGAAAAAACACTTAGGGACAATTAAAAAGTACTCTGAAAAAACAATAGTTAGAAAAAGGCTGACAAGCATCCCCCCAAGACGGGGAAAAGGACTGCAAATGAAAATGTAACCAGTGACCCTTGCCTGGAGGTATTTCCTGGAACACTGTGGGCTCCCAGAGAAGACTCGGTTGCTGTTGTGATTACGGATGGACACCCTTGAAGAGAAGGCAGGAAGGACCATACACTTGGCTGCGGATTTCAATTTTCAAAAAAATGCATGTCATGAATTCTACCAACTAAAGATGGGTGGATTCGATCTATGTGGACAACATTTTAGAACGGACTATTAAAGAAAGTGTTCGTGACCACCTGGGCAAGAGAGGAGAGGTAGATCCCAGGACCTAACGGGCATATGAAAACCAACGTGTCTGTAAACGACCCTTCTCAGAGAGCACAACTGGACTGGCACACGAGGGAAAGGCTCGAAGGTGTCCGCCTGGGTTCCGGGAAGGCTCCACAGGTTTCTCTGGCTACTTTTACAGAAGCTCAGACTGGATACAAGAATAACTGAGATTACAAGGAAACAAGCAAACTTACTCAAAATACGGTGCTACTTCTTCTGTCCTAAACGTTTTCCTCTATTTTAATTAATGACCTGGACAAGAACAAAAATTGAAGGCAGGCTTGCCAAACTTGTCACTGACAATTTGATGGGACAGTGAACCATGCTGGCGGCGGGACGAGAATTCAAACAGTCCTGGAAAAACAATCTAACATCACAGTACATGCTCCACGCGTCCCAGTAAGAACTGTCCATGTCTTCGCTTAGAAACTCACCTGGCAAGAATCTTTGAGAATGGATCGAGATAGCAACTCACTTGTTGGAATTTGGGGTCCGTTACAGGTAATTTATAATCTAGAGATTCTATTACATCTACCCTGTAAAAGTCTTAAATTTCAGGCAACATAGTCTAAATGAGTATTGAACTAGTTACCTAAGGAGACTCAGATTCTAGTCCTGATTCTACCACTGTGCAGCCCTGGGCAATCCCTTTACTTCCTACACCTTCCCTTCATCCACCCACATCAAAATTAGAAGGTTCCTCTTGAGATGACTCCTAGCATCTGCTTCAACTTTATGTATGCTCAAAATAGACTTCGCATACACTGGACACAAAGCATCAGATGGGTAAGAAATTCTACCAGACAATATTGCTAGAGCCAGGGGACACTAGAGTCATTATTGTCTTCATCAGAGATTTAACTAACTCAATTAACTTTCCCTACAGGCCAACAGATTTAGAATTTAAAGGTAATCAGATTCTAATAAAATAACTCACTTCACAAGCTCTGAACAACATACGGCATTTAAGGCCAGCCAAGTCCACCGGTTCGCGGACCACAGACACTCCTTGCTATTAGAGATACCTTGGGCGACCCCGGGCCGACAACAAAATTGAAAACAGCGGGAGTGGGGGAGGGGAGGCAGAGGCGGACGGGCGCCTGGCCTCTGCTCGCAGGGCAGCGGTCAACCTGTGGCACCCCAGCTAGACTCCGTCCGCTCTAGGAGCGGTGGCAAGTGTCGGACCGCTAGTCCGAGAGCCGAGTCTCACCTGGGCCGGGGGTAGGGGACAGCAGCCCTCCCTCGGATCTGGGCACCGCGCCTGCGCGAGGAAAAGCGCGTGCAGCCCTGGGACTCACCTCCTGGTCCTCATTGGCACTCATCACGCGGGTCTCGGGGCGCCTCCCGAGGGGACGGCGTTCGCGACAACGACGAGAAGGCGCGAGCAGTGGCCCCGAGGGCAAGACGTCCCGGTTCTGCGCCCTCGGCTGCCGGATGCACACCCTTCACACCCTAGACGACAGTCACGCGCACCTCTGGCCCTTGGGCAGCGCAAAGTCTCCCGCTAAAGGGCTGTGGGCACTGAGCCCCGGGCCGCAGCTGGCGGGTCGCCGGCGCGTCCAGGGACAGACAGCAGGGCAGTCACGAGAGAGGCTCCGCCTCCTCTTCCTCCTTGCTTCCCCTATTGGTTCCTTCTGTCTTTGCCCCAGCTCTCGCTCTGCTAGGAAATGGAGCGTCTTCCCCACGTTTTGTGGAGCCGCGTACGGTCCTGGGTAGCGATTGGTGCAGAGCGCTGTCACTCAGGGCCGTAAAGCACTTCCTGTGTCGGCGCAGGTGGGCACTGGGAAGTCTTGTTTGCTGGAACCGGCTCTGAGGCGGTGGCTGCAGAAACCGGGCCCCGGCGTTCCTAGACACCCCTGCCTGCTTCCCCTCGTCCTCTCCCGGCTGGGGGCGACCGGCTGCAGGTGCAGCGGGTCCAGTGGGTGCGGCCTGGGTGAGTCTGGGCCCGGAGACCTGCGGGGCCAGGCGACCCCGCCGAGGGGGAGAGCTAGCTCCTAATTAACAAAGCCTGTTTTGGGGGCCTGCGTTTTCTGCATTTCTCTTTTAGCCCCTATGCACCTATGGTTTAAGGCTCTAGGGCTCTGGTTTAAGGGCGGATTGGGACGAAGATAAGAGTACGCTTTTACGGCTGCAGCGTTATTTCTCCAGCCTTTTCTGATTGGCTACCAGGGCAGAATTCTGCGACCCTGGGACGGTGCCTCTTAAATCTATCGTTGCTTCACATCCTCAACATCATCTTTTATTTTTCATCATCCAGGCCTCAAACTGTCGTTCCTCTGTTGGTCATTTTGTAGTTGAACGTCTATGAACTTTACCCTTACTAGCCTTGCCCTACACCCTGAACCTCTATTAATTAAAAAATAGGGACCACCTAAATTTATCTTCCACTTGGAGTAGGTCGCCTTTCTTTGCATTGTATCATCATGCTTGGCAAGAGTCTTCGTTATTATTCTCCATAGCAGCTTCCAGAGTACTCCCTTGTAGTACGTGTATCTCCTCCAGGGCGTTCACTCACTGCCTCCGCACCTGCTTCCACGTCATTGGCTTCTTCCAGGAGACAAGGAAATTCCTCCCGCGGGCTGTCATCGAGATCCTTACAACCTCTGTGCCTGGTCTTTGTGCCGTTCCTATTCCTTTCCTGCAGGATAAGCACGACCCATTTCAAGTGCCAAAGCTTTTAACGCAGAATGTGGCAGGAATTTTTGGGCCAGAATTACAGTAATTTAGAGCTGCGCCATCCAGTATGGTAGCCGGTAGCCAGTAGCATATGTGGCTACTGAGCATTTCAGTTGAGATGTGCTATGAGTGTACAGTACACACCAGATTTTGAAAACTTGGTACCAAGAAAGTAAACTACCATGTTAATAACATTTGTATTGTTGAAATGATAATATTTTGGATATACTGGTTAGGGTATTATTGAAATTAATTCCAGCTGTTTCTGTTTTTAGTGTGACTACTAGAAAACGCAGTTAGATGACGTAGCAGGGTTGAATCTGCACGTGTGGAACCATGGATGTGCAGGGCTGACTCTGTTTAGATAATTAGCATATCGTTTTAATAATTTGTCAGGAATTCAGAAGTTAGATGTGGGAAATTACAGATAATTATACTTTATTGTATACCTAAGTCAATGATTATTTATAATTATTTTCTATATAGCTGAAGTAGCTCATGAGACCTATTGTAATCTGATGATGTTCCTGCTTTCTTGGTCTGCTCACCCCAAAGTTTTGTGCACATTTGGAGATGTTACTGAAAATACTGGTTTGTCTTAAAGTTGACTACCTTTGTAATACAAAAGATTTTTTAAAAATGCAATACTGGTAGTTACTAAATTTCAGTAGGTCAGTATAGGACTTAAAGTTTTCAAAAAATTTGATCTTTTTTGTGTTTGCTCAACAGTTGGCAGACATTTCAAAGTCTATTGCCTTTTTGTAATGTTTATTTTTTTAACCCTACTTTTTAAAAAATAGAATTATTTTAAAAGATTTTATTTATTTTTAGAGAGAGGGGAAGGGCGGGATAGAGAGAGGGAGAAAAACAGCAATGCGTGAGATACATCAGTTGGTTGCCTCTCACACACCCTCAATGGGGGACCCAGGCGTGTGCCCTGATTGGGAATTGAACTGGTGACCTTTTGGTGTACAGGCCAATGCTCAAACCACTGAGCCACACCAGCCAGGGCTATAATGTTTTTTAAATGGTGGAGATTTATGTATTGGAAATGTATATGGGCTTTTAACATTCGTATTTCAGAGTTGTCCTCACACCGTGATCATGAGCCCCACGCAGTGGGACTTCCCTGTGGAGTTATGTTGCCGGCCCATGGCGTTTGTCACTCTGACGGGCCTGGATGTGGTTTACAACGCTGTCCACCGAACCGTCTGGGATGCTTTCTGTGCCAATCGGAGGGCTGATCGGGTACCGATTTCTTTCAAGGTGCTACCAGGTGACCACGAGTATCCCAAATGTAGACCCAAGGTAATGACATTGTGATTGCATGTGGGCTCTCCTCCCTCTCTCGTCTGTGTGTGTGTATATATTTTTGTTCCTGTGGTCTGTGCTGGAAAACCCCGGAGTTTATCAAGGTGATGGTTACTGTGATACGTGGAGAAACCCTGGGCTTTCCATGTCTGTAATACACTACAAGTATGTTTAGTGCTAGTTGTTTTTTAACCCCAGAGGAATAATTACTTTATAATTATTAAGCTTTTTATCCCATGAGCCTGGGGTTTCCTTTTTGCATTTGTTTCAAAAAGAAAAACAAAAAAATCCCCCAGATCTCCATAAAGGCCATAAAGTCCATAAAGTCCTCCTGGAAGGAAGGTTTCACATTCCCTGTACATCACTGCCAGTTTCACTGTAGAATCCATGGTCTTCACACTCTGGCTCAGTTTCACACGCATTCTTTGAGCGCTTGCTTCGTGTGAGGAACCTGGAGCTGTGCGGTAGGCTGGTGATGGAGATTTAAATAGGACGTGAGTAAGACATGCTGTCTGTCCTTGGGGAGTTCTGCATAAACTAAAGCCACTTACTCAGTGTGGAGCGAGGAAAGGTGCTAGTTCAGAACTGACTTTCAGGGTGAGCATCATAGTAGAGACTCTTATTTACTTAAAAAAATGATGATTATTTAGTGTTAATAATCACAACTAATACATACATAGTACTTCGTGTGTCAATTTACTTTTTCAAGGAAGTTGTGTATGTTGATTGGTTATTTATCATAATCTTATGATCTTGTCTGAAAGTCAATTAACAAGGCACATTGATCAAAATATCCTCCTCCAGACCCCGACTTTTTCCCCCTACAGTAGTGTTTCTGACAGTCTGGCCACAGGTCCAAGTATGTTGTCATCACTTGGGGTGTTTACTAAAAATGTAAACACCAGGCCTCAGTTTAACTCTGGAAGGGTGGGACCGATGGCTCTGGTTGCCAGCTGATTCTTTTCTTACATGTTTGAGAACCACGCACTGAGGACACAGTTTCATACACTGAGCCATGAAAATTGAGCTCTCTCTGAAACTGCGCAAGTAACCGCATCCCTGGCCCTTACACTTTTTAGTTTTTGAAGTGGTGCTTGTGTCAAGAAAGGCCAGCGGCCCAGTACGACTCACCTGCATTTCTCCTCGGTTCATTTTCCAGCTCAGGAGCTTTTTATTTCCCTTTTCCCGGTTCTTTGCTGAGTCTCCAAGTTTTTTTGTGTCCAGTTTCCTTACTGTTCTGGTCATTCCTCACTTGAAGCAGTGATCAGAGTGACATGAACTGGAAGTAGTTGGCGTCAGTGCAGGGAGTGATGTGAGGGTGGGCCGAGCTCTGGGCGGGGCGGGGGGGGGCCTCACTCCCACATCTGCCGCCTCCCCTCCCTACCACCGGTGCTTCCCGCTGAGCCCCAGTGGCTGTGTCCGGCTTCTGTGTTTAAGGATTGTCCCTCGTTTCCCCCTTCATCCTCAAGTAAGGTGAAATGCCATCCTGCAGTGTGTCTCAAAACAAATGGAGCCATGTTCAGTTTTGGATAATAGTTTATTTGAGCAGCTTTTACAAAACAGAAACTGGAATGGTGAGGAATAGAAGTCGAATTTACCTGGAAAAGGGCTGTTTGCTTCCAGGGTATTTGAGAGCTGTGACATTGTAAGAAATGCTTGGCTTTCATCATTCTTTAGATGGGAATTGTCGCAGCTCCAGGGTTGAGGTTCTAGTTCTTTCTTGATCTCTGTAAGCTGGGATCTCCTCATCTTAAAGATGGCTGGTGTGTCTACCCAGTGAGATCAGTGCCCCTTGAGGGCCTGGGGCTGGAGAACGGATGGTTTCTGCTGCTGTTATCATCCAGTAACCCTTCGACTTATGCCACCACTTGCAGAGAACTTCGTATGAGTGGTACATCCCCAAAGGGATCCTCAAGACGGGCTGGATGAATAAGCACCTGAACCTGGTGCCGGCCCTGGTGGTCGTGTTCTACGAGCTGGACTGGGACGAGCCTCAGTGGAAGGAAAAGCAGTCGGAGTGCGCCACCAGAGTGGAGATAGTCAGGTCTGGTCCCCCCGTGCGTCGCATCAGACAGCCAAGGTTGTCGGTGTCTGCTGTCCACTCACGTTGAGCGCAGGCAGCCTGCAGGGTGCTGTTCAGACTGTGGTGGTCCCTCTGGGGACTGCTGACCTCCAGGAAAACGCGCAGCTCCAGGCAGGAAGCTTTGCTGTTAACTTACACAAGGCTAAGCAGGATGAAAGGCTTAGAAGACAAGTTGGTCTGAGTTTCCAAACACCTTTTCTCGCATTGATGACGTGTGTTTGAAGACACCGTAATTTGCTCTTGAGTTGCATGATACTTTCACTGTATCACCATTTCAGTTTCAAAATAATTCTTTTGAATAACTACTCTGTAGTGTAGCACTATAAAGATATTGTATTACAACTTATACATGAAAGTATATATTAAACTTTTGCTCTCAAAATAGACTTTTGTAAGGATTAGAAGCTTGATATGAGATTCTTTTTTTGGAATTTAAATCATTGTGGAATATATGTTCCGTACATGCTGGAAAAGATTTTCTCTGATCTTGGGAGTTTTTTAGTTGAAATTTATCTTTCTTTGAATTATCAAACTTGTATTTTATGTAAAGTTTTGAATACATTTTTTAAAACCATTTAGTTATTTAATTAATGTTGTTATTTTTCCAACTCAGGCAGAGTTTACAAGGGAGAAACACAAAAGTGGCCGTGGTTCTGATTCAGAAAAAAACGCCTTTGCCTCCAGGTACCAAAAAGTTAATTAGCAACTAGTTAATTGCTTTATACCTCTGATTCTTGTTACCACGGAGCATAATTTTAGTGTTGAAATCTTCTGTGCACTAAGTTATGAGAAACAGAGTGTGTTAGCTTTGGGAGGTACTAATAGTGCGAGCATAAATGCTTCCTGTGCAAACGAGACTATTCAGGAGTGCAGCTCTTCCTAAGTCCCGCTGGCCCGTCACCCTTGTTTCCCGATTTAGGCAGACATCATTGACAAAACAGTTATTCACTGATTTTTAAAGAAGATTGTTCACATTTCTGAGATCTATTTGAAATTATAGTCGTAATGTAGTACTTTTGTTCTTAATTTGCAGTAGGGCCAAGAAAAATGCAGCGTGAGTTCCCACTTCCCACTAGGACATGCCTGCGTTTCGGATGCTTGTTCTTCTACCTTCTCGGACACTGCGAGGCCACAGTAGTTTTTGTTTCTGTGCTGAAACTTGTGGCCTCCCAAATCCACTTCCATGAATTACTGCTTCCCCGTTTAGCGACAGTTTGGGGAGCAGTTGTGTGGCTTGTGAGCCGGCATCACTTAGCCCGTCTAGGCTCAGTAGACAGTTCCACAGTGTTTTCCTACCAGAGTGTAACTTCGGAGACCCCACAGTGCTCTCGGGGCCCCAGGAGTCCTCCTGGCGTGGTGGAAGCGGTTTGGGTTTTTCGTCTCCACTATAGTGGTCAGATTTGGGGAGGTACTTGTCGCGAAGAATGCACTAATTACTTTATCTCTTTGTCTTCATGGGTCTTGTCAACAGGAGAAGATGTTATTGCTTCGGAAAGGGCTGCAGCTCTGTGTAACGCCTGTGAACTCTCGGGGAAGTCTTTGTTTGTGCTGCCGCACACCGACCACCTGGTGGGTTACATTATAAGGTAAATGAAGGTCTTGAAAATATTTTTTTTTTTTAGTTTTTTTTTTTAGGCTTTGAGAAGTTGGTAGCGTAGACCCATTTATTAAAAAAGAAAAAATACACGTTCATGGGAAAATTTTATTTATTTTTTTTATAAAGCTTTTTTTTTTAAAGATTTTATTTATTTATTTTTAGAGAGGGAAAGGAGAGGGGAGAGAGAGAGAGAGAAAGAGACAGACATCAATGTGCGGCTGCTGGGAGACATGGCCTGCAACCTAGGCATGTGCCCTGACTGGGAATCGAACCTGCGATGCCTGGTTTGCAGCCTGCACTCAATCCACTGAGCTACACCAGCCAGGGCTCATGGGAAAAATTTCAAATGGAGGAAAACCCTGGAAGTTCCTCCTACTGGACGTGACTGTGCATTCTGCTCTCTCCGGAGCCCGAGCCCAGGCAGGTGCTTCTGAAGTGCACTTCCTTTCCCGAAGGAGCTCGGAGTGGTTCGCCGTCTCCAGCCAGGCCTTCCTTGTTCCTGAGTGATCGCAGAGTTCAGGAGCGGAGCAGGATTTGAATCCACAAGTGTTACTTCACCTCGTTGGCCTGTTTTCATTTTTTAGTCTTTTTCCCGTTAGTTTTCTTATTCTTTAAACCCTAAATGCTAAAGTCATAAAAAATAGTCAAATCTAATTATTAGATGTGTCTCTTTTAGACTTCTTATAAAATGATAAAGTAATAAAGGTGGAAGTAATCTTAGAATTTACCTAATCGTTAGAAATTATAGATGTTTTCATGGGTTTCCATATTTCTCCCTGTGCACTGCGCTCCCGTGCGTGAGGTTTACCCACGTGCTTGTGCGTCGTACACAGGGTTCTCGTGCCCGTTACATGCGTGGTGTGTAATCGTCACAGCCACGTGTAATGCGCATCCTTGTATTTCCCTAAAAATTTGGGCAAAGCGTGTGCACTATACACACCAAAATACAGTACTTTTTGGGTAGCATGTAATTTTAAATGGCTTTTCTGCAGTATTAATTTTAGATTTTTTTAATCTAGAAATTCTGGTTGTGTTTTGCGTCACTTTTTGTCTTAGTCACGAGGTAAACTAGATATTATCTCTGTCAGAATTTTACTGTTGTTTCTTACAAGTATGATTGTGAGTTTGTTTTAAAATAACTTTAGTGTTTTAATGTTGTTCTTATTTTAAAAAACAGGTTAGAAAACGCCTTTTATGAACATGCGCAGACTTACTACTACACCGAGATCAGAAGAGTGAAGTCTCATAAGGAGTTTCTGAATAAAACCACACACCAGGTGCGCGCTGGTCTGTCGCTAGGACCGAGTGTGAGAAGCCCCCTGGAGCAGAGTGTCCGCTGCTGAGCGGTTTGCGGGAGGCAGTGAACGCCTGTCGTACCTGATGTTTTTAAATGGCTTCGGTGCATTTGTTTATTTATTTATGTGCTATCTTTTTTTAATTTTACACTCTTTAATTGTATTTTTTCCATTACCATTTATCCCCTCATATCCTCTTTCACTTCCTTTTAGTTTTTTTAAAGCATTTCAAGGCTAATTAGTTTTTGTATTCTTTGCCCTCGAGGTTCCTAAAAATAGATTTTTGTAGCCTTGCTAGCTATACTTATTTATTGGAATAATTCTTGAAATTTAATTTTGAGTATTTTTCTTATACTTTTATGTCTCCTCTTAATAAAACTTACTAAACTTTTTACATTTTCAAGAGGATATGTGTAATAATGATTTTCTGTTCTTTTTTCAGCTTTTATTTGTTAGACATCAGTTCAAAATATCCTTCTTCAATGAGTTGAAACAGGATACACAGAATGCACTGAAGTAAGTTTCTGACAGCTGTCCATCTGAATCTCCCTTATCCTTATGTTAACACCACCATGTATGAATGGCAGTTTCTGAATCGCAACCAAACTAATTAATTTTAAAATGTTTATGTTGGTTTAGATGCAATTATGCTGTGTTTAGTTTGTGTGGAGATGAATGGAATGGAATATTTTTAGACTTAAAAAGTTCCATTGTCGGAAGTACATTTCACAGTGTTACAAGGCTTTCTGGCCTGCTTTAATGAAATGTCGTGATCTAAAGAGGCGTAACATTAAAATGTTCCCACTTTCTGCTGCTTATTCACATGTTCAGTAAAATGCTTGTGTTAAGACTGATTTCCAGAGTTAAATATACATTAAATGTTATCTAAGTCAGACTGAACTTAAGGTATATAGTGCATTCATTCAACTCAACTAGGATTTTATTTTTAATTAAATTTGTGCTTTAGTTTACAGTGCCTGTCAGCATCGCTTTTACTCAGAGGCTCTGCGTAGAGCTTTGCTGAGTATTTGCAGATGCCTTGGCCGTGGCTGAGCGTTTATTTCTTTGCCACAACTTAATAAACACCATCTCTTTCTGGCTTTATCTCAGTTGTTGAAGGTTGCAGTGGCAATGTAACAAAGGGATAAAGACAGCAGTATATATCCTAAAGTCAGGATAAGCTGAGTGTCCAGGGAGAAAAACAGAGAAATAAATGAAAGTACGTCTAGTATTCAGAGGAATGTTACAGAAACCTCTTTGTGTGAGTGTGTGTGAATGTGTGTGTGTGTGTTATTATTGAGGTGCTAAGTACCAAACTGTGTTCTCTGAATCTTGACTTCAGATAATGATAGCTGGCTTTAATGTAGTTCATTTTCAGTCCATAGTACTACTTACAAACCTTCCAGTCGTGTTCAGACATCATTCTGGAAAGCGAGATTTTGCCCGCTGACGTTAGGAGCACAGTTTTCTTTGGGGAAGACTGTTGAGATTTTGCCACTGCCTTCCATGATCAGGGTGGGCCTCCTTCTGCCAGGATCTCCTTTCTCCTGCTGTCTCTCCCTCAGCCCCTGCCACCCAGAGGACGTGTCTCCTCTCGCCTGTGACCAGACTGGTGACAGTCGCTTAACTTGTGGAGACACTGGGTTTGAAAGCCTTTGACCTGTGCTGTATGATAACACCATTCCTAATAGAGTTTCTCTTTGCTTGGGAAGCTCATGTTGATGCTTTTAAAAAATACCACTTTTTAACAGAATGCTTATTTTTAAATGAACTCTGGAAAACTGTCCACCTTACTTTCATTTTCCAACATATTTTCTGTTATTGACAGGTGTTAATTACATAATCTGCACGCGATGGTGCTGTTCTTAGAAGCCATTGAATCTTTTTGCACATTAATCAATATAGTACTTTTCAGGAAATTAGAGATTAGTACATATGAGGGAGACCTAAAAAATGGAATTCTCTTCTGGAGGACTGGCCCCTTGTAGTACAGGCTTCCCCCTTAGGCGAGTGTTCTAGGAACCCATCTGTATCAGTGCACCAGCTGGCGTTGTGGTGAGAGGCTGCGTTGAAGACTCAACTCATTTCCCCATTTCACGCATGATGGATGATTTATGAGCGCATCCGCCCACGCTGCGCAGAGTGTTGAGCAGTTTTGTACCCAAAACAGCTTGACTCCCCCTCCCTATTCACCTGACCTCGCCCCAAGTGACTTCTTTTGTGTCCCTGGATGAAAAAAGCCCTCAAAGGGAAACATTTTGCGGATGAGGAAGAGGAGAAACAAAAACTAGCAGAAGCACAAAAAGGGATCAGAATCAGTGAGTTCAATAACTGTTTTGAGCAATGGAGAAAATGTCTCAGTGGGTATGTTGCCTCAAATAGAGACTACTTTCAAGGTGACTGAAGTTTAAACATGCAAGAATAAATACACAATTTTTTATAAATCCTGGGATTTTTTGGGTCCCCTGTGTACATGTTTTGAGCTGGTAAGTGCTAAGAAATGTTGACTCAACATTGTCTCTTGTTATTTTAATAATTTTATTCTGAGTACTGTTTTCTTAAAATTAATTTATGTCATAATTAACCACCTTCCTCATGTTTCTGTTAGGAATTACAGGACCGCCTATAATCTCGTACACGAACTGAGAGCTCATGAAACTAATATCCTGGAAATTAAGACGATGGCAGGATTTATAAACTACAAGGTAAGAGTCGTAATTCCAAATAAGGAAACTTTGTCTTTAATGATCAGATTATCTTTTTACAATTTGAAAACCAAAATTAATTACCTGCTCTGAAAAGTATGTGATGAATTATGCTCCTTTTTCATGCCCTTTATCTCGGGGGCCTGGTGCTTAGCAGCAGTCTCATTATAATGTTTGGCTTTGAGTTTAGGGGTGTCAGCCTTCTCACTTTGAGTGGTTCTATTTTTGTAAAACTCCTCCAGGAGGTCTTGTCTTTGTTTTGTCATGGGAGCAGGAAGGAGTGAGAAGAAAGCTGCCAATTATTGAATTTTGAAAGACGCAGTGTATTAGAACAATGCGAGGCTTCCTTAGTTTAATGGCACAGCCTTGGGAAAGGTGTGTCTGTTCACCTTAGTGCAAACTTTTGTACATATAATTTCTGTGTTTTAAGATTATGTATGGTAGAAATAGATGCTCCCAGAAGGCAAGTGAGGGCTGTTTTGCTTTAGTCTTCGCATTCTCAGTCTTTGAAGAGGGCTGGCGCTGGACTGGGGACGTGAGGGCAAGTGGGCACCTAGTTCGTGGTTTCTTTAAGTGGAAATGGGTCCAGTCTCTATAGAGACTATTTTTGCAATGACTACAGGTCTGTTGATCTAGCAATTCCATTTCAGGAAATTTTTCCAGCATCTGTGCTAAGACTCTCAAATCACACGGATGAGGATATTTGTTATATCCTGTGATAGGAAAAGATTGGAAACCACCCAGAAATAAAGGACTGGTTAATATAAATTATAATTCCAAACAATGGACTATTATACAACATCTAAGAAAGAATAAGGCAACTCCATCTATTGATAAGAAATGAGATCCAAGATGTATTTTTAGGTGAAGAAGTGAGACACAAAGCATGTTTAGTGAGATGCTATCTGTGTAAGAATAATAGTGTATATGTGGGTGCACACACACACGTGTCTGTGCGTGGACTGTGTCATGAGACCTGATCTGGGCGCTGGTTGCCTCTGGAAAGGAGGACTGAGGGACAGGGGCAGGTGAGGGGCTTCGCTTTTCAACTGTTCTTCATACCTAAAAAATAAAACTGGTAATAACTATATGGAAGGAAATTTAGGCTTTGTTTCTTTTGTTTTTCCTTTTACCCTGCATGTGTACACATTATTACCGTTCTGAAACAGAATCCCTAGCCAAAGGTTGTGAAGAGTTTCTGTAGTCCTCGTGTGACCTGGAGTCCACGGCGGTCTGTTGTGCTGTGGAAAATCCGTGGCTCTTTGGCAGCTGTAGAGCTGAAAGTGAGCCTGTTCTTCCCCAGTCGTCGGTTGGAGATGCTTACTTTCGCCTGTCTTTATGTTCTTCACTGGGTGTATACTTCGTACTGTTCTGAGGCTTTTTCTAAGGTACAGAAGAGATTCGGCACCATACTGGATAATTGTGTTTCACTTTGCAAAGGGACGTCACCTGGTGTCAGCGTGACCGCGCTGCTGGAGAAAACCAGTGCTGGTGCAGGACCGGCAGAGACGGGAACTCCGCAGTCTCTCCAAAGCTAGTCTCCAAGTTGACACGTGTCTAAATGAACACGCCTTTTGACTTGGACTTCCCTTTTTCTTTCGGGGCTGGTTGTACATTTTGCAGATCTGCAGGCTGTGCTTTCAGCACAACACCCCACTGGACGCCATTGCTCAGTTCCGAAAACACATCGACTTGTGCAAGAAAAAAATCGGAAGTGCGGAGTTGTCTTTCGAGCACGCCGCGTGGATGGCTAAGCAGTACGTTCAGGTCGCACTCTCGGGGCCTGAGGAGACACCTGGGGTTTGGAGGGGTGGGCTTAGCGTGGGCTTTGGTTCTGAGTGGGGCTAAGATACTGTCAATAAGTAGGTCTTGAATGATCTTGTATAAGTACGTTTCCAGTAATTGTAAATGTTGATTCATACAGCTCCTTAATGGGAATCGGTTAATTCATGGTACTCTCTCTTTCATTCAGCACATATTCACTGAGTTTCTACCATGTTTCTAGGTACTGAGAATATAGCAGTGAACAAAAAATGCCTGCTGACGTGGAACTTTCTGTTTGAGACCCATGCTCGAAACTCACTAAAATGAGATTGCTCCCAGAAACACGGATGTATTGGAGTAGAGGGGACTATTCTGACATTTAGTTGGGCGCATATTTATAAAGGCTTGCCAGCACTGAAAGGTTGCCTTAGATACAGACTCTGTTACCTACAGTTAATTAGTGTGTGTTAGTATTTACACAAGGAATCCCACTGATACATAGTTCATCAGTAGTATCATTTTAATACATTCCCTGAGGCTGTGGTTCCAGGTTGAATAATTACAGAACTAAGCATTTTCTTTCCTTGTTTCTCATTCTTGTTTTTAAATTTCTTGATTTTTTTTTTCATTTTTAGATTCCAAGCCTTTGGAGATTTGTTTGACGAAGCTATTAAGCTGGGGTTGACAGCCATTCAGACGCAGAACCCTGGCTTCTATTACCAGCAGGCCGCATACTACGCCCAGGAGCGGAAGCAGCTGGCAAAAACCCTCTGTGAGCATGAAGTAAGTTGCTGCCTCCCGTGGGGTCTGGCCTTCGGGAAACTGAGTCCTTTTCTTCTGAAAGCAGAGGAAACTAATTGGCGTGGGTAATTTCTGCCAAGCTTTTGAATATAATTGGTGTTTCTTTATTTTTCAGGAATTAGAATTATTTTCAGGTTTAGCCCGAGTACTCCATGTTCACCTGAGTACTCAGTTTTCACCTGTGACTTTAGCAGATTTTCTTTGAAGAACTGATTCATGACTGTCAGTAGCTAGTGATTTAGACAAGAGGAAATTACTTTAAATAAAGCTGCCATTTGGTGCATGCCACACCGTAAACCCAGTGTTTTGTTCTTGCGATCACATCCGCAGGAACTGGAAGGCATGTGCTTTCTTTGACTCGCCAACTTGGGACTCCTTCCTCTTCCTGAGGGTTTTCTCTGGAAGACGCTTAATGATCTGTGTGAGACGTAGTGCTAGTTGCATGGTTTCTTAAACTCGACGTTTCCTGTTACCTTTCTCCTTGATGATTGTATTTAGGTGCCAGTTTCCCCATAAGCACCTTTAAAATAAGAACATGGTGTGTATGTGTAAATTCATTTTCATTCATATAGTTATGTCAGTTTATTTTCACTTAAAGTTTGCAGTTTTCTTCTCTGAAGATAGCTGAATATTGTCAACAGTACTACTTTAAAAACTGTTTCAAAAACAGTTTGCATATTAGTACTTTAATGTATGGATTTTTTCTTAAATCACAATATAACTGGACTATTTTCTACCACATTATTTGTATATGACTTACAACTTCACTGCGTGTTTTATATTGTAAAAGTTTGGCATATTGTATTTTGAATACAGTATTTTAAAAGGTTTTAAAACTAGGTTTTATATGGATATGAGGAAATGGGCATTAAAAATAACACTGACTGGATATAAAATAATATTTCTGTCAAATAATAATTTTTTTAAAATAATAATTTGAGAAACCTCAAAATTATGCCTAATGCCTATCTTTTGACCCAGAATTGCATTTTCTGGAAATCTAAAGCAGAGAGATCTTCAGAGATAAGTACTAAGACTTATTTATGACGTTGTTCTGACAGATTTATTAATTGTAATGTAAAATAGAAATAACAAGGTGACCAACTATGGAGAGTTTATTAAAATGTGGAACAGCAAGCAGCCATGAAAAATAATGTTTTAGAAGAATATTTAATGGTATGGTGAAATATACAGATTACATATAAATGAAAAAAGTGGGGTGAAAAATTATTCCAGTTGATAGGATGAATAAATGTTTACATACAAATCGGGAAGAATCATCTGTACATTGTTAACAGTGGCAGTAGGTTGATGAGTAGTTTAAATTTTAATCCTTTTTCTTTTGGTTGTGTTTTGCAGTTTTCAACAATGTACTTGTATTACATTGTGGTTTCATAGGAGAAAAGTTATGAAAAAGAAAAGTAAAGCAGTATAAATTTGTAAATTCTCATACCAAAAATATCCCTCCCCCACCAAAATCAGGACTTAAGCACAAGTGACAAGCAAGGAAAATAGTGTCCTTTTAAAAAAATCTTTATAGCATTCTTTTCATTGGCACAAGAAGCACTTGTACATGTGAATAAACATCAATCATAATTTGTAATGTCTTTTACTGGGTTATTACAGCATAGGTAAAAAGATGACGTAAAGAAATTCTAGCACGTCCTCAGTCCTCACTTAGCGTAGTTGACGGGGTCTGCAGCGTTGAGCTGGGTGCTGCGCAGGGAGGCCAGCTTCTCCCTAGGGTGTCGCTGCAGGGATTGGTGTGAACAGCAGTGAGGTCCCCGCGGTGCTGCAGCAGTGTCACAGGGACGTGAGGTTATGCGAGGACTCTCTGTGCCTGGCACTCCTGTGTCAGAGTCAGCTGGATTTGTTCAGTTTGGGTTTTTTGAGACTGCCTGACCATTAAATGAAACATTTTGGCTTAACCTTTGTGAGAACTTAATTTACGTTAAACTAGTCACATCTTTGATACTTGAGTGTGTTCAGCATTGGTATTCATAAACACGTTTTTCTTCTGTCAGAATTGAGGGAGAGTCGGTTTGTGGCGGGTTGCATGAACTCGTCATATTCAGGGCTGTTTTCACTTCCAGGCTTCTGTCCTGTACCCCAGCCCCGACCCCTTGGAAACGCAGACAGGCGCCCTGGACTTCTACGGACAGAGGTCATGGCGACAGGGAGTGCTGAGTAAGTCAGCTTTCCCTTTGCCCTTGAACCTCCCATGGCAGCGGCTGCTGTCACAATTTTGTCATAACAAATTGTGTTGAGGTGAAAGTGTGTGCTTTGTAAGCACTTTTTAAAAAGATTTTCAGTTTTTTAATTTTTACAATGTTTTATTTGTGTCACTACATCTCAGAATAACTTAAAGATGTGGATATGGTTGGAATACTAATGTTTGGGTGTCTTAAACAACACAATAAGCCACTCTGGTCTATTTAAATATTTAATTCCAGTTAACTTTAATGATTTGGCATTTTAAATAGCATTGGTTCCATCTTAAAAATAATTTCTCTGCGTCTTTTTTTGTGTTTGATACATACTTACTTAATTTGGGCAGTTTCTGTAGCAAGTATTGAGAAATCATTTACTTCGCTCTCCAGGAAGTGTTTCCTATGTAGAGAGTGATGTTGGCCTTATTCTCAGGGTCTATTCCAGCCGGCCAGAGAAGAGCGAGCTCAGGGATGTTCCCTTTAAAACAGCTCACGGAGAGTTACCGTGCCAATGAAGCTGTCTCCCGGAGTCTTTAAAGTTCTAGAATGTTTGAGAATTTTAAATACATCATATTAAAGGGTTCGAGGAATGCACACACCCAGCGTTCGCGTGAAGGGCTTGTGTAAACGAGCCGTCTGAAAAGGGCTGTGTCTTATCTGGTGCAGGTTTCGATCTTTCCGACCCTGAAAAAGAGAAGGTGGGAATTCTGGCTGTTCAACTGAGAGAGAGGAATGTTGTTCACTCTGTAAGTTTCTCTCTCCAACGTCAACTATTTTTAACAGTTCAATTCAAGGGAAACATTAGATTATCTTTATTGGAATGTTTCACGCTTTATCTTTTTTAACAGGAAATAATAATAACTCTTCTGAGCAATGCTGTTGCACAATTTAAGAAGTATAAGTGTCCAAGAATGAAGAGTCATCTAAGTATGTAGTCGTAACATGCCACAGTTTCGTCCAAGTGTGAATCATTTTAAATTATGTACATAAAATTTTCTTTCCTTTATAGTGGTTCAAATGGGAGAGGAATACTACTATGCAAAGGATTATACCAAAGCTTTGAAGTGAGTCCTAGTCACTGTCTATTTTTACAAGTGTTCTGATTTCCTTAATGAAAGATTAGAAGAGAGATTGTATTTATCATTTCTGTACTTATTTCTGCTTTTAGTAAACTCCATTGCTGTGATATTTTTCAAGTACCATCCACTAGTGCAATCATTTTCAGAGTCTTAGGAGGCAGCCTCACACGCAGCTAAATGTGAAAGTGCCCGTTCAGCCCCTGCAGCGGAAGTGTCTGGAGTTCAGGTGGAGCGAGTGCAGCACTCCGTTCCCTTCCAGAACTCGTCAGCCCTTCCTGGGGTCGCCGTCTCAGTCCGTCTGCCCTTCCCCCGTCCTCCAGGTTGCTGGACTACGTGATGTGTGATTACCGCAGCGAGGGCTGGTGGACGCTCCTCACGTCCATCCTGACCACGGCGCTCAAGTGCTCCTACCTCATGGCCCAGTTAAAAGATTACATCACCTACTCCCTGGAGCTCCTCGGAAGAGGTCACTCGATGTTCTTTCAGTACAGCTCTGAGTTTTTAAGATTGTGTAGCAACTTTAAGATCCCAAAATTGGAAGAATGATTGTCTCGTGTATTTGGTAGGACTTTTACTCTGTACAGGTCCCTTTGCGAAGTGAGGGGACTCATACCTTCCATGGAACTTGGAACAGTTGAGAAAACAAAATTCTTCTCCTTTTTAAAACATGGCATAACATAGTTTTTCAGGTAGACTTCAGGTGGAGGTACAGAAATTGTCGGGGCTACCTTTTAGGAAGCTGTGCTGTCTGTCGATTTTCTGGCATTGCGCTTAGCAGAGGTGTTTATTCTATAGTGTTTTCATACCTTAAGTGGGGGCGGGTAGTGGACGTACTTGCCTGTCTTACATTTCTAACATTTCTAGTTTTTTTCCCTCTTCCTTCATATTAGCTTCAACTCTGAAAGATGACCAGAAATCTCGGATAGAAAAGAACCTCATAAATGTTTTAATGGTAGGTTGGAATCTTTTTTTTTTTTAATTGATTCCAGAGTGGGGGGGAGGGAGGAAGAAGAAGAGGGAAAGAAACATTGATATGAGACATTGACCGGTTGCCCCTGTGCCCCGCGTGGCCGCTTGGGGACTGAATGAATCCACCACCCAGGCACATGCCCTGACCGGGAATTGAACCGGTGACCTTCGGTTTGCAGATGACACCCACCCAAATGCGCCACAGCAGCCAGAGCTGGAATGCTTTACATAAAATAAGCTCTAAGGCTTTGTATACTTAGATCTGTATCTCTTCATACGTACTTTTTAACTGGCTGAGCGAATGTCTCACTCTGTGCTGGTACAGAATGAAAGTCCTGACCCTGAACCCGACTGTGACCCCTTGGCTGTGAAAACGGCGCAGAAGCTGTGGGCGGACCGCATTTCTCTGGCCGGCAGCAATGTGTTCACCATCGGAGTCCAGGACTTCGTGCCGTTCGGTGGGTGGCCAGCATCTGCACTGTTGTTTCAGGGGAATCAGCCTCATTTCCACAAAATGGATAGGTGCAGAGTAAGAATCGTAAAAGTTGGAGAAGGCATTTTCAAAGTATAGTCCTTTCAACAGGGAAACTGACCTTTTCCCCACCGATGATCAAAATTTTAAATAGTTTATGTCTTAAGTTTACTTTATTCATTTGTAGTTCAGGTGCCACGTGAGACACATTTGAAAAGACTGTTGTTTAAAAGGTTTCTGCTTTACTGTCTAGGGCAGGTATTTTGAAATAAAAGTAACAAAAAGGCCCTTTCTCCTCTGAAGTGTTACGTCAGCGACGTTTCCGGGCCACTGCAGCGCATTTACGATCAGTTTGTCTCTAAAAAGTGAGCTGTGCTTGTGCCGTCGGTGGGCCGCAGCGCAGACAAGTCAGTGCAAAGCCTGCGCTGGGTGTGTCCGCTCCGCAGAGCAGGCGGCGTGGCGGAGGGGCCCAGGGGCCCTGCGTGTGCGGCCCTGCCACTGGGCCTGTTCGTTTACTTCCAGTGCAGTGCAAGGCCAAGTTCCACGCCCCGAGTTTTCACGTCGACGTTCCTGTGCAGTTTGACGTCTACCTGAGGGCCGACTGTCCGCACCCCGTTCGGTTCTCCAAGCTCTGCGTCGGCTTCAACAACCAGGTGAGGCACCTCCCAGCGCGTGCTCACCGCGTGCGAGTCTCCCTCTGGCTCCTGTGGAGCCAGGGCGAGTGAGCTTCGTCCCTGTCAGGTCTCGGTGTTTCGCAGTAACAAATCACAGGTGGCGTACTTACACTTCTCAGCTTCTGTGTCAGCATCTCAAAGTTTACATTGCCTGTACTGTGTTCGTTTTTCATTCCATGCTTGTGACCCCTGGGAACTTTGTCTATGCCTTTTTTAAATATATAACCTGAATTTCAAATAAGATATTCAGAGTGAATATAATTTCCAAAATCGTTTGTTCTGTGGTCTAGCACTGACACTAGTTTTGCGTTGCTGAGCCGCCGTGTGTTTGGCGCTAAAGTACGTGCGGTGGGTGAGGTGACGTGAGCGAGGCGTGACCACATAGGTGAGGTGACGTGAGTGAGGTGACGTGAGCGAGGCGTGACCACATAGGTGAGGTGACGTGAGCGAGGCGACGTGAGCGAGGCGTGACCACGCAGGTGAGGTGACGTGAGTGAGGTGACGTGAGCGAGGCGTGACCACGTAAACGTGCACTCCTCCTCCTGCACTGCCAGAGCTCGGCGCCGCCGACTTCCTGACCAGGTCCGACACTCTCGGAGCGCACACGTGCACGCAGCTCTTTTCTGCAGAATTGGGGTCATGCTCTGCTTCCTGCATTTGAACACTTTTGTGGTGTGGTGTTACAGTCAAGTACTCGATTACGTTCCAACTGCTTCAGTTGTAGGCTCACTTAATAGAGAATTACCTTCTGGTCACCCAGAAAGTGTTTCGAGCCTTTAACCAACATGCACTTACTGAGAGTTACAATATTCTTAGTATTATGGTGACCCTGAAAACAGTCAGCATATGTGAGCCCCGTTCAAACATCGGCATCTGGGGGCAGGGGCCAGGACCGGCTCACAGATTGCCCGAGACGGTGACGGGTCTGAAGGATGCGTTGCCGGCCAGAAGCACAGGTGCAGGAGGCACGCTACAGCAAAGAGAGGCAGTGTTCAGGATGGGGATAAAGGTGCGACACGTGTGAGGAGCTGAGCGTGGACAGCAGGCTTGGCGGTAAAGCAGGCAGGTGCCCACTCTGTTTAGGGGCGAGGGAAGGCAGCGGCCTCGGGAGAGCAGGGGTGAGCAGGGCTTCGTGGGGTGAGGGTTAATCCGTGTGATGAGAGGTCCTTCGTGGGGAGCAGCACACAGGTGCAGAACGGGTGAGCGTGGGGCAGCTTCGCAGCGACGTGAGCCGGGAGGGGAAGGAGGCCTGGCGGCCTGGGACTGAAACGTGGGGACCTCTGTGTCTGAGGGGACGGGGACAAGAGGGAGGGGACAGGAGCTGTGCAGGGAGCTGCAGTCAAGGAGGGTGAGAAGCACGAGACTCTGGCGTCCAGGAGCCGGGACGAAGGCTGTTGCGGAAAAGACAGCAGCGCAGGTGCAACGAAGAAGCAGCCTTCGTTCCTCTGACCAGGAAAGGGAGGGCGGATGTTCTCGGACGCCAGCTCGCGTGCAGTGAGCTGTCCCCGCTCGGGTGGCAGCGGGGTGTGGAGGAGTGCCTGCAGCGCACACAGGACATGCGCGTGTCAGTGGCCCTTCGTGGTGCCCCAGTTCTGGTGGAGGCAAGCTGACCGGGCTCCGGCGCTCGGTGTGTGGTGTGAGCGGAATGCGGGGTGTTGGCCGTGCGTCACCCGAGGCTCCGCTGCCCTCTCTTCCAGGAGTACAACCAGCTCTGCGTGATCCAGGAAGCGTCCAGAGCGAGTGAGGTTCTCGAGAACGCCACTCAGGGGAGGATGTGCTTAGTTCCTGGGAAAACAAGGAAGTTTCTGTTTAAATTCGTTGCGAAAACGGAAGATGTGGGGAAGAAAATTGAGGTTAGTTATGTCTTTTACTTGAGATATTTTAAATGATAGAAGTATGTGTGTCAGAAAGTTTTGAAATAATATAGAAGTTGATTAAGCAAAAAATGGAAATCTGCCACTTGGACTCTCCAAGGGACGCCCTTCGTGATGGCCTGGGAGGCTTCCTGTCGTTGAGAGCATTCTGTGCACAGTTCCCGGCAGCTGGCTTCTTTACTTAATAGTGTGTGTCAGACGTCATCCCTGTTAGTGCATGAGACCAGCCTTACTGTTTTAATGGTGACACAGTCCCTTAAGGAATTTTAAGCAAAATGCATATATTATATAACATAGCAATTATATTTTGTGTAACATGACAGTTCAGTGTGAAGATTTATATCATTTTGATGTCTCAACATTGCTGATTGCATATTTTTGAAGAAAAAATGAAGACACATATTGGAAAGAGTCCATGTAATGTCGGTAATTAAAATGCCTTTCAGACATACGTGATGAAAGTCCTGTTTCTGCTGAGCGTGAACTTGGAGCCGAACCCCGTGGGTTTGAATTCCGCTCTCTAGCTCACTGGCTTGGGGCCCAGCGGTTCCCTGCCCCTTTGAGTCTCGGCTGATTCATCTGTACAGTGGCGACAGTAACAGGACTTCCTCTTAGTGTTTCATGAGGGTTGAAGGAGTGAGTCAGTGTGAACTGCTTCGAGTGGTGACTGGTGCGTAGTGAGCACTCACAAAGGGGCTGTGTCCATGGCGCAAATGAGCGTGGCTGGCTGGTGTGCACTCGGGACCATGTTTCCAGGGTGGAAACGTCAGACTGCATGACCAGTGTTTCCACAGCCTGTGCAACTGTTGAATTTATTACTAGCCAGTATTCAGAGCATCTTGATTATTCATTTAAAAAAGATCTTCATGATTTTGACTAAATTACATATTTTTTACAAGGAACCTAAGGGAGCCTACCAGATGTAAATCAGAATTAATACTATTTTGAGTACTTTGTTAGTGGACTCAGTTGAAAGGACATTTATTCGACAGCAGAGAGTTTCACTGCTTACACTGTAGATGTCCTCAGGGAGACTGTGGAGTGAAGTTCCGAGTGTGCGACTGGCTCTCCACACGTTCGTGCAGCGCACTCGGCAACCTCTCAGTGAGCCTCCCGAGGGTCTGGTTCTGCACTGGGTGCTGCAGCCCTGGCAGCCGGTGTTGAAGCCAGAGGGCCAGGTTCTCATCTCTGCTGGAAGGTAAAGTGGTGGAAACCCAGCGTGCCACGAGCTGGTGTCCCCGCTGAGAGATGGCGGGACAAGACCCGTGTCACCCCAGGGCTCTAGGTGGACTCCACAGGCCATACCTGTGCGATGCGAGGTGTCGGGAGGGTTGGCGACACACAGGAGCAAGCCAGCATTTCTGACAGACGCCCTCCTTGTAGATCACTTCCGTGGACCTCGTCCTGGGCCATGAGACGGGGCGCTGCGTGGTCTTGAACTGGCAGGGTGGAGGAGGAGACGCGGCCTCATCGCAGGAGGCCCTGCAGGCCGCGCGCTCCTTCCGGAGGCGGCCCAAGCTCCCCGACAGCGAGGTTCACTGGGACAGCGTCGTCGTCCAGGCCAGCACAATGTGAGTGGCCTGGCCTGGCCAGGCCGGTTGGGAGAGGCCGTCTCGTTTCTCTTGAATTCTGTGTGTCAGTAACGTGGTCTTTGAAGCAGTTGGTCACTTAGCTACACGGTTTTTCCCCCAAAGGATCATTTCCAGAGTTCCGAACGTTTCGGTCCAGCTTCGACACGACCCCCCTGCCCTGACGAATGAGATGTACTGCCTGGCAGTGACCGTGCAGTCCCATGAGAAGAGCCCCATCAGGGACGTGAAGCTCACTGCTGGCCTGAAGCCCGGTAAGCAGTCCTGCCAGCCTGGTCAGCATCACTGCCACGTGTCGGCCCAGGCAGCCGTGGAAGACACAGTTCGGACGTGGCACTCCTTACACAGTGCTGCTCGTGGGCGAGGCACTTTAGTTCTCCGGACTCTCAGACTCCGATGTGCACACTTTCAGGCCAGGACGCCAATCTGACTCAGAAAACCCAGGTGACCCTGCGCGGCACGGAGCTGTGTGACGAGTCCTGCCCCGCCCTGCTCACGGACATTCCTGTCGGGGACCTGCAGCCCGGGGAGCAGGTCAGCTCGGTGGGTGGGGATCGGGGAGGCGGTTAGCCTGTGGTTTAGTGTGTAGCGAGCTGCAGAGCGTCTGAATAGCGCTTCCCGAGACTACGCACTTGACCGAACTAAGGCACATTGTACGTTTGAGTGTGTAAGATGTCTTAAGCAGTTTTTATACAAAGGATTTTAGAACAAGTGACCCTGATACAGAGAATTGGTTGCCTGATAAAAATGACCAGATAATACTGAATAACGAAATGACATAAAGTTTGTAGCTCAGCGAAACAGTGTTTCCGGAAGCGTCTGTTTCTAAGCCAAACCCACGGAATCCCGGGAGGCTGGGAATGGCAGCAGAAGGACAGAGCGGTGTGGCTCCCGCCCAGGTGGTGCAGTCAGTTTTGTTAGGTGGGGACGTTGTCCTCGAATGTGTGTCAGATGGGGCTCTGTAGTGGTGATTGAATTAACGCACTTAAATGTTGTTACAGCTGGAAAAAACACTGTATGTGCGCTGTGGGACGGTGGGTTCCAGAATGTTCCTCGTGTATGTCTCTTACCTGATCAACACCACCATTGAAGACAAGGAGATTGTTTGCAAGTGCCACAAGGTATTGTTCCCGTGGCTGCTTCCGGAAGCATCCGGTGCGCAGTGTTCCTCACTGTACCATTTTAGTTTACTGGTAAAATAAGCAGTGAGGGGCTTCTAGTCTGTTACAAACTTCAGCTGAAATCTGTTGCCTTTTTAACACGTTTAGATTGATTATAAACGATATAATAAGGCATTCATTGCTCCAGTATTAGAAAATTGACCAGTGTGGCTTTTCACAGAGAATCAGAGGGTTTGAGGTCTCATACGAATAAGTCGTGAGACTTTCAACCTGTCTGCTTCTTTCTGAAGGCACACATTCGTTAAACTCCGTCAGCTGACTTGAAACATTATTATACATGTAATAGTATATAGTGAGATAATATTACACTTTTAAAAAGTTAGCTTGATGATCTTGAAAGAGGAAATACTTTGAAGTATATAAGTGGCAATACTTCAGGCAGATCGCGAAGAGCTTTCTGTGCGCTACCCCATGTGATTATCAGAGCAGCCCCGTGAGGATTGTGAAACCGACTTAAAGAGGACACGTAACTTCCCCAGGGCCACCGCCATGTCCACGGTCCACGTGGCCAGCATGCATCCAGCCAGGATTGAAACCCGGCTCTGTCTGGCGTTCCAGCCTGTGTTTTTTACCCACGGGGAGGGTCGTTTGTTTCGAGATGTTAGTAACCCCACTGTTGTTTGACCAGACTCTAGAGAGGAGATACAGCATGTCGGTTTCAAGTCGGGCTCCGGGGTCACAGTGGTTCAGTTTCTGCCTTGGCACTTACAGCTGTGTGACGACCTCACCTTTAGATGGCGGTGATAACGGCATGCCTTTGCTTGAGTTAGGAGCACTGCATGACACGGGTGTAGTGGTTGTAACACTGTCGCATTACGTCACTGTTCTCATCAGTGTTACTTTACTCATCTTGAGTCGAGGTGACGAAAGAAGGCCCAGGTCTGTGCTTGGCACCCCTTGCTTTGTGGCCTAAGGCCAGTCACTTACAATCTTCCCGAGCCTCTGGTTCCTCCGCTGTAACCTGGTGATGGTGCCTGCCCTGCCGCTTTCTCTCGATCCTGAGATAAGTGATGTGTGAGAAAGCACTTTGCAGGGAGATAATTCCATAAGGTAATTAATTAGAAAAAGTAGTCTGGTCTCTCTGTATGGATTTTGACAAATATCTAAGGGGAAAATCCTAGCTTCTTACTCCAAAATTGGGATTCTTTATGTAAATTGTTTTTCATGCCTTCTGTGTTTAAAGCTGTATGTCCCATTACAATTTAGGAAACTTGCCTGTGCCTTTTCCTGCAGGATGAAACTGTGACAATCGAAACCGTCTTTCCATTTGATGTTGCCGTAAAATTTGTTTCTACGAAGGTACGTGCCTGTGCAGTGCATCGGAAATCACTTGGGGAAATCAGCGGGAAAACACAAGACGGACGGACATTGTTCCTGACAGACCTTCTGTCTTCGTTTCTGACAGTTCGAGCACCTGGAGCGGGTCTATGCCGACATCCCCTTCCTCCTGATGACGGACCTCCTGAGTGCCTCGCCCTGGGCCCTCACCATCACGTCCAGCGAGCTCCAGCTGGCGCCTTCTATGACGCCCGTGGATCAGCCCGAGTCGCAGCTGGATCAAGGTGAGAACAGGGCCATCGCCCTTCACTGGCAGAAGACAGTTGTGTGCGTGCCTGCATGTGTGTGTGCCTGTGTGTGCGCCTGCATGTGTATGTGTGCCTGTGTGTGCCTGCCTGCACGCATGCCTGCGTGTGTGCTTGCGTGTGTGTGCCTGCATGTGTGTGTGTGCCTGCATGCCTGTGTGGCAGTGCCCGTGTGGGGGTGGCAGTGAAAGAGTTGGCCTTAGGGAGGGCACTTGAGACTCACGTTCACAGAAGCAAAAACATTTAGAATTAAGGTGAAATTGGCGTCATTTACAGTTTGTTTGAGGATACCTTGTTTTAAAACATCAGATTTTTGCTATGGTAAGGAAGTTACTTTTTGAAAAATGTACTTGAAAGTAAAATAGTCCGGTGGGTCCTCACATAGCACCATTTGCTCAGTGTTGTTCTGGTGCAGCGCTGGTGCGATGCCACAGGCCTCAGCCTTTGTGCACACCCGCCAGCCCGTGGTGAGTCGGTTTGGCTGCGTGTCCCTTCACTAGGGGTGGCTGTTCTCCCGCCTCCATGTCTCTGAGTCTGGCTTCTCACCTCCATTCTCACTGTCATCCTCACCACCACCCCCCCCCACCCCCGGCCTTTTGAAATAGCTTCTCAGCTCCTCACCGCCTGGCCATTTCCCCCCTTCATCTACCTTTCCTGTTGCTCCAGAGTTGGATTCCTCAGAAAACGGTTGGGAACTGGCCATTCTTCTTTACAAATGTCCACAACACACCAGACCTTCCCCAGGCAGGCTCTGCTCCCCTTTGCAGCTGCTTCTGCACTGGCCTCTCCCCCTCGGCTCCTTCCCAGACTCCAGCCTCTGCTTTCCCAGCCTGGGGATCTCTTGTCATCTCCTCTGTGTGCGGGTCAGCTTGGGCTTCCTCTCTTCCCTCCCCTCCTGCAGAGCCCAGCACTCTGCCCCCTTCCTACCCGGGGGTCGTGGGTCGCGGGTCGTGGGCGCTCTGCTGTCCCGGCACTTCCCATGGCGCTGTCACTATGTCTGCACAGACGGGCTCCCTGCCACGCTGTGTGCCCCTCAAGAGCCGGTGCTGTGACTGCCTCCTCCTCTGTGGTTTGCCTGCCTCATGCTAGTTCATCAGTCTTTATTAAGTTCATGAATAACGTCCAGTTTTTAAGCTAGTAAAAGCAAGGTTTTATTATCGTAAAATCCTCGTGGTCGGAAGTCCTCAAATCAAGGTGTCGGCAGGACTGCGTTTCCCTGTGCTCCGGGGAGGTTCTTCCCAGGCCCCCTGCAGCTGCGGGGCCACTTGGAGGCCTTGGCTCGTGGCTCCTCCCAGGTCCACAGCCAGCTGTGTGGCGTCTTCCCCTCTCCTTCCGTGACCTCTGCTTTCATTTGCATCTTTTTCTCACCTCTCTGCCTTTCTCCAACCCTGTGACTGACTGCATTGGGCTCAGCTCAGTGATCCAGTGTGATCTCCCCATTTTAAGGTCCCGTCTTCATCACATCTCTGAAGGCCTTTTCGCTGTGGGAGGTAGCATGTGAAGGTGCTGGGACTGAGGGTGTGAGCATCTGGGGGGCGGGGATTGCTCTGCCTGCCACCTGCAGGGACGCCGCGGCGACACACTGTGTGCTGCCCGTTTGGCACGTTGCAAACCACCGTTCTCCGAGGCCTGTAGTTAACCCTGATGTTAGCCTTTAAAGTACGTGATCGATTTGGGTGGCTTCTTACAATTAGGGAGGACTTTGGGGGGATTTAATGTGAACACCCCAGGTTTTTATAAAAGGTGCTCTTAGAGGTTTGAATTGATGTGGGTTTTCCGTACTTCGCTACATTGTCATTTCCTAGTCCTGAGAAATTACTTACAAGGACTTAATTCAAGTAGAGTTCAATCCAGCTTTTTTCCCTTTTTCATTTCTGGTATACACCCACAATCGTAACCATGAATTTATCACAGTCTTCCTCATCGGAAAGCCATAAAAAACAGCTGCTTAACATTCAGAGGCTTTGTTGTGGTTGCGAGGTTTCGCCCAGAGATGTGCTGATGCGGGCCTCACGTAGGCACTGCTGCCAGCTTGCATTTGAACCAGTGACAGGCACTGCAGGCTGTGGCATGCTGGAAGCAGGGAGGGCGTGGTCTGGAGGAGCGTTTACCCGGCTCTCAGATTCACCGGGAAACCGGCAAGGGGTGCGCCTGCTTGCACCAGAGGTAAGAGCCACGTTGGGCCGAATGAGGCACCACAGGATGCACTTCCATTTGGAGCTGTCAGCAATACGTGTCCATTCAGAAAGTCAGGTATCTTCTAGAGTGACGTTTCGAGTGCCTTCAGGGGTAACACTAAAATTGTGGGTTTTTTCCCTATTGTGAAATGCTTTCTTTGGAGACATGAAATAATTTGGAAACATTAAAATAATCACCAAAAGGTGCCATTCCGACTCCAGACTCCTCTCTTTCACAGGCTCCCTCCGGATCCTGTGAGGGATGTGCAGGTGCCCCCCTGTTTTCATTGTGCTGGAGCGATGCTAGACCAGCAAACGCGCTGGGGAGGGTCGCAGTAACGGGGGGGGGGGCGTCTCCAAGCCTCGGCGTCCACGTCTCCATCAGTAACGTGTAGAGGTGTCCCTTTCCCGGTGCGCCTCGGAGGCGGGCCAGAGCGCGGGCTGACACGGCTGTCATTTGCAGTTGTCTTGCAGACCGGGGAGAGTGCCAGTGAGTGCTTCTGTCTCCGCTGCCCGGCCGCCGGGACTGGCGAAGGCGGGGTGGCAACCGGGCACTACGTTGTCTCCTGGAAGAGGTGAGGCTCTGTTGGCACGGCCTGGTCCTCACGTCTGCGCCGCTCTGACGCCGTGGTCCTCTGTCACCGCCGCTCAGCAGTGGAGAGCTCCGTCGGTCCCCTGCTGTCACTGACCGACTGTCAAATAAACAGGGATTAATAGGATAACTAAACTTTGATTTCTGCTCTGTCACAATGAAAGTGACCTATCTTCTGATGACGTTTTAGCCAGACTAATTGTGATGATAGGACCATTACAAACGTAAGAGAAACTGCCCTCGTTTGCGGTCAGTAAGACTGCACTCGGTGGTGAAGGGCTCCGGGGCTCTTCCACCAGCTGTCCTCGCGGGACAGTGTTTGTGCCGTCGTGTCAGTAACCGTGCTGCCCCTGACCCAGGGGTGTCTCACTGCCCCACGCTATGGTCCCTGCTGTGCGCAGGTGGGAGCCCCTCACTTCCCACTGCTGGGACCCGAGGCGGCCCGGGCCCCGAGTGGCTACTTAGAAGTGGTAAAAAAAAGCGGGGATCTGAGCGCTTTTACCGCTTCACAGCCACTCCCACCAGCGCGGTTGTAGGGAACGCAGTGTGTGTTTCCTGCGGAACCAGCTGGTGAGCGTGGTGGTTCCATCTCTGCTTCACTGACCTCCCCCATGACCCTAGACATGACAGACACCCTTTCCCACCGCAGGGCATCCGCCAGGGGCGGCATTCCCGTGGTCAGCACTGTCGTCACCCTGCCGCACGTGATCGTGGAGAGCATCCCCCTGCACGTGAACGCAGGTAACGGCGCCCACGGTCGGTCTGAGGGAGAGACTCCAAGGAGAACATTTGTCGTGGCTCCTACGACTTCTAAAACCTCTTCATTACGGAAAATGCCCAACGTGTACGGCAGTGCACAGCGACCAGTCTCGCTCTGCCAGCTCCTTTCTCCGTGCCGCCTGCTCCTGTTATTCAGAAGCAGTTCCACGTGTGAATCTGTCTCTAAATATTTCCGTGTATATCTGTAAGAGGGGTGGTTATTTGTCTAACGTGATCATAGTACCATTATCGTGACTTTAAAAATTAGCTGAAGTGTCCTCATGTGACCAGGTTCCAGTGCTGATATTCTCCCCGTTGACCCTGCACTGTGGTTTGTCCTCGGGTCTCTGCAGAGCAGCCAGCACGTTTGGAACCAATAGGCGGGCCCACTCCCTCCCACACCCGCCTCAGCCCACGACCTCCCCCTGCCTTCCTCACTGCTGGTTTTCCCTGCAGAACTTGCCGAGGTCTGGGTTTGCTGATCGCGGTGCCTTGTTTTCAGGCATTTCTCTGTCCCTGTAAAGCGGCAGTTAGGTCTATAGGCATGGTCGGACTCAGGTTGAAGTTTTGGGAAGAATACCTATGCTCCCATCAAGAGACACATGATATCTGTCATTCCTTTTTGAAACGTGGTTGACACTTAGGGAAACCTCTTGTAGATTTTAAAAATTACTCCTGAAATATAATTCGGCTCCTGATGGCACACACCCTAAGTCTGTTAGTTTCAGAAGGAGACTTGGGTGTTTCTTAACCTCTTTTCATCATAGTTTCATGGCTAATGTACAACCAAAATGTTTCTTACTTAGTAGGAGTGCGGTAGTATCATCGATCTAAATGAGCCCATGTCTTGTGGAACGAGACTTGTTTACAGAAAGAACATGTACGCGGTGAGCTTGCTTTTTAACCAGGAGAACCGTGTGCCTTTCTTGGCAGACCTGCCTTCCTTTGGACGCGTCAGGGAATCGCTGCCTGTCAAGTACCACCTGCAGAACATGACTGACTTGGTTCAAGACGTGGAGATCTCCGTGGAGCCCAGTGACGCTTTCATGTTCTCCGGCCTTAAACAGGTGGGGGCCACGTCCCGCCGGGCTGCACATGTGGAGCCACAGTGTGGCCGGGAGGTGGGAGCTAGGCAGCTGGACTGACAGACGGGCTGCGGTCCCGTTACTCTGGTGGTTGGGAATCTTTAGTCCCTTGTGTGGGTTGAGTACACCTGGTTACAGAGCTGGACTCAGCAGACCTCTTCACACCGAGATCACACATGTACTTTTTCCTGAAAGTCTTCGATTTCCCTTCTATTGCTTGCTAATGAGTTTGTGTGTGTGTCTTTTTGGCTTTTAATTTGAGGCCTGGGGGTGTAACTACCTGCATTAAAAGCCCAGTTCTCCTCTGAACTATCAGTGAAATTTTTCAGAGGTGTTGTGGTCAGCCGGTACTTTTTATTTTATTTTATTTATTTTTATTTTTTTTCTGCCCCACCCCCGGTACTTTTTATTAATGAGGACATAATGAGAGGAACAGACAGGTAACACCTAGAACAGAAGCACCTACCCTGACCGACCAGGCACCTGAGCTGTGCGTGTGCCGAGTGCTGTTTGCTGGGAGGTGCGGACGGCGGCGGGCTGCGCGTGAGGTGTGCCCTGAGTTCACCCACTGACTCCAGCTTGCGCAGCAGGGATATAACATTAGCTCTGATGGGTTGGTGCACACCTGTGCGTACGTTACCTTCGGTGCGTCACGTACCTGCATGCGCTTATTTGCACGTGAGCGAGCTTTTCTGGAGCGCCTTGATCTCGTTCACCTGTTAACTTAAAGGCACTCAGGTAATGTGAGATCCCAAAATCCTACCACTTCGTGTTCTGTTTGAAAGTAGTGTTAGAAATTTCAAAGCACCTTTTTTCCCCGGAAGTTACTTAATTTACCAGGTAAAATCCCCACAAGAAAACACAAGAAACAACTAGTCTGTGGTGTGTGGACACGGTGTTTATGGAGGTGCCCTTCTACAAAGTACCCTGTGACTTCTGTGGCGGTGGAGTCCGCCTGCTGTACTTACTGCACGGAACACATTGATCTGTCTGGTGTCCTCGTTTTTAGGCTGGTGTGTTGCCTTGTAGATGTTGGTAGGACAGCAATCATGCACTTATTTTTTATACACGTATTACCTGTGTGGTCCTGGCCTCTGGCTAGTTCAGCCCTCCATTTGGGAACCCAGGGAGATGGAACAGGAGAGAACGTGTCACCAGAGAGGTGTGGGTGTCCAGTCACTTGTGAATTAGCGGGGGTAACAAGGTGGACGCTGCACGTCTGCGTGTTTGGCGATCTGTTGCTCTGTGGTTTAGATCCGACTGCGCATCCTGCCCGGCACCACGCAGGAGATGCTGTACAACTTCTACCCGCTCATGGCCGGGTGCCAGCCGCTGCCCTCGCTGCACATCAGCTTGCTGAGGTTCCCTGGCTTCACGCACCAGCTGCTCCGGCGCTTCATTCCCACCAGCGTCTTCGTGAAGGTGAGGCTTCGAGGTTCCTGCTGCTGTACCTCCTGTCGTGAAAATAAACGAAAGGCGATGTTTTCCTGTGAACATCAGGAAACAGTAATTTGAGACTAACACTTATACTTTTGACTGTTACTGTATGAATTTGGCCATATTGCTATTCATTTCTGTGAAGTTACTGTTGTCTTATACGGTCTCATTGCACAGATTTTTGTTCCCTCAGGTAAATGATTTGTCTTTATAGTATCTTTAAACACGTTTTTTTCTTTGGCTTTGGTGAAGCATGTTTTTAAATTATAGTTCGTTTGTAACTGACTTAATCCTGAATTTTCCTAATCCTCTCCGTTTAACTGTGATACTGGATGCAGGTCTTTTCTGAAAATGACCGCCTGTCAGAAACTGCACTCTGGCTTGGTGTTTTCGTTTCCCCTCCGAGGCCCGTCCCGGGCCCTGCAGTGTGGGGCACGCAGACGGTCGTGGTGTGTGCGAGCATGTTGGCCGCAGGTGGTCTGCGCAGCCCGTGCTGCGTGTGATCGCCCCCCGCCGGTGGGGCCTCGGGGCCAGGCCGTCCCTCCACATGGTCTGGTCCCCGGGAATGTCTGGTAGCTCAATGTTCGTGAGCATGCACGAACACCCTTTTTCTTTTCAGTTAATACCCCGCTTTGAGATGGCCAGTTACGTTGCGTGCTGTTTCCTTTTCCATGTCTGTCAAGTTTGGGGGACTGTGCCTTGTTTGTGTCATCTGGGATTTAATGCTATAAACTAGCCTCTGTTAGTGTACCCTTCGTAATTCTTCCGGCTTTTCTCTTTCCTGACTTAGACGCTGTTTTGTATCTGCTGAAAAATCATTTTATTAACCCTTCCAAGCTCCTACATTACTCCATACTTTAAATTGCAAAAAAAAAAGAAAGAAAGAAAGAAATCCAGACTTATGGTTTTAGGTGTATAGTGTTTAAACAGTGGCTTCAACCTGCTTCGGACTCACAGCACAGTTGAGAGGCACCTGCAGAGACTTCCCAGGCACCCATGGTCCCCACACAGTGGTGGCTCTGCAAACATCCCCACCTGGCCACATTCCACAGTCGTCTTCCATCACCCTTCCACTACCATGTCCGGGGTCTCCTGCCAGGGAGACGTCCTGCGGGCCAGGGAGCACTGGGGCATGGTCAATGCCCAGCGTCCTTTCAGCTGTCAGACCTTCTGAAACTTTGCTGTTTCCCCACCAGAGGTGCGCCTCCGTCGGTGTGTGGCTCGGCCACGTCCCGCATGAGACAGCTGGTGTGGGCGTGGGCCCGTCAGCCCGTCTCTTCTCGCTCCTCTCCCCACAGCCCTCGCTAGCTTGGCCATCAGCCTTCCTTGCACGGGAAACCTCTTTGGGGTGGTGTTTAAATTTGTGAGAGAAGGTTCCAGGACAACAAACATTTATGCGTTTTAACTTAATGAGTACTTCCCTTTTTGACTGCCATGATCTTTTCTCAAAATGCCAGCGCCGTCTGGTCACCTGGCTGCCGCCAGGAAGACAGCCTGGGTCCCTTGGAGCCAGGTCCTTTATCAGTGGGGGGACATGGCCTTGTGTCAGCTGGCACAGCGAGGCTAGGCGTCAGCGCCCTCTCCCTGCTTGCGGAGCTGTTGACCTCAGGGCTGTGCCTTGCAGCCTGGTAGCCACCAGCCCTGTGCACCTGCGGAGGTCTGAGCAAGATTCATTAGTTAAAATTTAATTTAATTTAAGCGTTAGTTACTTGGCTGCCCCGGCCGCACTTCAGGTGCTCAGCAGGTCCGTGGACTCCTGGACACCCCACAGGTGGCGCCGATACAGAGCATTTCTGTGGTCATGGTTACTGGGCCAGTGCTGCCCTGGAGCAAGGCCCCGCACTCTTCTTCCTCTGGCAAGGACACACTGCTCTGATTGGACAGCGCACCCGTTTGTAAAGTGTGTTTGGGAGGGTCAAACCTGGTCGAGCCGTCACTCCGTTTCTAAAACAGAGCCCCCTCCATCAGTTCTACACATCACATGAGGGCAGAGAGTGGGCATCTGTTCTGTCCTTCGTTCTGTGCCTCCCTTGAGTGCGAGAGGCTGAATATACATGTGTGTGCATGCGTGTAGACAAGCAGGTGTATATACTTGCACATACACATACATGCACATACGCACAGAGCCAGCCTCACAGCCCCTCCCCAAGTGCCCGGGGGGCTGTGCTCACTGTAGGCCCCTGCAGAGTCGTTCTACTGGGAGCTCAGCCAAGGGCTTCGGGTGGCGTCTCCTCTTCCAGGCCTGGACCCCGACCCTCTCCCGCTTCCCCACAAGGCCTGCCGACGTACGTCTGCGTAATAAAATACACCCGTCGGCAATAATTTCTTTTTTAGCTATTCGGCTCTGGGGTGTTGCTGACCTGTCAGAGAGTTTACACTTAAAGACAGTTACGGCGCCTTTCACTCGTTCCTAGCCTGTACTTGTCTGATGTGATGTTTCGCATTTTTTCATTCGGCAGCCTTGAGCAAGGGCGATGTTTGTCCTTACCTGCGGCTCTGTCCTCGCGGTGTTCCTCTTTAGGCAGCCCAGTGCTCCCTGGGAACTACTTGTTCTCTGGCACATCACAGGGAGGCCTTGAGTCTCCAGGGAACTTGTCTGTCACAGCCTGAGACCCAGGCGGGCCCTGAGCAGGAGAGAGAGAATGAGAGAGTAATACTTCTGTCCCTCGAGCAGGAGCGGTGCCCAGGCCCCCGCCCCCTGCCCGCAGTGGTGGGGTGGGCTCAGCAGGTGGAGGTGTCTGCACAGGGTGGGCGGCGACAGGGACCGAGGCACACAGGTGCCATCCACAGGTGCGAGTGAAGAGGGAGGCCGAGGATGAAAGGCGGATATGTTTTATTTTGATATTTGCTCATGTTTATGCTGCTTTTGTGAACAGTCTCAAGAATTTCAGGGTCTTTTCAACTAATAGAGCTCATGTGGTCACTGTTCTTCTGTGAACCCCTTTCGTCTCCCCTCTTTAAAGCCACAGGGTCGGCTCATGGACGACGCCTCTATCGCCGCCGCGTGACGTTCCCAACGGGCCCTCGGCTGCGCCTGCAGAGAGGTTGGACAGAGGCCTTGGAGTTTTCATTCTGAACTGTAGCTTTGATCGTGGTAAAAGTTGATTTGTTCTATTTTTTCATGGGTGTTATGCCAACTATTCAGAGGAACTGTTCCATAAAATATTAGGAAGTCTGCCCTCTGTCACAGCCTCACGATATCTGACGCCCGTCAGTGTGACACAGAAGGCTGTCAGCCCTGTTGTCGTTGGAATTCATTTTGTGAATCGTCAGTGCTTTTAACAGTGAGTAATTTGCATGTGCAGTGTCAGGAAAATTAAACATCCGAGTGCGACTGGACAAGGAGAGGGGATCCCCTGGCAGCTGCCCCCGCCGGGTCCTGTGTCCCCAGGAGTCCCCTTCAGAGCTGGCCAGACTGAAGGCCGCCCACCCTCATAAATTCAGCGTGTGCTCCTGACACCTACCCAGGAACGTAGAGCGATTGTGGGACGGATCCAGAAAGCTTCCAGAAGGTTTTAATCAAAGCAGTGTGAGTTGTCTAAAACACACCTTTGTTTACCATCAAAACATGTCGATGGGCCCGGCTCCCAGCCGAAGCGTGGGTTGTTCATAGAGCAGGTCTGTGTCCGCGTGCGAGTCAGATCCTATCTGTGGGACAGCAAGGGTCTAATGACCAGCCTCGTTTCCCAAATAAAAGGTTTTGAAAGAGATACAAGGTCTAAATAAAAGGTTTTCGCTACCTTGCGCAGTTTGAAAAGAATCACTTAAGGCTCTTAAAAACCCGTGTAAATAAAAATCACATTGTGAAAATTTTCTTCATTTAAACATTTTAATTTAAAACAACCTGATTTTCTGGAAATTTTTATTTAAGAGTGTGGGAGTTGTAAAAAGGAAATAAGGGTGTAAATAAACATGTTCTCATTCAGACAGGCCTGTGGACATCTTTCATTTCTTTCGAGCCCGTCTGGTTTCAGCTCCGTGAAACTGCCTCCACTGAAAACACACGTACGAGGTGGCGTGCAGAGCAGAGGACTGGATTCGTTCACGTTACTCGAAGGAAAGAGTCTTCACTTGGGTTTTAATTCAGTCATTTCTTTTATGGCTCATGTTACATCTCCACCCAGAACATTAAAAGTGTCCCAGTTACATGCTGCCTAATAACAGCCATCAAGAATTCTGGGCCATAACTTCCACGTTGGCATTGCAGTGAGAGACAGAGTACTTTCGAGGAAAAAGCATGGCAAACGGAAAGGTAAGCTCACACTTTTCAGGGGGAGGGTCCATGCAGCCCCCACAGATACCTTTCAGAAGCTCCTCTCAATCTAAAACCCCAGGAAAGCCCACTGCAGTGTTCCAGCTCCCAGTGCAGGAATACTTCCAGGCGGGCTGCATCACCAGATGGTGACGTGACCACACAGAAATGACTGCAGCTGTCAGAAGCAGTCAGGTGCGCCTCACCTTGCTGTGGATTTGTTTGAGACATTCCTGACAAGTAGTACGCTCCAGAACCCCCTTCCTTCCGTTTTAGCAAATGGCACCCTATTCAGACACAGGCACTACAGAACAGCATACGATTCGAAGCTCAGATTGGGGCGAAGCCTCCTCTTTCTCGCAGCTTCCGTACACCCAAGGACGGAAGAGAATGTTCTCTCAAGCCTGATGGCTCCTGCTTTCTGGAGCCTCTTTTACCAGAGTAGGTATCGAGCCAGAGTCCAAGCTGCCACGCACACCTGCGCCCCAGGCTGTGTCTGCCACGCAAATCACAGGCCAGGGCTTCTGTAAACGCCACTCTCTCCCCCCTCGTTGGAAGAAGGCAGCACTCAGCAACCTTGAAGTTGATTTTGCATCTGTGGCATGCACCCTCCCCCCAGATCAGCATGCCTGGCCGATGAGAACTTGGAAATACTGCCCTTGTTAGGCTGGCCGGGATTTCTAATCCGCGTGTTCCCCAGGTGAGACTCGCCCCCGTTTACCAAGTGCTACAGCGTGCCAGGTGGTTATGTTCCTACCTCATGGAACTCTAGCGAAGAAGCCCCCTGTGCTGTAGGTGCTGTTATTGCCCCACGTTAAAGATGCGGAAGTTGAGGCGCGGAGAGGCGGAATGACTTTCCTAAAGTTCTGTCATCTGTTGCTGCAAGACAAATCATCCCAAAATTCAGGGGCCTACAACAGATATTCTCCTGTGGTTTTGGTGGGTCAGGAATCCAGGTGGGGCTTAGCGGGGCTCTTGTGGATTGGGGGCCCTCCAGCAGTTTTCCCACCATCGCTGGAGCTTATCGAGTGCCCACCAGGGGCTGGTTGCAGTGCTGGGTGCTGAAGTGTGGAGGACCCTGTTCTTAAAGACCCGCGGCCCAGTAGGAGGCCCCACCACGTGGACAAACCCCACTGCAGCATGTTAAACACACCAGAAGTTGGTGTAAGACTGGTGCACTGATGGGGTGTCTAGGATCTGCTTTCAATTGCTCCAGAAAAAAGACATGCAACAAGCCAGCAAAAACAAGTTGGGGAGAAGTGTGTAAAGCAGGGTCTGGAAAATGCCGATCATTGTTAAAGGCGGGGAGGAGGCAGGCGGGAGTCTCACTGCACTTTAAGACATGTCTGAGCATCTTCATGATCCAAACATAACAAGGGACACAAGGTGGGCAGTACCCAGAGAGGAGGGGCTTCTAAGGAGTGAGTGAGGAAGCGGCAGTGAGGTAGGGCTTCTGGCGGGAGGGCTGTTAGGGCTGCTTTCATAGTTGTAATGCAATTATTCTGTGCTTGTCTAGTATGGGAGTGCATGTCCGTCATCCTTGAGCAAATAATGTGTGTGAGCTGAGCTTTGGAGGACACATAAACGATTGTAAAATAAACAGAGCAAAGAGGAGCCTTCCCGGAGGTGACAGCGCTGCTGGGGGGGGGCGGGGCGGGGCCTTGCCCACACTGCACGTGCGCGGTGCTCTGCACAGCCCGACCGGAGTCCAGCTGGTGGCAGTTTCCCACCGGAGAGGTTCACGTGCAGTGGTAAGAGAATTAGGTAGAATGAAACTCTTAAAACAGCAAAGGTGCTGGTTGCTGCTGTTGCCACCGCTGTTTCTGGAGAGCAAGGATTTTTCTGTTGGAATTTGAGGATTTGTGGGGGAAGCTTGTCTTTTTTCTAGCTTTATAACGTTCATCAGATTGCAGAATTGTAGTTTGGAAAATGTTTGCTTTTGGGTGATACTCAACTATCATTGTCTCAACAAAGGATTGAATCTCCAAAGCCAAAATAACCAAAAAAAGCCCTCTATTCAAGATGAAATATTGAATTGTATTTTTAATCCTCACCCAAGAATATGTTCATTGATTTTAGAGAGGGGACAAAGGAAGAGAGGGAGAGAGGGAGAGAAACATTGATGTGGGAAAGAAGCAATGGTTGCCTCCAGTATGTGTCCCGACTGGGGATCGAACCTGCAACTTCTTAGTGCATGGACCAAACCAACTGAGCCCCCTGGCCAGGGTGCACTACTGAATTATTTGAACACAGGGCAGGAGGAATCTGTGATAGCCCGTGATTTTTATCAGAGGTGTTAGCCGCTCAGACCACCTATATGATATTTTCTCCACTCTGATTCCCATCCTTTATTGCATTTTATTTTCTATTGTGAAAATTTCCAAACATATGGAAAAGTAGATTTTGTATATGTGTTCACTATATATATATATATATATTGTTTTAATTTTCCTAATCGGCTAAACAGTCTTTTTACAGTTTGTTTGAATCAGCATCACACAGTCTCCATTATTATGTTTCTTAAGTCCTTTCTAAGTTTCATTTAGCATAGAATGGTCCTTTCTCCCTTATTCAGGTGTCGAAGGAATGGGGCAGTTAGTCACCTGGTGAACTGGTCCACGTTCTGGCTGGCCCACTGCTCCCAGGGCCTCAGGGAACTGGGTTTCCATCCCTGCAGTTCCCGTGCAGTGGGAGCGAGCGAACAAGGCTTGCCCGAGTCCCCGCTTTACGCCCGCCTGCCCTTCTCTTTTCTTTTCGTAGTTACACCTAACAGGTGACATGCTACGTGTCCTATCGCCACACAGTGTCTGCATGCCTCACCTTGAGTGATGCTGCGATTGCTCAGTGGGTTTAAAGAGTGACAGCCCAGACCCTTTATTGGAAGCTTCAGTTAACGTCCATCTGGCAATTGACTGAATCAATCAGTAGCTGCAAAATATAATTTTAAAATGCTGTTCTGCATTTATTAACTAGAATTATTTTGTATTCAGACTTCCTCCCTCCTCCTTTAGGTCTATTACATTACCCCTCAAATAAAGTTCTTATAGGAAAGAGAGAATTTGTTAATAACCTAATTATTTCCATAGTTTTCAGAATAATGAGTCGGTACCTTCATCTACAGCTAATGTTGTTTGAGAGCTTTGGTTTTGGTTTTCGGTGGTGAGTCTTCACTGCCTTCTCCCCGTTCTCATGAAGGAATCAATGTGCGTGAAGGCGGGGCCGGAAGACAGGAGCGGGTCAGGTCTGCGTGCCGGCCCTGATGGGTTTGGTGGCAGCTGTCAGCTCCTCCGCAGGGGAGCACCTGGCTTCACCTGGGCAGAGGAATGCAGACGCCAGTGCCCCCCTGTCTGCAGCCTCCACTTTGAAAAATAAAGTTCATGAGGAATCTCCAGCTGCAAAGATAAAACCAGCAAGACAGCTTCTGCACACTCCTCAGACATTCACTCCGGCGAACCTTGGTCCAGCGCGCACTTAAATCAACATGACGGCGGTATATAGATGCTCTGATTGCTCAGGACAGCAGTGAGAGGGCCCGGCATGAAGGACAGATGTGATTATGTTTAATCGATTATTTTATAGTCTCTTAAAAATACTTTGTTTTTTAAAAATTGATTTTAGAGAGAGAGGAAGGGGGCGGGAAGAGAGAGAGACAGGAACACTGATTTGTTGTTCCAGTTATTTATGCATTCACTGGTTCCTTCTGGTTTGTGCTCTGACCAGGAATCGAACCCCCAACCTTGGTGTGTGGGGAGGACATCCTAACCAGCTGAGCTACCTGGCCAGGGCTGGATTAATTCTTTCAAGACAGGTAGTCATTGGCTGATGGATCATCCACTGCATACTCACGCAGAACACTTGTTAAGGGCAGGGAGGCAGAGGGGTTCCTCCAGTGGGGTTTTGTAGGGAGAGATGGGACTCCCTTCCCAGGACAGCAAGGACAGCAAGGGCAGCTGGGGATTTATAGCCTGGGAGCAGGGAGGGGTCAGTGGGCGGGAAATTGCTGAGACTGAAACAGAAGCAGCAGCAGGGGGATTCTTGCTGAAGGCAGACCTGGGGCTCAGAGACCAGGGATTCTGGTTCAAACAGGCTTCCCCACGGATAGAGAGGGTTAGGTCAGGCCTGGAGGAACAGAGGACTCAGAGCAGCCTGACTCAAGTGGGGTCCAAGGAGAGAGCCTTTGTCACTGCACAGAACTATGGTCCACATTTTCTTTTTCAGATTAATAATCCCTCCTCCCCTATCAGGCAGTGCAGCGCCCACTGCTCTCATAGTCAAATCTGAGCTCGCTGGATAAGCAGAAGCTTTCTTTTCCCTGTTGCTACTGTCTCCCTCCCAGGAAATGAAAGACGGCTGCGCCTTTGGAGCTGGGCTCCATGCACGGATAACCCTGCGCACTGCCCGCCCAGGATGAGAGGGATGGCTGGCTGACTCCAGGATCTGCAGCGCAGATAGAAATTTCCAAAGCTGTCAGACAGGCTGGGTAACTTCAGGACAATACGCCTTTATGTTTTAAAATTGGACCCCAGCGGGGAAGAAAAAGGTTTCCCTGTATTTAGCTGAAACAAAGCTTCAGGAACCCCTGCTGCTTGCATGCGGGCCACCCCCCCCACCACCACACTCCCCGCCACGACTCCCGCCCCAGGGTGCAGGTCTCAGCCCACGGGTCCCTGGGCCCTGCACGCCCACCTGTCTGTGCCTGGGCCTCAGCAATGCAGTGTCCTGCCCACCCACCCACGGTGGCAGCCCAGCTGAGCTGCGGCGAGATCCCAGCCCCCAGGTGGTTGTCTGCACTGCCAGTGTGACCGCCTCTGTCTTACACAGGGCGCAGCACCTTGGAGGAAGCCGGCTCCTGGGGCAGTGCTCAGGCCCTGCCAGCATTTCCCCTCGTGCAAAATGCCTTCCGAGGGTTTTGCAAAGCCCACCTGGGAGATGGAGCAGCATTAAATGTATCTTTCTTCTGAGAAGGGCACGTGGTCCAGAAGGGCACAGGGTGTTCCTGGTTGAGAGTTCCCTGCTGTCCTAACGTGTCCGGGTCTGCAGGGGGCCTCTCCCAGCCTGTGTGCCAGCACCCTCCACCCCACCCCCAGCTTCAGTGGTCCTGCTGAAGGCGCGTGAGAAACTGCATTCCAGAGGACAGCCACTACCCCCCAAGAGCTGGCAGGGTCGGGGGTGGGCAGGGCCTCCTGGCAAACTGGGTGCCCCTGGCGTTTCCTCTCCCCGGGAGCCGACCCACCCACATTCCTCCTCCCTCCTCCTCTCTGGTTTGGTCTGGCAGGTGCTCAGAGCTCTCAGCGGGGCCTAGGCCTGGACAGACCCATCTTTCTGTGTAAGAAGGGCCCTCCTGCCTGGTGAAATCACCTTTGTTCCCAATATGTAGGCCTGGGGCCAGAGAAATATTTAATGACACAGGGAAATGTCACTGTATATCATTAAGGGAAATAAAGCAAGTTCAAAACAGTGCGTGTGATGTGAGCTCGTTCTCCAAGACAGAAGAAAACTCCCCCCCACGGGACACATACCCAAAGGAGACAGACCACGCGGGGCACAGCAAACTGTTTGTGGGTGATCCGATTGTAGGTGATCTGATTCCCATCCTCCCTGTTTTCAAGTGTTTTCTGTAGTCACTGTGCTCTCTTCTCACGAGGAAAAACGATGAACGTTAGTTCTAAGGGAACGGTGGACGGGTCCCATGCAGGACTCTGCTTCTTCGTGGCCTAGGACAGTCCCCGGACTAAAGGGTGCAGCGGCTGGGTGTGTTGCAGACGAGATGGGATTATGTGGTGTGTATCCCCCACTGAGCCCTCGCTTCCTGCTCTGGAACTGCCCTTCAGGGGATAAGCACCAGCAACTCCACTTGAAAGGCTCCCACACGTCAGGAAGTAGGCCCCTGAAGCGCCTTCGGGTGAAGGCATTGTTAGGTGTCGGAGCCGAGTTAGGTTCTACTCGATGCCCTGGCCCAGGTATGTCCGTGGGAGCTGTGACCACAGAGACGTCTCCCCTGCCCCCCAGAGGCTCTCCCAGCGGCAAGGGCCAAGGCATGGGGGTGGAGGAGGGAGAACCACAGGGAACAGACACAAACATAAATTTTTGAGGGCTCATTATTCCTTCCCCCTCCTAGAGGCCAAACCTGGAGTGTCCACCCACATCTCAGTGGCCAGAGGAGGCAGGGACATGCGGGCCCAGCAGCAGGAAATGGTGTGACAGGCCAGAGCACCGTCCCTTCAAGGCCCCACAGCCTTCGGGGCAGCCTTCCGTGGCCCTGCAGACCCTTCTCACATGTCCTGCACGGGCTGTCCGTCTTGTGATGCCTTGCAGGGTGCGTGCTCTCCCACCGGACAGAAGCTCTTTGTTCTTCGATTCTGTCCTTTCTGCTGCCCAGCCCAGGGCTCGGGACACAGCTGTCAGTGGCAACCAGGTAACTTAGATGCGTGTGACCAGTATGAAGGACAGTTACGTGGACGGAATACCAAAGTTAACAACCAGTTGCTTGTTAACTCAGGGACTGAGCCGGGTACAGCGAAGCGAGAGAATCCCAAACCAGCGGCCTGGCTGGTTTCGTCTGTAAGGAGAGCTCTCCGGACCAGAGTGTCCAGACGTCCCGCTGGCTGCTTAGAGGGATTTATGTCCTGGACATGGGTGCGTGGTGGACGAAGCTATTCCGACAACGAGAGTGCTTTGTTACCTGTTCGAGTTGAGCAAGGATATATTTACTGATTGAGCACAATTTTAAAACAATGTGTATTTCCTGCTGAGAATGGAATTAAAAGGCAGCTCATCCTTGTAGAAACTGTGGATTCCATGTCTGAAAACAGGAAATATGAAGGTGAGTTTGGAACATGTTGTCCTATCAGAAACCAGGGAGAGTTATGGAGTAGGCTACAGTCATACTGAAGTGGCCTCGAGCCGGCCTGGGGCACACCCCGGCGGAACAGCCAGTTCACGTGGCACCCAGGAAAAAGGACACACAAGCCCTGGCTGGTGTGTCTCGGGATTTAGCGCAGGCTGCAAACCAAAAGATCATGGTTCGATTTCCAGTCAGGGCACAGGCCTGGGTTGTGGGCCAGGCCCCCAGTAGGGGACGTTCCAGAGGCAACCACACATTGATGTTTCTCTCCCTCTCTTTCTCTTTCCCTTCCCCTCTCCCTAAAAATAAATAAATAAAATCTTAAAAAAAAAGGACACATGAAATTCATCAGCCATGCTGAAAGGTTTCTAAAGAACCATCTGATTATATTGAAAACTGATAAATGGAAAAATCAAGCATTTTTCCCCCCTGCCATTCCTAAATGAATTGTACGTCGAGGTAACTAAGTGGGCGATAGAATAACTTGTCTTCCTACAAGCGTTTCTGCGAATAACGAGCCGTGGCCATTGGTGGCCATGGACTACCGCGGCATCACGAGACCAGAGACCACCTGCCACTGACATCCCCTGATGGGAACACGCCACCTGGTGACGTCACCTTGCCGAAAACCAAACATCGTTCTGGTCATGCTGCTCTGTCTAACTACCAGTTCACAGAACATGTAGGAAGTACTCAGAGACAGTATAGGGATGTCATCAGCAAAATCCAGGCTGTCGGTAGCTGTAGGGGACAGATGTTCAACTCCGGTCTGAGAATATTACATGGACAATTCTAGAAATAAACAGTTCACAAGTTTCAAATTGCTCACCGTTCTGAGTAATGTGATGAAATCTTGTGAAACCCATTCGGTCCCACCCAGAATGCAACCCTTCCCTTCACCCAGCATCTCCACACTGTACTAGGGGTGTCCTTCCTGTTGGCGTCCCTGGGCCACACTGGAAAAAGAAGAGTTGTCTCAGGCCACACATTAAATGCAGCGTGACACGTAATCACAAAAAAATCTCATAATGTTTTAAGTAGATTTACTATTTTGTGTTGGGCCGGCCGTGTTCACAGCCATCTGGGGCTGCATGCGGCCCATGGGTTGCAGGTCGGACACCCCTGGGGACGCTCCCCACCTGGCAGCCACTCAGTAGCCATCTCTATGATCAGATCGGTACGGTATCTCAGAGCTTGTGGTCAAGCCGCCCCCCATTTTACTTACTAACGGCCCAGAGTGCAAGAGGAGCGATGCTGGCCTTCGGGAGGTGTCGGAGAGAAGCACAGTGCTTCCTCGAAGTGAAGGGGTGAAAGCTCTTGACCTACTAAGGAAAGAAAAGAAGCATCAGGTGAGGTTAAGATCTACAGTAAAAACTAATCTTCCATCCATGAAATCGCGAGGAAGGAAAAAGAAATTCCTGCTAGTTTTGCTGTCGAAAACTGCCAAAGTCCCAGCCATAGTGAGTGAGGAATGTTCAGTCACCACGGAAAGGGCGTTTGTTAAACATGTGGGTGGAGACGTGATGTCATCGTGGCCCAGAGATTCTCCTTCTCAGGCGACCTCAGAAGGTCAGTAGTCGCCGGACACGGCGTCAGCAGCTGCGCCACCCACCTCTCTCCCTCTCCATGCAGGCCTGGTGTCACCTTCTGTCAGCACCGGCAGGCTGAGTCCGGACAGTCGGATACTTGGAAAAGTCAGATATTTTGAAAGAAAGAGAGAAAAACCACAGTCGCATCACTTTATTAAGGCATATTGTTGTAACGGTTCTGCTTTATAAGTAGACATCTCCTTCACCTCTGACTGTGCCTAATTTATGAGTTAAACTTACTCATAGGGATGGATGTGTAGGAACAAACAGTGTGTACTGAGTTCGTTGCTACCCACAGTTTCGGGCACCTACTGGGGGCCATATCTTGGGAAGGATACTTCCCAAGGATGGAACGTATCTTGGGAAGACTGCCGTAGTTTTGTTTTTTTCTTTTTTCTTTTGATCCATTTTTACTATGACCCATTTTGAAGTGGAATCGCAAAAGAATTTGCACACTTTTGACATTTGTTTTAAAATTATGAGTTAATACTGACATTTCCAATTCAGATGTAAGGCAATAGTCTTAATTTTTTTTTAGCTCCTCTTTTCTTTTATACTGAAAAGTTAAGGTCCCAACAACATTGAAACAATTACTTATTTGCTTTATCCTACAATACCTATAGCAGTCTAAAAATAAGAACACCAATATTACCAAAACACTACTAACTGTATTTTACACATTTCTTTGTGTCCTTGGATTGTATGATTCTGACAATATATAGTAAAAATGCTGTTGTAAAGTTTCACTTAAATACTTGCTTTCTTTATATTGTTATGCCACAGTTTAACGATACACATACAATACATACAAGCTTATTGCTTCAAGTGTTTTTTCCATTGTTTGGTTTTGCTTTATACTTTGCTTTTTATTTAATTTTAATTTATTTTTCACTTATGTAAGCCATTCGCTGTTTGTAAATGATACAATGTGCTAAATTTCACTTGTCTTGCTTCCATTCTGGTTGTCCCCAGCGTTCCAACCTCTGCCCCAATAGGTAATCATTTGTATAAATTTTGGGTTCTTTCTCCCATGGTTTTTGCTTTTTCCAGGTGTCTAATTATATTTACTCTCCCTTCCTTACACAGTGTATCCTATTGCTTTTTAGGACATGATATAATAATGTAATAAAAATTTTATATATACGGATATATTTATGTGCTTCCATAATGTGGATTTTTTTTCTTTGCTTTTGGTCTACCTGTAGATCTGAATATTTAGGAAGGTTTGTAATTTTTTCTAATTGTTAACTTTGTATAACTCCTTTAGGCCCCTCTTCTTTATATGTTGTCCACATGTTCAGTTAGAGTGTGGGCCATCTGGCTGAGTCTCCCAGGACCATATCCAACCTTCCAGTAGAGAGGCTCAAATGTCTTTTATTTCATGAAAGATTTCTTGAGTTAGCATGCGTAACTCTCTTTTGTGGGTGAGAAAACTGAGGCTTATCAAGTCAAATGACTTGTTCAGTTACAGCTAAAAATGGGCAGAGCTACAGTTTGAACGTGGGTTTTCTAGCTCAAATCTAGCGATCTATGGTTAAAGAAAATACATTTTCCAAAAATGCTTAAGGTGAGCTAAGACGTTGTTGAAAATCGCTGACCTCTCACGGACTAAATATCCAAATATTGGACCGAATTGCTTCCTGAGTCATCCTCGCGCAGAAACAACCTCTCCGGTTGCTGCCTTTCTATGAACTACACTCTCCTGAGCTCTCAGACTTAAAACCTTAAGGGAGTAGGGCAAAGAGGTGTTCCCTCCGCCTGGGATTTAAGATTGCCAGAACGTTCCCTTCCCTTTGCCTCATGCCCTCAATACAAATTCCTGCTGCTTCAGATACCTGAGATTCCCTACTTTATTGTTTTGGCGTAAAGCCAGGAGGAGGAGGAGAACTTACATCTCTTTTCTGGGGCTGACTCTGTGCCAGGAGCTGTCTGATTTAGTCTCCCGTCAGCCCCAGGCACCATCCTATTCTTTCATAAATGCCGGAACTGACAGAGAACTTGAGCAATTTTCTTCAGGGTCACAAAACAGGTAACTGGAAGAGTTTATAACAAAACCCAAGTTGGGTTGACTCCAAAACCTGCGATTTATCTTCCGCCCTAGACTCGTGTTTATGTGGGTCTAGCGCTGAAGTATAGGTTTGTCTTACTAGATAGATGTTTGCAGAGAAAGTGAGTTTACCTGTCACACCTGCTGCAGGACCCACGTGTGTCTCCCCACACCTTCCCACTGTAACCCTCTGCAGGACTTCTGATGTCTGAAGTCTTTCTTTGGCCCCGGAGTCTGTCTCCCTGAGAATGTTTCTTCGGCAGACTAAACGTACGTGGGAATTAACTTCCTCACCCCTGTCCCAGAAACCCTCAGCCAAGGACTGATAGGAATGGTGTACAGAAGCCAAAGCGCCTTTGCCCTTTGGTGGGACAGCCCCACACTGACTCCCAGAATCCTCCACTGGCTTTAAGGTCCAGTTGTCCACACAGTGATGTGCTTGTTAACACGCCTTTCCCTGTCTTAGCTCCAAACTTAACTGCAGTGTTTCCTGGGACCCTTCCCAGTATCAACTGCTTGCACTTGAATCCTTATCTTAGGGTTTCCAGAGTCCGCTTCTTTGGAAAACAAACTAATACAATCAGCAACTGTCCTAAACATAGATTTTTTTTTTTTTTAAAGTAGGAGAAACGAATATTGATTCAGTGCCTGTCATCTACCATCACTCTGCTGGGTGCTGGGACACAATGGTAATGATAAAACAGGCAGATAATGATAAAACGGTCCTCTCAGAGCTTACCGACCCTCCAATGTGGGAACCACATATCAGACAGACAAACCACATGAACAGGAAAGGATACTGCTACCCGACTTCCATGAAAGGGAAAGACAAAGCCTCTGAGGAAGTGATTTTTTTTTTATTTAAAGCAAGATTTTTTAATAAGGAGAAGACTCAGCAGAGTTTGAGACCATCAGACACCAGAAGGAATAGCAGAAGAACCTCGCCAGCCCTCGCTTGTTTCCAAACATTCCTTACTAGGTCAGTTGCTTATTCCTGACCTCATTAGCTGCAGCGGGGCCAGGGAGCCCTGCATTTGCCCGTGAGCAAACCTGATGCCAAGGTGAGGCAACAGGGACGGAGCAGTGAATAAAATGGAGAAAATGCCCTGTTCTTATAACCAGGTGGAGGTTATATTCTAGGGGCAGCCAGGAGATTTTTTTAAAAGAGCCAAATAGATCTCCTTGAATTAAATAATACATATCTGAAATAAAACATTTATTGGATGCACTCAACTGCAGAAGAAAGGATCAGTGAATCTGAAGACGGATAGAGAGAAATCATTCAAGCTGAAGCAAATGGAATAAAAAGGCTTTTAAAAGAATGAGCAGAGCCTCCCCGCCTGTGGGGCGACATTGAACATGGAGCCCCAGAAGAAAAGAGGAGGGGCAGAGAATGTGGCCCAACAGTTATTTGAAGAATATCATGGCCCCCAAATTTCCAAGTTTGATAAAAAGTATTTCAACCTCTAGACTCAAGAAGCTCACCAAATCCCAAGCAGGATAAAGTCAAAGAAAAATACCATTGGGCAAACCATCGGCGAACTGCTGAAACCCAGAAACGAACGGCCGAAGGAGAAAGGCACGTGACGCGTAGAAGAACAAGGACCCAAAAACAATGGAGGCAGGAGGCAATGGAAACACATCTTCAAACGTGCCTGTAGGGGGGCAAACCTGTTACTTTAGTATTTTGTGCCCAGTAAAAGTATCTGGAGTCATTTTAAATGAGGCTCGGTGAATTACCGGCATCATCCGATGCGTGGGAACACTGGTCGGAGGGCCCAGGCTGTTCCAAAGTACAGCATTCAGACAATGAGTCTGTGGCCAGCCCGCCTGGCCCGGCCCCTCACCCGGGACTCACCAGCTGAGTGAACTTGGGCCAGCGCCTTCCTTGCCCTCATGTATAATGACCGTGTAATGAAGGAAAGGTATATAATAAAATATATAAAATACGGCATTGTAAAAGACCTAATAAAAAGATGTAATTAATATATGTTTTATGATTTGTAACTGAGAATAATAATATCCACCCTGCATGGTTATTGTAAGGATTAGGTGGATTGTTTCATTTGCAGCTACTTGGGGCTTTTCCAGAAATCTGTCTTTCCGTTATTGACTTTAGTTTAATTCCACTGTGGTCCAAGAGCGTATTGTGCACAACTTCAGTTCTTTTTAATGATAAAGGTTGTTCAGTGGCCCGGGATCTCGCCCGTCCCGGTGAGTGCTCCATGCGCAGTGGAGAACAGTGTGCACCTTCTTGCTGTTGGGTGGAGGGTCCTGGAAGGTGTCAAACTGAGTCTAGCTGGTTGATGGTGTTTTTCAGTTCTTCTAAGTCCTGCTGATTGTATGACTACTGGTTATCTCTACTACTGAGAGAGGACTGTTGAAGTCTCCAGATGAAAATGGGCATCTATTCAAGTCTCTTGTAAGTTCTATCAGTTTCTACTTGGTTCATTTTGAAGCTCTGTTTTTGGGTGCGCATCCTTCTAACCTCACCGTTGCATGTGAACTGTCACTTGAAAGATAAGTTGCGATTTAAAATATGCCGGAGGCAGGAAGAACATTCCAGGAAATAGAAATAACTATTGCAAAGGCACCCACGAAGGGCTTGAATGGTCAGCGAGTGAGTGACAAGCACCCTCTACTTCTAGCGTAGGAGGCATGCGGCGAAGAATCACCAATGAACCATAAAATTCACTACATTTTTGCTTTGCCAACTTTTGACCTGAATCATCCACAGTGCAGCTAAGTGAATTATCTGGATCACTCACTCTATGGAAACAACCGGTTTGGATGGTGCTGTGTCCACAGTGTATCGTGTGGGCAGTAGAGCATGATTCCAGAGCCAATCAGCCCGAGTCCACTTTCTTCTTCCAACGTGCACTGGCCAAGCGGACTTGAGCAAGTTCCTGCACTTGGTTCTGCCTTGTCTTCTCATCTGTAGCAACATTCCAGAAGCTTATCATACAGACCGAGTTGACCGTTACTCAACAGACAACATCTGTTTGTTTCAAAAGCAGCTCTCTAGATCAATGGAATGACCCAGGCAGAGCAGGGCCTTGCACTATTTTCCTGGGGCTGCCAAACTGACTACCACAGACTGGGCAGCTTTAAGTGACAGAAATACATGGCCTTGGTGCTCTGGGGGCTGGAAGTCCCAGGTCAGGGTGTGGGCAGAGCCAGGCTCTCCCTGAAGGCCCAGGGAGGCCCCTTCCTCGCCTCGTCCAGTTTCAGGTAGTTGCTGGAAACTCTTGGTGCTCCCGGGCTTGTGGCAGCATCGTTCTGACCTTAGCCTTCGTCTTCACGGGACCGCCTTCCCTCTGTGTCTACATTTCCTTCTTTGCATGAGGACAGCAGTCCCTGGGGCAGGGCCCACCCTAGTCCACTGTGACCTCATCTTAACTTGGTTCCATCTGCAAACACCCTATTTAGAAACAAGGTCATAGTTACAGATCCTGGGTGGACATGGGTTTGGGGAGACGGTGTCCAGCTCTGTAGAGACCTCAGGCATCCGCATCTCTTGACAACTTGCTGCGGACAGCCACGTCTCTGTTTGCTAACCCCATTTGCACGAAATATCCCCAAACGTCCTTGCTTGCTTCTCGACATTTTAAAATCAAATGTGCTGATTCCGATTGTACTTTTAGGGGGTGGGGAGGGGACTAAGGCCATCACTTGTCTGAGGTGAGGTTTGAAATTGGCTGTGCATTCGGGTCCTTGGGTTGACACTTAGGAGTTTTTCTGTTTTCTGTCCCCTTGTTGTCATTACCTGTCACTTCTTGCTGAAGTTCAAATCTGTGTTTGTGTAGACCCTCTTTCACTTCTAATTCCTGTGAGTGAGAAAGCCAGACTCTGGGCGTGCTATGAGTTGGAACTTGTTGAGAAAGCTTGAACTCAATGAGACAATATTATAGCTCCTGTAGACAGGGATATCAATGATTTTCGGTATTGGTATTGATTTCCTGTACTTAGTTAATAGGGGGTCAGCTGAGGACATTCCAGCTTTGCAGCAAGGGCACAGGCCCTGGCGCCGCCCCCAGAGCACCTGCCCGGGCAGTGTCCCTGTGCTGCTGGCGTCTCTTGTTCTCTGCTCTGAAACCTTCCTTTCTCCTAAAGGCTCACCCCACCAATCACAGTACCGACCATGTGTCCAAAGCCAGGGGCCCACGCTGCATGAATGGATTTCCTCAGAACACCTTGTTCCCCTCCAATATCCTCTACAAAACGTGGGCTGCCTGCTTTGCGCATCAGTAGGAATGAGGACAGGAGGCTCTGTCTGTCCCTTGTCTCTCTGTGCCTCCTCGCTCTCTCCCCCAAGCGCTGTTTCCCCAACGCTGTGATCGGCACCCCATGGCAAGGCCCCCTCTGCTTACCCGGCTCCCACGTGTGCGTTTGCTGTACAGCTGGGTCAGATAGGAGGGAGGTGCTATCGTGCTGACTTATCCTGATAATATGTAGAAGCTCAAGCGATAATGGAACTCACACTTCTGTGCCTGAGCTTTCGATTTGCACATCCTATCACCTCGGGCCCCTTTTTGTCAGGATTCCTCGAAGAAGTCCGAAGTCGAGCTCTGGAGATGGGTTGTGTAACCGAGATCCGTCCGCGCATTACAGTGAAGACCCCATGCTGACGCCGCTGGGTCCCGCGGCAGTCTCTTCACCAGTGCATCTTCAGACGCTAGGCCACTAAATTCGGTCATGCAGGCAGAGGCCTAGCCCTCGCCCAGTGAATCTGTCTGTAGTCGTGGCAAAGTTCGGCTTGGCTGCCATCATAGCTGCCGTTTGATTCCTTCTCAGTTTGGGCAAGGCCTTCTCTGCCCCAGGAGCTTGTTCCCTGAGACAGCACCTCGCACTCCAGAACATTCCATTTCTAAAAGTGCACCCTGTCGTGTGTTCTGGGTCCTCAGGGCTGAGCCACACACTGACGAGCCCAGCACAGAATCCTGGGGTTGTCACGCTGAAAGACGCCAGGGGTGAGTGAGATGGGTGGGTTTTAGTGAGAGCCAGCTGAGGGATGTGCGTGCACACGTGCGTATGTGTACACAAACATGTATGTGTGTACACCCCCCTCCCCTCCAAAACAATGTGGATATAATTACTGGGTGGCTTTTGTGGGAGCCCTCCCCGTCACTCCACATCGAAGGTTTACTCCCTAAAAAGACCTACCTGAAATTGTCTGGGCCAGACCTAAGACGTGACCTTGTACCAAGTAAGAGGTAGGGGTGAGCCGTTACCCTCCTCAGGAAGTTTTGCTGAGAGTTTACACTTTATTTGAGGCCCCAAGTCTCCGCGAAATCTTGGAATTCAGTAATTTTTTTAAATGAGAATTTTTGGTTTGAGCTCACAAGACAGTCACATGCAGATGCAAGAAATGCATTCAGTACTTTTTTTTTCTTTAGTTAGGGAACAATGGCCATATAACATCACGTTCATTTCAGGTGTACGACATAATAATTTGGTATTGGCATGCGTTGTGCATTTCACATCGATTGTGGCCGACGAAGGTAGCGTGTGTCACCACACACGGTTACAATGTATTTCCTTGGGATGAGGACTTTTAAGCTCCACTCTCTCAGCGGTTTGCAGACCTGCGACTCAGTGTCATTAACCGCAGTTTGCGCTTTTTGACCCCCCGGCACCTGTTTGGCCCCCTCCCCACATTGTGTGCCATGGATACATTTGATAGGTACCGACTCAGGGGTAATTGATAAAACCACTGTAATTCGTGCCTTCCGAGAGGTCTCTCGAGGGAAATATGTTTGGAAACTGCTGGGCCCGATGCCAGAAGGCAACCTCCTGGGTCCGTTGGTGACTTTGTATTTTGTTTCTTATGCGTTTCTCCTTCCCAGGTTATCTTCCACGTACTTTTCGCACATACGGTGGACACCCAGTCTGCTGTGATTTTGCTGTTGTGAATTCATGCGTGTGGGGAACGAATGGAACGCTAGTCTTTTCTCCAAGGTTCGGGGTCAGGAGTGAGGAGTGAGGAGTGAGCAGGGTTCCCGGCCGGGGAGTGCGAGAGCTGGGCAGCGGCGCCTCCCAGAAGGCCGCCAGCCACTCTGCTACGGTGTGCACTCGGGTGTACACTCGGAGGGGCAGTGCAAGGGATTTACTCCCCCAGCACACACGGAACGACACTTCCTTTAGACCAGACCTCCCCAGCGGATTCCATTCATCATCCTTTCATCCCCTCAAATCCTGACAGGCAAGCAGGCAGGCTGCCTCAGGACTGCCTTGTGGCCAAGGATGACAGCCCCCTCGCAGGGAACCATGAATACCTGGCATTTAAAGTGGATTGAGAGTTAAAACAAAACAAAACAAAACAAAACAAAACAGCCGTCCATAAGAAACTAAAGTTTGGGAACCAGTTAGCCAGGTCCTGGGTCCCTAGAAATGCACTTGATGGGCATCGCATTAAAGCTGACCTCTTTGCAGAAGTTTCAGGAGAAGGATGGTGTTTTCTTTTTTTTTCTTTTAATGTGATAAAAGTTCACTCTGCCAGTCGAGCGTGTACTGGGGGGTGAGGGTGGGTTACTTTCTCTGGGGGCGGGAGACGTGTTAGAGTGTGGCCCCAGGGAGTTCTTGGTGCTGGCTGCAGCTTTGACAAAGCCTTCAGCAGAAAGATTCTTCAAGTTCGAAATGCATATTTTACAAGAGGAGGATGTGGGCTGCTGCCCTCGCTTCCATCAGGCATGCACAGAGCACCCTGGCACGCAAGGCAGAGAGGGGTCTTGAACTTTCTGCTTAAATCTCTTGACAGGCAAGATCCCCTCACTCATCCTCAGGAGTGGAAAGTCACATAACTTCTCCTAAGACGTGTTTATACTAACAAAATAAAGTTCTCTAATTCTGAGGAAGGCAAAGGGTAAGTTGCACAAAGAGAAAGAACAAGAGAAAGAATTCACTTGGTGAAGCTGTTCTTGGAGGTTTTAAAGCTTTACTACTTCGTGGTCCCATAGGAAAAGCTGAGGGCAGTCTCGGGATGGTTTGCCACCCACAGACTTGTGTGTTTTGAGGCCGTGAGCAGAATGGACTCTCAGGGCCACGGCCAGGCCTTAGGTCTTTGGTCACTGCATCCTTGGGGGTGGCTAACATGAGGAGGGAAGGAATGAAATGGGGGAGTCAAGGCCAGGTGTGTGGAAGGTTGGGTCAGCGCCCGGGGGTGGGGAAGAGCAATGCTGGCGGATGCAAAGTCAAGTTCTCTGGATGTGGACAGCAAATCTACACTGTTTCTTCACATCCCACCATCCTCCCCCAGGACCACTTTCCCCGCCAAGGCTGGCCCACCCACACGTGTGGGTGTGGGTTCATCCCACTGTGTTATTGTACATCCTTCCTTCCTAGCGTTTCGTAGGGGGGAAATCTGGTGACGTGGAATGTCAAGGGCAGATCTGCAGGAAACAGAAGGGCTGAGGCCTCCTAGGAGGCCTAGAGGTGTGGAAGTAGACATCCAGCTCCGACTCCCCTGGGGTTTGTGTGTGTCGTGGATTTGGCTGCTGCAGGCTATCCTGCGGGCCCTTTGTACCGCCCACTCTTTCTCCAGCCTTCACCGCTGGTTTTCCTCAGCTTCTCTTCCTACTCACCCCGTCCTGTTACCTCGAGGATAGGGTCAGCCCTGTGGTGAATGCTGAGAGCACGCGGGAGGGGTGGGAGTTTGACAGAGTGGCCCCAGGGCTGAGTTCGGGCCTGAGTCTGGGAGGAGAGAACAGTTCCTGGCCTCAGGCTGGACCACGGGTTTCTCTTCCACGTGGCCTCATGGTCAGGGCCACCAGGTTCAGCAAACAAAAGCATAGGAGGCACCTTGGCAGATCCTTGAAATCATGTTGCGTGGAAGAAGCCAGTCTCAAAAGACTGCGTGTCGAATGAGTCCACGGATGTGAAAGGTCTGAGTGGCAAAGGCAGAAAGACAGAAAGTGAATTAGCAGCTGCTGGGGCTGTGGGACAGGGAGACGGGTGTGTGTGTGTGTGTGTGTGTGTGTGTGTGTGTGTGTGTGTGTTTGTGACTGCCGTGGTGACAGGGCTGCTTCTTCGGGCCACCAAACTATCCTCAAATTAGACTGTGGTGACGGTTGTGAAACTCTGTGAATGTGCTGAAAACCACTGAGTTGTACAATTAAAGCGGTGGAGTTTTACCATATGTGAACATCTTAGTAACGCTGTTCTAAAAATGCACATTACCAAGTGAAATTTGAATTTTGCATAAGCCATGAAACTTAGTACAGCTATATCCTATACAATATTTGGGACATATGTACACTAAAAATATTTTCATGGTTTATGTAAAATTCAGGTTTAACTGGATGTCCTGTATTTTAGGGAGCAGCCCTACTTATGATTTAAGTACATATCCCAGAAAGCACTAATCTGTAGTCAAAAATGAAAAGAAATGGTTCATGAGATGTCATTTAAATGAGATTTAAGGGGACCCTTACCTACTTTCGATCAACGTGCTTAACAATTAACTGAGACCAACAACTCATTTGATCACAATTATTTTCTAAAAATTGGATTGCGCTGCCAAGGCAGAGGGGTTCAGGAAGGGAAGAAATAGTGTTTCAATTGTATTACTAAAAATTTACAGAAATGACAGAAAACGTTTAGAAGTGAGAAGAACTGGATATTTTATAAGCACATTCTAATCTTTACGCTTTATGAATCTTGCCATTGGATTTGAGACAGTTTGAGGGAAGTTCACAAGTATGAGTCTTAAATGTTTTTGACTTGTTCAAGTAATGAGAAATTATTATAAAATATTTATTACACAATGATTGTTACACAATGATATTTACTATAAAAGATTGTTGTGTTTTATAAAAGAAGGTTTATAAACCTTCGAGTAAAGTGTTTACATTATAAACATTATACTACATCTGTTCAGAAAGTATCCAGCCATGTATATGAATAATAGAGACATTTATTGAAGAAGATACAGGAAACGTTGTACACAGGACAATGACACCTCAGTCCCCTTCAAGGTAGACACCTTGGGACCTCACACAGTTCTCCCAGTCACTGCCCTGTTGTATTTTCCTGAATCTCATTGACAGTTTGAAATCTCTTCCCTTTCAAAGGTGATTTTAGTTTTGCGAAAAGCTGTAAGTCTCAGGGTGCCAAATTCGGACTGTAGGGGGGCTGAGTCACCTGGGTGATTTGCTGTTTCACCAACAAACTCTGCACAAGACGTGATGCATGAGTGGGCACATTGTTGTGATGAAGCTGCCAGTCACCAGTTGCCCATAGCTGCAGCCTTCTGAATCGTCTGAATAGTTTCTGTGGAGGAACGTTCAAGCCTAACACAAAAGTTGATGCAGATTCATTCATTGCTCTGCCGGCTCAGTCATTTTGAATGTGACGGCCACACAGTCCACATGCTCATCGAACAGTCTCTCCCGCCCCCACTGACGAGTGCAGTGAAGTCATCATCGTTCACACATGCACAGTGCAGTCCAGTCCCCTTGGCTGCCAGGTTACATGGATGTCGTGTAAACTGTTCTCATTATATTAACAACAGTTGGACAGACTATATATATGTAGGTATATTTCTGTGGATGTTCTGTATTTGTTTTGAAAGGATGTCTCAGTTTGCAAATTCTGGTAAGCAGAATTGTTTACGTTTGCACTTGCGTACTTGCTATCTTTACAGAATGGTGACACCCCAGCTTTGATACTGGAAAATCCAGCATAAAACTGCTGTAGTAGCTAGCGTATGTCACTACAGGATTACGAAGCCTGAGGAGGCCCTAGAAGAGACTGTTACAGGACCTTCAGGCATAAAGATGATGACGTAGGCGTGCATGATTACCACCTTCTGAGATAAGCACTTCTATTCTCTCCATTCTACAGGTGGGGCAGCTGAGGCAGAAGCAGGGTAAGCCTTTTGCCCCGGGTCCCACAGCTGATGAGAACCAGACCCCCGCTCATGGGCCGTTGGAAGCCCTTGACATTGACTGCTTCTCTCTCTTTTCTTCTGCAGAAAGCCTTCCCCGCTGGACGCCCCACTGAGCACTCCCTTCAGAGGCTGCCTCAGGCTTCGGCAGTCAGTGGCACCCAAACTGCCCCTTTCACTGTGTCGTCCTCACTGACCGTTATCCCCTCTGAATGCATGTAAAACACTGACAGCGGACGCAGACCTTTCTCGCACACTCACCCCAGCTGCTAATGGTGCACACTCAGCTGGCAGCGTGGGACTTCCTGTTCTGTGGACCGAACGCCTTGCACCCTCTGAACAAGTGTGGCCAGGGCAGCACCAGAGCTGAAAGCAATCTCTCCCGAATCACTTTTGTCAATTCTTTGAAACGTGCTGAGGAAAAGAGAGAGTAGCCAGGAGGAGCCCACGGGGGCTCCTGTGTGCCACTCTGGGGATCATCCACCCTGTCCAGACCAGTCAGGGCTGAATGTCGGGGAACAGAGCGCATCAGTGCTGGGGGGCCTGGAGGGCACTTGGCATTTAGATCTGCTACGAAGAAGGGTCTTTCCAGAGGCTTCTAACAGGGGGTTCTGTAGTTCATTCAGCACGGGAAGGGCTCAGAGACTTGAAATGCCAGGCCTAGACTCTGTTTTCGCACGCCCCACAATGAAAAGGACCTTTGTGACTCTCATGTGGATTTATTTAATATTCAGCCTGCAGAAGATGGAAGGTGGTCTATGACCTTGAGGGGAAGGCGGTCCCCGCCTGCCCCCCATCACTTGGCATTAGCTGTTACTGGGTCCCATGAAAACAGCGGAAGGGAATTTGTTTTGTGGTTGGGTTTCCTTTTTTTTTTTTTTAACATCATTACTGTTAGATCAGTATTTCCTCAAATGAGTGAGGGGAAGGGTGCGGTGACTTCCTAAAGGAAAGTATTTATATTTTTAGACCCAAATCTGCTTTTACGAAGCTTTTCTAAAAAAATGCATAGAAAGAGAGTTCCGAACCACAAAAAATACATCTTAAACTGTAGTTAAGTCAGTTTAGCTAATTAAATGTAACATTATGAGGAAGATAGGATTGATTTTGTTTTAAAAAATGACCAAAAAAATTTTTTTTCTGTATTTTAGAGTATCTGCCTCACTCATTCACTACCTTCTGAACTCTCTGGCGTTGCAGTCCAGGAGTGGCGGCCCAGTTCAGGCTGTGAGTGACGTGCTGAGGGGAGGCCGTGTGGGTGGGGACGGAGGCTGAGAGGCATGGCAGAGCCGCTTTCCTGTGGTGACGCAGCCCGAGCTGTTTGTCATGAACTTAGCACACACTTCAGTCCCAGGGGTTCTTGAAGTCAACCTGTCCAGTGTTCCTCGTATTGCCTACCAGGTGCACCAGGGGGTGGAGCCTGGAGTCCATGTGCCTGACGTGCAGCCCAGCTGAGGTCGACCAATGCCCAGAGGGTACAGTGGCCTGTTTCTTGAATGAGCAGCCGGTGATCTAAGAGGTCATGGGCCCCAGACCAGCAGCCAGTTGTACGTGGAACCTGTCTGAGGCATGTGCCTGCTAGTGACACTGTGCTGGGCAACCGTGGGTGTGGACAGGCAGACGTGGCCTCTAGGACATGCTTAGTGGGGCTCTGGGAAGACATCCCCCTAATGTCTCCACCCGCCTTCCTTCAGGATTTCATTCTGAAACCCATTAAAGAAGACATAAAACCTTTATGTCACAGTTGTAGATAAGAAGTTAGCATAAATATACCAAAAACTAAGGGGATGTGATAGTGGGTAACTATCCATTTTTGAGCAAATGTTGACATTGGGGGAAGAGGTGGCATGGAATTGCTCAGGCTGTGGCCAGGAGCCCGGATGGAGGGGAAGTCACAGACCACACACCGAAGACTAGCTGGAGGACAGGAATTTTGTTTTCTAGTTTTTTATCATGAAAGTTTCAAATATTCAGAAAAATTAAAATAATAGTATATTTCTCACCCAGATGCCATCTATCTTAAAGTTTTAAAAACAGCCCTGGCTGGTAAGGCTCAGTGGATTGAGCACTGGCCTGCAGACCAAAGGGTCACTGGTTTGATTCCCAGTCAGGGCACATGCCTGGGTTGCCGGCCAGGTTCCCAGTAAGGGGTGTGCAAGAGTCAACCACACATTGATGTTTCTCTCCCTCTCTTTCTTCATCCCTTCCCCTCTTGTCTAAAAATAAATAAATAAAATATTTCAAAATAAATTTTAAAAACATATCCCCACATTCGCATCATCTAATCTGCATGTGTGCGTGTGTAGTCAGGGCCGAAGGTTCCCCTAAGAATGGAGACTGCAAGGCAGGTGGGAAGGGAATGACCAGGTGCAGAGCAGAAGGGTCAGAAGGGACTCCAGGTCACAGAGGCAGAGAAGGGGGACCAGACCCAAGATTCCTGGGATCTTAGGCTCTGTTCTTCCCACTGACAACCTATCCTGTTATTACCGGCGATGATTCACACCTGACACTTTGATTGCACTTCTGAGCGTTCCGGTGTGTCTCACATAATGCCTATTATTTCCAGTGTCGTTCCCCCTGGGGTCAGAGAAATGGGGAAATAACAGGGGAGGGAGACCACAGAGGGCAGGCCCGTCCTGAAGGAAGAGTTTCCAGGGAGTTCAAGCTCAGATGAGGAGTTGCTTTTCTCCTGCTGACTTCAGGCTTCTTTTGAAGCTTTGAACAGGAAAAGCTGGAAAATGAATTTGGCTGTCCTCTCGCAGGAAGAGCCACAGCACTCCGCAGGGAGAAACAGGGCGGTGCTAGGGGTTGCCTCTGCTTTCTGCCCTCTCCCTCGGGCGCTGGGACCTCAAGGAACACTGACCTTCTGCCGCTGTTCCAGCCACCTGGTTGTTCCCACTTTCTGTAGGGCCCTTCCTCCCATCTTTCCCACTGGGGTGGGTGCCCCTCAGCCCCGCCCCCAGCCTCTACACCCCGCCCCCACCCCACCCCACCCCACCCAGGGCTTACTTTTAGGGTTACATGTTCACTCAGGGCTGTAATTCCCCGTTCATTTATTTGTCTCTCCCACCGAACCTCTGCCTTCACAGTGGTCAAAGCTGTGTTTGGAACGCCGTTAGAGTGTCGGGACTGAGCTCAGTCCCTGCTGCTCATGGGCACACAGTAGTCGTTGAGGAATGATGCACTGGAAACCACAAGCGTGCAAAGATTTGGTGTCATAAGGTTTCCACGCACGTGGACTGAAGTGCGGCAGGGTTTGTTGTTGTTTTCTCTTGTGGTTTGTTTTCCAGGAGGGAGAGGCTGGTGGGAGAGTTTGGCAAATATCGAAGCGTGAGGGGAAAGGTGGACTTCCATGCAGCTGAGACAGAGGCTTAACCATGTTGGAAGGTAGCCCAGGGGAGTATTTGTGGAGCCAATGATGGATTTTTTTCCCCCAGACAAAGACTTGATTGAGCTCTGTGCTGCAGCAGCGGTGGGGAAGGAGGGTACAAGCTGGTACAGAGGGAGGGAGCCCCCGGGCATAGCCATGAGTGGGGGCAGAGAGGCTGCACCGCAGTGCTGGGCTTTAACCAGCAGCAAAGGAAGTGATTAGTTCCAGGTAAGCTGAAACTCCATGTACAGTCTGGCCAGGTCTTTTCCAGTCTCTAATGGAAGAGGTTTCCAGAAAAAATTTTACAGCTACAAAGGCATAGAACATTTCATTCTTGCTCCTCTGATTAGACCGGATTCTTGTTCCTGGAATAGGGATCGCACCTGCATCAGGTGTAAAATGAAGTGCTTTGCACACTGGCGTTTGTGGAATGTGTGTGTGCGTGTGTGTGTGTGCGTGCACGCAGTTACTGTGGCTGGGATATGTGAAAAAGAACCATCTTGATTCTGGACGACTCCCCCAATATTTCTACTCTTTGATCTGATCAGTTTATGCCTTTTTTAGTCTTTTTTTTTTTGAGTCACACTTAAAATGCGTTCATGAAAGTTGGGAAGAAGGTACTTTCACTGAGGAAAAAATGAACTTAGTAAGCGAAATAGAAGGAAAAAATGGAAATTGAAGAAAATACAAACATGTTAGTGAGAATGAAGGAATTGCTGAGAAGAATTTCTAGGGTTTGGGGAACTGGAAGGCAGCACCAGGTCAAGTCAAGGTCATTGCACCCCAGAACGCGGCCCGGCCCGAGTCAAAGCCAGCCAGGCCTCAGCCAGGCACAGGACAGGAGTGCAGGGAGCTGAGGCTTACAAGCATTTGCTAAGTGGACTTTCAAATCCCATTAAGTGGGGCCAGAATTACAATAGCTTCAAGTTAAGCTTTCAGTTGAAACCTGAAGCCTCAAAGTTGACTTATTCCCGCACCTTTGTTTAAAGCGTTAGACAAAGCAAAAGCAACAATAAAGCAATTTGATGTTTTTAGAATTCTTGAGCTGGCCGAGCTTGGTCTGCCCAAGGTGAGACTATTGACAGTCCACCACCATTTGTTCTCTGGAGTTTCGAGTTTTGAAAGAGCATTGTGCAAGAGCATTGTGCAAAACTGCCAGCTCGCTGATTTCAAATAAGGTCTGGGGCTAATCAGCTGCCTTGTGTTGGAAAGGTGCCCGGGTGATGTGAACATAAGGAGAACACACACTCGTAGGCTTGAAGTGAAAAATCTCACACGGGGAGAGATGTTGGTAAGAGTTTCCTACCTCAGGAGAGGTGGGGGACCACCAAGGACCCCAGTCATAGAGATCTGTGCTTCTTTAGACTGACTCACAGGGGTAAGCGTCGTTCTGCACGCGTATCGGATGGGAAGCAGGTTACGAAGAGCCGTTTCAGGCTCCATCTTCTCTGTATCCTAAATGATCTAAAGACTGGACGGTAAGGTGGAAAAAAATGGATCTCTGTAAGTCATTTTTCATTATTATAATGATCACCTGAAGGGAAGGAGAATTGGCGTACACCTATGTTGTGGTCGACAATGTCAGCACCAACAAGCCATGAAAATGTAGAGTATGTCTGTTAAAAACGAGGAGTTGGTGAAGTCAGAGTAATCGTTCTTTCCTCTAGGGGAGGATACACGGTGGGTGAATGTTCTGCTAACTCTCTGAACATGGGCAGCAACTCGTTGTTGCTCTTTCCAGCAGGAGAGACACTGGCTTAGGGGTTTTCCGACACGAACGTGGAGCTGCCTGACCATTCTGTTTGGTTGTGGTGGTCACCGTCTACAGTGGCCTTCCTGCCCTTTCCACCTATACTGGGTTTAGAGGAGGTCTCCCCAGAACCAGTTCCTTTTATAAGGACACGTGTCTGCAAGTGTCTGCCTCGTGATTTACTCTGTGGACGGACTTTCCCCGAAGAGCGTCTGTAGTCACAGAACATCTGTCCCCAGCTGACAAGACATTTACTTAGTAATTTCTTCCAGAACTGTGTCCAAATTCCTCTACCTGGCTTCTGGGATCCTGGTCTTGAGCTACGGTCTGGAAAACCTTAGCTAAGAGCTCTGAATGGCCAGGTGCTGGTGGGTGGGCAGGTGGATACATAGATCGTAAAGGGGCAGTGCGGGTGCACCATTCTCCGACAATGTGGGAGCTGGGCTCGCCTCCTCACTGGTCCGCCTACAGACACGTTCCTACTTCATCATGCGTTATATTGTGAATAATATTATGTATCTACTTTTTGCTTAGTTTTCCTTTTTTGGGGAGTGTGTGTGTATTTAAATACCAAAGTAACACCTACTCATTTTAAAATATAAAATCAAAGTCAGAGCAGGGTAAAACAAAATGTCAAACTCTTTATGGGTTCTTCTCACGTCCACTCACCAATGGTAATGCCTACTAAGTGCTTGGATCTTGGCAGAAGGCAGGTGGTGACTGAAGACGGTTTTATGAAGGCACTGTTTACAAAGGAGCAGGCAGAGTCCAGAGACTCACCCAGGGACAGCAAAGCATCCCCGGGCTGGCAGTGGCAGGGGCTCCGTTACAACTGTCCTAGACCTCCAGGAGCAAAGTCAGGAGTGGGTGCCCACCCAGCAAGACTGGCCATCATAGAGAAGGGCATGCCGAGGAACTGTGGCCTTGAGCAGAGGAACACGCTACTGCCCATCCCAGGACCTGACCTCCAGGAAGAGCTGAGATTATAAGTACCCCATTCTCTATCTCTTCTTGGCCTCTATGTCTTGCCAATTTATGCCATTGGCCAGCTCTCACTGGGAGTAAGTGGGGAAGAGGGCCTGCCGGCAGCTGGGCTCTCAGGTGGACAGCGGGAGGGGGAGGATGGAGCAGAAATGAAGGAAGTCCATCAGGTAGCACAGGGAGTTTACTCACAGGCTCGGGACAGCCAAGCATTTGCAGATCCCCTGGGTTTCCTCTCGGTGCAGAGGCAGCCTCTGGGGAGGATGATTCCTGAAAACAGAGGTCTGGCAGGGTGGATAAGCGCCTGGGGACCTGAGCCTCCCAAAGGGAGTCTCTAGCCACAAAAAGGGCAGATCCGAGTGACAGATGTTGCCTGCGGCAGTATTTTAATGTACAGAGTCTGACTCATCCAATCCAGGTGGTAATCACTGAGATCCTTGGACCACCGAGCAAAGATTTATGAAAGAGCACTTACCTCTTAAGAGATACAGGATAAAACAGTGGAGTGCTTCCCTTGTGGGGGATACAGTGCTGGGGCCCCTCTGACTGTCTTCAGAACCTTGGCACTGCTTTTGACCAGCTGTGAGCCCTCCCCCAGCGTCGCCATATTGTGATGATGGTACAGATACTGGACAGTTTGGTGTAGATGCTGGATCATGCCCCAGTTACGTTAAGGAAGTTTATTTTGTTGTCAATGTATTGTTTTTAATTTTACCCATGGAATTGACCAGGGTAGACTTAGAGGGGTTAGTGATGTACAAAATGGACCACACAACCCTGGGGTGGAGTTCAAGGGCTTAGGGGGATGGCAGTGTGCCAACAAGAAATCACATGTTCATAGAAAGCATTCAACTACCTCATTTTTTTAAAAAGAGGACATCTATGTTTTTCATCTGAAACAAATACATGTTTAGAAGTTAATTACTCCATCTTGAATCATCAAGTATAACTAACTATACACACCATTCTTCTACACTCTTTGCTTAGTCACATTTCTAAAGTAATTATGTGGAAAACAGCCCAAGAATCTAATGTTATTTATAATTGAATGCCCAATATAGATGTTTCGAAGTTGTGCTTTTCACAAATACAACATGAAATAGGTCACTAAGCTTTCTCTTGTGAATGACTGTTTCTGCCTTTCAAAGTCTGCATGTTTCCCATAGCAGTTATCTGATGAACCAGAGCGTTTTCCTAAAACTCTATTTTTAGCTGGCCTTCCCCTTCCCTCGGAGACCTGCCACCCGCAGGGGACTTGTGGCGGGAGGCCTGTGCACTGGAGAGGACTCGCCTTGGGCGAGACGGCAGGGTCCTAGCAGGTCATAATTTCCACCGCTGGGGGTCTCAGACACTGAGTATCCGCTTCCTCACTTGGAGGAGGCACCATCCAGGGTAGAACTTGGCAATGCGATTTAAAAAAATCAATAGATAATGAACTGATTCCATGCCAGTGAGTGGGAGAAAACAGATATAAATAGTGTTTGTTTTGTCATGTTGCTTTGTTATTAATAGCAGCTATTATTATTTCAGTCGAAAGAGCAGCAAGATGTTATGTATGTTCGTCTGTACATGTGTGAAACTCAGGACAGTACGGGACGTACCAGAGCAGGGGTTGTTGCGCTTTTCTGCTCCCCACAGCCTGCTTGGGGGGTGCCCTTTTCGTAAGGGACACCAACCCCGTGGGAGTGTCCGTGAAACGCACAGATCCTGGCTGGATAGTTGTAACTCTACCCCTTTTCTTTTGTCTAAGGAAGCCTCGCAGGCAAAGGAATGACAGTAAACTTATTGGAGGAATGATGAATCTCCCCTCATAGAAAGTAAATAAAAGGAATCAGTCCCTTGCTGATACTCCATTGTTCATAAGCACTTTCTTCGGCACACTTCCCAGGGACAGACACTCACCGGCGGGCCACGTCCCTTCGGTTAGAAAGTGCTGTATTCACTACATCGACTTCACACCGTAACTACTTGTCTTTCTACTGTTAGCTCCACGTTACCCACTGTATGAGGTCTCACCCCATTCTGATGGCCCCCGTACTGAGACGCTCCTTCCTTTTATCCCCCTGCCCATTCTGACCTCTAGTGAGGGGACTGCCTGCTTCAATCATGGCATGATTTTTTTGGGGGGGCATTAGGGGTCTGTCTCCTCTTACAAACCGTAAGCTTCCCCCAAGTAAGGACTATGCGGTACTTACTTCTCTACGTCCAGTCCTCAGCCACTGCCTAGTGTGCAACAGTTGTCTGATAAATGATTGCTAAGGAACGGGGAGCAAGATGTGTTGACTTCCGGTCATTGAGTTAAAGCCTCAGACGTGTGTGCTGATGATGTGGGCGTCCAGTATTGTAAAACGTTTCATGACAAAAGACAAGGGTTTGGTGGAGCTGGTGGAATTTTTGTTCAAATAAAAATGAGCTTTAGCATGGAATTCGGGGTGTGTCGAGTTGGGTTCACAATAATGGGCAGGAAAAGAGTGAAATATTTCAACGGGAGAAACTATTGCTCTAGATGGGTTTCTATTCTTCATTGCCTCCACACACAGCTTTGGGGATTGAACATGAATGAGCCACTGATAGAAACATAAGACCAAAAAGTATGTATGTCTTGCACATTGTTCTTTGGAAATTGGGTTTGGACTGGGATGGGCTTCTGCCATTATAACTGAGCAGCCATGCCCCCTGCCCTGGGAAGGCCAGTCCAGGGTCGGGGTGGCGGCATGGCTGGGTGACTCAGCAGAAGCACTATCCAGAAGCATCTCCAGAACCAGTTAGAGTTCATTTTTAGGCTCCGTGAAAGGCCTTAATTATGGTGATGATATTCAGCTCTGTCCTGGAAAGATTAATTCTATGGGGAGAACCGAGTATAGGGTCTCGGATCACTGTCAAACGTGCTCTTTGGAAGCAAGACCAGGGTGGGTCTGGACTCAGCTGAGCGCCTTGGCAGGACGTGGGGAGAAGGAAGCACCTCTCCCCACGTGTGATGTACTTCTCCAGCCTTTTCAACACCAAGTTCATTCTCAGCCACAGGAGGTGACCAGTGGTCTCAAGTAAGGGGTTCACATGTGTGTGGCCATGATGACCTGAGGGTCACTGGCTGTTGAAGAGGCGTGGAGGGGCCTGGCGGTGTATGTTTATTACTCATCTGGGACGAGCAATGACAGATGTACAGTTCAGGGTGTCGATAATCATGCTACTCCTTCCAGCTGGCAGGTGAGCCCGCAGTCACCAGCATCAGACAAAATCACTGCTTCTGCACATGTGTGTGACACACTGAAGGGTGTAGGTGGGTCACCCTGAAAGAATCCTTTATGTGGCCCTAAGTTAGAGCAAGAGGTGACCCCAGGGTTATAGACGTGCTGTGGAAATCCTGGTCTCCTGCTGCAGCGAGGTTTTACCGTGAGGTTTGTTTCTGACACGTGAGTCAATGGGGACCTTGCATTACGGACTCATGGGTCCAAATCCACCTACGAGGCTCGTGATATAAAAATAACAGCAGTAGTTCCTTTTTTCTTTATAAAAGTTGACTTTCTATAGATGCCACCATCAGGATGCCGTTGAAATATTGCTTCCTGTTTGGAATCTTATGCATTAGACTTTCACAAGAAGCACACTTGTATTGCAAGAGCGACAGTGGTCCAATCATCTATTGCTTTGAAACCAATTACCTCCAAGCTTGGTGACGAGAAATGGCTTCCACTGATTGTGGTCACAGTTCTGTGGGTCAGGGATTCAGGCGGGGCACAGCAGGAATGGCTCACCTCTGCCACACGAAGTTGGGGGCTTCAGGTGGGTGACGTGAATGCCCAGAGGTGTCTGGGACAGACTGGCCGGAGCTATCAGCCGCGGTCCTTGGTTCTTCTATACGTGGTGTCTGCTGTGGCTAGGAAGTTTCCCTCAGTCCCATGTGTGGTGCCCGGGCTGAGATGGCAAGGACGCTGGGAGTCGGCCAGCCCTGCTCTCTCTGTCTCCACGTCCTCCCCTGTGGCTGGCTTGAGCTTCCTCCCAACATGACAATCTCAAGGTAATTGGGCTTGTCACACGGGGGCTGGCTGGTGAGAAGCAGGAGCAAGAAATACAAGGCCAGTACGGTGCATGCCCAGAACAGCCTGACATCATTTCAGCTCTGTTGTATTGGTCAAAGCAATCCCAGAGCCTGAGTCCAGGGGGTGGAGAGCGACTCTACCACTTGAGGGAGTGACAAGGTCATATAATAGAAACACACGCACATATCACATTCTGGTGGCAGCCACCTTAAGACAGTGCTATGTTCCACAAACAGGAATTCTAGGCCACAGGCCCTGAGGCTGGAATGGAGCCCCCCACCCCAAGGGACAACCGTCTGAGCTTCTGTTCTGTCCCCGAGGACAACCAGCAATCGATAAGCTTGGACAAGAGCAAGTCTGGCAAACCTCCTTCCCCCAAGAAGGGCAGGCCATCGACTGCAGGCAGCAGGGAGAAACGCTGCAAAGAATTCCACTCCCAATGCCCTGTCGTTCTGCACTAAATCCCCCTCGATCTCGAACTTTGGTATGGAGACAACTGAAGCAAGTGTTCTCCCTGGGGTGTTTCAGTTGGGTGGAGGGCTTCTTACAGGATGAGACAGTCAAGCAGTTCATCATGGTTTTCCTGAATGTGCCCCGTCGGCTGCTGCAAGCACATCTTCTGAACGGAGCTGCACCGGCTCCTCTGGCAGGTTCCCTGCTCCCAGGGGGGCTGCAGGGTGTGCGGAGGAAGCACGGGCTGTGGCGGCCCAGGCCTTGGGTTCAGATCGTGGGTTTATCAGCCATTAGTTTTGCCTTTGGGAAAGTCACTTAACTTCTGTGAGTTTTCTCACCGGGAAAATGAGAATAATTGTCCCTCCTTATTGAGTTTTGCAAGAATGAGGCATTTGATAACTGTTGAGTACCTTTCCTTGGAAAATGACCAGGAAATCTTTCCACTCCTCGGGTCAGTCTAAAGGTCTCGGACGCTGAACCTAGGGAAGGAAACACCAGTTCCTTGTCAAGCGCCATGTGCCCCTTCCTTTGTGATAACACACACAAGCTCCGTTCCGAAGGGGACAGTACACACAGCACAGTATTTCTAGTGACATTGACAGTGTGGCCGTGGCAGTCTTGGCAAGCTGGGCCCCTTCTCATTCTTTGGGCTGGGGTAAACACCCGTCTCCTGTGAGAGGACACCCCCAGTAGTCAATCCACCGTGGGTCCTCCCTGCTTCTTTCGGTCTCTGGGCCTGTTGACACTTTTGAAGCATTCATCTCATGTTACAGTTAAGCTACTGTTTACTTGGTTATTGCTTCCCCTTTCTCTCTTTATTATTCCCTGACTGGTTTTCATTTGGTCTTCACAACAGCGTTGGAAGGAATCCATTTCTGTGCTAGCTCCCTGCAGCAGCAGCAGGTGGGCTGCAAGGGGACAGACTGGGAATGGGGGAGGGGGAGAGGTAGAAATTGCAGAAGAAAAGAAAGCCATGTTCATGGGTAAATTTCGATGAACTGACATGGAGTGGGAACAATTGAGCAGGTGGATGGAGGGTGCTGTGGGGCAACTGGGGACTAAGGATTACTGACAATGAAAATACGTTGGCTTACATATCTCAAAAATATTACTGCCGTTACATTTATCTTCTGAAAAAAATGACAGAAATAGCACTTTATACAAAAAGTTCTTAGCACGCTGCCTGGCATTTAGTGAATGGTCATGAAATGGAAGTGATGATGTTAATGAGGTTGATAATACAGCTGATGACCGGGGTAAGACTCGATAAAGTAGCCCTGGCTGGTGCGACTCAGTGGATTCAGTGCCAGCCTGCGAGCCTAAGGGTCGCCAGTTTGATTCCCAGTCAGGGCACGTGCCTGTGTTGCTGGGCCAGGTCCTCATAGCAGGTGTGAGAGGCAACCACACAGCGATATTTCTCTCCCTCTCCTTCTCCCTCTTTTCTCCTCTCTCTAAAAATAAATAAAATCTTAAAAAAGAGACTCAATAAAGTAGCTCCTCATCTTAAGCCCATTGAGTTCTCATTGTACAGATTCTAAGTTGGACCTTCCTGCTCATCAGCTCAATACTTTCCCTTGTATTTGTGTGCAGGTATGAAGAACTTGCTATCTGTATGTGAGTGCATTCATTTGAAAGGTGCTCTTTTAATTTTATGCTTTATTGCAAACATCTTAACAGTGGAGCATTCCCATGATTCATTATACATGTTGTAGATTGCCTCTAAGATGACCTCAAATGACCCCGATGCCTTTGTCTTCCTACTTTTGTGTACTTGTCTCCCTTTGAGTGGAATTTGACTTTCGTGACTCATTCCTAGCAACCAGAATGCAGCAGAGGTGCTGGGACATCACTTCCAAGGTTAGACCGTGCTTCCTGACTTAGGTGATCTAAGGGAAGCCATCCAGCATGCTGTGAACCACCCTGGAAAGAGGTTCGCATTGCTAGGAACAGTGTGGGCCTCCGGAGGGTGAGGAAAGAGGACTCTCAGTCCAACAAGCCTCGAGGAACTGAGTCCTGCCAGCAACCATGCCTGTGAGTTTGGCAGTGACGCCACGCACAGTTGAGCCTTCCGGTGAGACCGCAGCCCTGGCGAGACTGCAACTTCACGAGAGGCCGTGAGCCAAAAGCACCCCGCTGGGCTGTGCCTGGATCCCGACTTGTGTATGACAGTGAACTTCACTGTGTGTTTTCTCACTGCTCCGCCAACAGGCCATTCCCCCATCTCTGCCTGCTCCTCTGCCTGCTCCTGGGGTGTCGTATTGAAATTAGGCCAGTGGGTAACCCTGCCGTGGCCTCCACATGTTCAAGTGAAGAGTCGCATGTCTCTCACTTTAAGCTTAGTGAGGAAGGCATGTCCAAAGCCGACACCAGCCAGAAGCCAGGCCTCCTGTGCCCCCAGAATGAGCCAAACCGTGAATACAAAGGAAGCAATTTTGAAATTAAAAGTGCTACTCTTGTGAACACAGGAATGGTGAGAAAGAAAAACAGCCTTGTTGCTGACACGGAGAGCATTTTAGTGGTCTGGATGGAAGTCCAACCAGCCACACAACATTCCCTTAAGCCAAAGTCTAGTCCAGAGTCAGGCCCTAACTCTCTGCGATTCTGTGAAGACAGAGAGAGGTGAGGAAGCTGCGGAAGGAAAGCCTGAAGCTGGCAGAGGTTGGTTCGTGAGGTGTAAGGACAGAGTCGTCTCCATAACATCACAGTGCCCGGTGGAGCAGCAAGGGCTGAGGGAGGAGCTGCAGCAAGTTACCCAGAAGGTCTGGCTGAGATAATCACTGAAGGTGGTTACCTTAAATAGTAGATTTTCAGTGTAGACGGGGCAGACTTACACTGGAAGAAGGTGCCACTGGGGACTCTCATAGCGAGAGAGGAGAAGCCAGTGTCCAGCTTCGAGCCTTCCAAGGACAGGCTGACTCCTGTGAGGGGCCGAGGGGCCTGGGGACTGTAGGCTGAAGCCAGCGCTTGCTCAGCATTCTGAACATCCCGGGGCCCTTAGGAACTGTGCTAAATCTCCTCGGCCTGTGCTGCGTGAAGGAAAAACAAATATAATGTGGCTGACTGAATATTTTAAACCCACTGTTGAGACCTACTGCTCAAAAAAAAAAAAAAAAGGTTCCTTTCAAAATATCACTGCTCATTAACACCGTAACAATTACTGCTAACACAATATCCACTCCTCAGCCCACGGATCAAGGAGCAATCTTGACTTCCAAGTTTTATTATTTATGAAACCCATTTTGTAGGGCTATCGCTGCCACAGATAGTGATTGTTCTGAGGGATCTAGGCAAAGGACACAACCTTCTGGGAAGAATTCATCCCTTCAGATGCCATTAAGAACACTGGATTCAAGAGCAGAGGTCAAAATATCTACAATTAACAGGACTTTGGAAGAAGTGGATTGCAGCCCTCGTGGATGACTTGGAGGGGTCAGGCCTTCCGTGGAGGAAGCAGCCACAGGTGTGGACTTAGCAAGGGGACCGGAATGGGAACTGCAGCCCCCAGATATGACTGAATCGCAGCCGTCTCAAGATCACACTTCAGCCAGAGGAGTCGTATCTTGTGGACGAGCAAAGAGTGGTTTCCTGAGACGGAATCTACTCCTGCTGCAGGTGCTGTGAAGACGGCTGTGATGAGCGTGGAGGATTTAGAATATGACATGAACACAGTGGATAAAGCAGCAGCAGGGTCTAAGAGGCTCGACTTCCATTTCGAAAGAAGTTTTACTGGGTAAAACACTGTCCTACAGCATCACATGCTGCAGAAAAATCATCTGTGAAAGGGAGAGTCGGCGGAGGTGGCAAACTTCATCGCTGTCTTATTTTGAGAAATCGCCACCCCAGCCTTCGGTTACAGCCCCGATTAGTCAGCAGCCAGGAACACTGAGGCAAGAGCCTCCACCAGCACCACGGTTAGCGGACTCACTGAAGGCTCAGATGGGGGCCAGCATTTTTTAGCGAGAAGAAAATATTTTTAAATTAAGGTATGTACATTGTTTAGTTTAGTTTAGTTTTTGGACATGAAGCTCCACATTTAATAGACTACAGCAGAGGGTACACATCACTTTTATAGCCTCTGGGAAACCAAACAGATTTTGTGACCTGCTCTATTGAGATACCATCTTTATTGAGGTGCTTAGGTGCTGCACCCCACAATCTCTCCCAGGTTTGCCTACAGAGCCCTTCTCAATGAGAAATACGCAAAACAGACCGTTTGTACAGAAACAAGCTTAATAAAGTTTTCTTTTTAAAAGCACAGTGGTACCTTTCCTGGCAAATTGCCGCATCCCCTTGCCAGCTGGGAGTCGTGCAGATAACACTGGGAATTATTGGGTTCCTTCCACAGCCGGCCCACAGCACCTGACGGAGATGCGAGAGGAGGACCACAAAGTTTAGGATTAGGACCGATGACCATTTCCCCGCTTGACTAAGTTTTTTAAAAAGCCACTTCCAAGGGCACATCAACCAGTCAGCGAATCCACTTGTTCCAGCGGGGGTGGAGCGTGGGGAGGAGCGACATGCACAACTCGGAATCCTGGTCTTCCAAGTGTGGCCGCGCGTCCCCTGGGACCTCCCGGTCTCCCTGGAGCCCCACCACCTAAACGCACCCCTCTTCCCACGCCGGCCGGACGTGCTACCTCCACCACCTCCCACTTCAGACTGTGGGGATTTCTCGGGCGAGTCCAGCTAAGAGGGTTCCCGGGACTCGGCGCGAACTGCCCGCCTCCTCCCGCGTCTCCGCCCCCTGCCAGGGCCGCTGGGCGCCGAGGGAGGCGAGGGTGCCGCTGCAGGAAAATGAGCGGTGCCCGGAGGGTGGCCGGGAGCTGCAGGTAAGCGCGCCGGCCCTCCCTCGGGCGGGGCCGGCTGCGCCCAGGGGCTGCGCGGGGCATCCCGGGCGGCCTGGGCGCAGAGGTGGGGGGGGGGCGCGGTCCGTCCCGAACGGGGTGGAGGGGCACTAACGCTCGTGGCTTGTCGCGTAGGGACGTGCCCGCGGCTGTCCCCAGGAGCGGCGGGTGGCGGCGGCTGCGGTGAGCAGGGTCGCAGCGGGCGCCGATGCCTCCGAAGATGGAGAAGTTTCTGCAAATCGCGCCCCACTCTCTGGCCATCGTCCTGGGCCCGGTCGAGGGTCCCGCGGGGGAGAGATCCGGGGCCGCCCCGCCCGCGCCTCCGGCGCAGCCCCGGCAGCTCTCCCGGCACCACATCGGCTACGAGATCTTCGCCGACTTCAAAGCCGAGAACATGCAGCACTTCTGGAACAAGAAGGTCACGGCTGCGGTGGCCGAGACCTTCTTCCTGGGCTGGATCGACGAGCAGGTCCTGCTGATCCAGGGCAAAGAGGAGCATCTGGAGGTGCTGCGCGAGGGCTGGACGCGCCGGGCGCTGCGGCCGCCCTCGGGCTTCCACATCCGCTGCCTCGGTGAGTCCGGTCGCCGCGGGGACCCGCCCCACCCCGCCCCGAGCGCACAGCGGCCCGGGGGCCCCGGAAGCCCCGGCCGCTCCCCTGGGCGCCGCGCGCGCGTCCCTCCTGCCTAGCTCCCGGCCGGGGGAGGGGCCGGCGGCCCTCTGCGAGCGCGGGATTGGGGGACAGCCCGGCAGCTGTAACCGGGGACTGTGCCTCTCCCCACACGCCTCCGGGCCAGCCCGCGGAGCCTTCCTGGCGGTGGGGCGGCGCCGGGGGCTGGCCAGGTAGGCGGCGGTGGTGGCGCGCGAGGCGCGGCGAGTCCGCGGCCGCTCCGGGGTTGGCGAGTGGCACCTTTTCCGCAGAGATCGGGCCGGGGGAGTGTGTGCGAGCCGGAGAGACGCCGAAAGAGAGAGGATTCAGGTAGCATCAGGTGGCTGCGGGTTCTACCGCGGGAGGCGACGGCAGGCAGCTCGGGTGCGCTGCGGACCCCGGGACCTCCTTTCCGGGGATGCGCTTGGCTGCACCCGGGCGGATGGCCTTTTAAGCGCCGGCGTTTCTGTGCGAGGTGGAGCTGTCGATTTCGTTCTCAGTATCCTGCCTCCAGGACACCTTTCTGCAGGTCATTTGTGTGTAGAAGGAAGGAGGGACACGAGGAGGACAGGAAAGTCCGATTCTTAACGGAAGTGCAAACAGGGCACCTGGGGAGAGGGCCGGAGAGGGGATGTTCCGCTGCGCGCCTGGTGCTTGACTAGCCGTGTGTGTTACTGCTTTATATATTTTCCTCAATCCCGTGTGCGTCTGTTTTACAGTACACTTTTTAGTTTTGTACTTTTGGCGCGGTGGCTGAACCCATGTACAGAAAGAGCGCTTTATGAAACGATTTCAAGAAAGAAAGCATTCTTTTCAGTCCCAAGGTTTAGAAACGCTTTCATGACATTTTGGGAGGAGGTCAAAAGTTCAAAAGCTAAGAGACTGTAAGCCGCCTTCTTCGTGGCCCCTGCTCCGTGGCCTTCCTCTGAAGGACTGGCTTTCACTGGCTCGGGTGTCTTCCTCTATGCAGAGGGCAAATTTTTAGCATTTTAAACATTTCGTTGTGTTTTGTCTGTTTCTGCCTAGTGGAAACCTTTACAAAGCTTCCGTGAACTGAACAGGCAAAAACACTGGGGAAGCTCGCGTCTTTATTTTATAACCTGTGCTGAATTTCAAAAGGTGCCTTAAGTTTCTCCTTTCTTGACTTTAGCAAAACCTCAAGGGCGCCCCTGTAATTAAGCCACCTTGGTGAAGGAGCCAAGGTTGGGGTCTCTGAGAAAGCCCCCCACTCATGAGGAAGTGAGCCTGCAGGCGGGCCTTGGTGTGCGTGCTACAAATTACATTGTAATCGTTTTCTTTTAAACACGATGTCACGTTTATTTTTCACGTTCTGCTTTGGCAAATTTCAAACACATACAAAAACACTATAATCCAACGATATATTGAAGCCCCGTGTACCCTTACTCCAACTGCAAAGTTTATCAGCGCGTGGCCAGTCCTTCTCCATCTAAATGGACCAGGGTATCCCTTCTACCATTTTGAAGCCCCAGACGTTATAGCAATATTTGATTTGTAAATACTTCAGTGGCTCATATTCCCTTTCATTGTAGCAGTATTGGTAAGCTCATAGGCGTTGGTGATCTGTATATGAACCAAAGAAAAATATTTTGGCCGTCAAGTTTCCAAAATGCTGTAGTTGACTGATTGCTGCCCAGATCTGGGTGGAGAGCCTTTGGGAGTCAAGGAGACCTGCAGCTTGTGGGCGTGGCCTCTACGTTTCCCAGCCCCGCCCTTCACTGGGTCCGAGAAGCCGAGGGCTCCCTCCTGGAAGGGAGGCATTAGGTAACAGCCAGAGCCCTGTCTGCGGGGGTCCCAGTGTGACGTCCTTTTGAGCTGCCTTGAGGGTGCAGGAGTTCTTCTGGATTTTTGCTTCAGTAATGATGGCAAGGCTGAATTGTTTGAGAGAGTTTGTCTGCTGTAAAAATTCTCTAAGGAAGTCCACAGTGTCTGCTGCAAAGCTTTCCTAAATTTTTTTTTGTTGCAAGATTTTTCACCGAGCTTTGACATTCCAAAGTCTCGGAGTCATTGATGACTGGCTCACAGCCTCTTCTTTTGAGCCACAGTGCAGGTGTTGACAAGTTCAGATGGAAAAAAAACAAAAAGCAAAAAGAAAAAAAGAACCACAACAAAACCCAAGGGGACACACAGAGGGAACCTGGCTGTAGCTCTTCTCTGAAAAGAAGGATTGACATCATCTAGGAAGACCCTCGAATCTGACCAGTTTATATTCCCAAGCAGGAGTCACTATCTTTGATACTTTATTATTTGTAATACACTTCTTGCAACATCTCTTTCAACTGATCCCCCAAACTGTACCACCTATGTTACAGTCGAGGACTTTGATGTGATTTTGTGATTTTGGCTAGTTATTTCCTGAGTGCGGAGCAGCCAGGGAACCAGACAGAGATGAGCTTTACTGAAGCCGTTATATTCCTACTTGTTGAACTTGAATTGAAATCATCAGTCTCCAGTCATCATGGTATTATTCTTAAGGCAGATTATTATTAAATTATTGTTTACAAAATCTGATTGTTTTCCAGTCGCTCTGTCAGAGAGTGGGCATGAAATCGTTCCGTCAGATCCTCGCTAGGGAAGGAAGAAACAGCTTTGAGTTCTCTTCCCCGAGGTGTGCGTGCCCGCACCTCGGAGCCCAGCGAGAACCGGACAGTGGTTTGCACAGGCGCCCTTCTCTGGCTGAGCTGCTGTACAGTGGAGGCAAGCCCACCGCTCACCACAGGACCTATAACGAGCTGGTAGTTTGTTTTGTGACTGCAAATATTTGTACTGAAGTGGCAAGCAGTTCTGTGCCTAGAATTCCAAAAGTAGGTGGTTCTAACCCACTGTAAAACTTCAGGTGGGGGTTTGGACAGGAGGCAGAAATTACTGGATGTCGTTTTCATTTGGAATATCCAAATCCACTACTTGGCAATGACCTGCCCTAGGCATGTAGAAAAAAAGTCCAGACTTTTGATTTCCAGGACCAACATAGGGGATATGTATGCCCAGGAAACCTAACATTCTAAAGTTGTGCTGCATATTTTGAGTAAATCACATTACGTTAAACCCCACACGTGTTTATCCAGGGCTGACTAGTTAGTGCCAGTCTCAATGAGTCACCCCTGGGGTTCTGGAGATGATGAGGCATGCAGTGCAGTCTTTTTTGGGGATACTGATAAGAACTAAGAGTGTGGTAAGTGCTTTGAGGACAGTGAGCAAGAAAGACTTACTTCTGCCTTGTGAGCTGGTGGAGAGCTTCCCCAGCAATGAGACCTTGGGCTTGACCTTGTGCACATTCGGGGTGTGGGGAGCAAGGGGTTTGTCCAGAGCAAGAGAGCTTTCCCACCAGGCAAGAGCATGAGCCAAGTCACGGGGTTGGGGAGTCGTGACATGTTTGGGAGGTGGCTGGTTTGGGTGTGGGGGAGAGCTGTGTATGATATGGCAATGGGAAGAGAGGCTAGGGCTGGTGTGAAGAGTTAGGAAGCCACTGGGGACTTTTAAAGATTTTATTTTTTTATTTATTTGTAGGGACAGAGAGGACAGGAGGAAGAAAGAGAGGGAGAGAAACATCAATGTGGCTGGGGGCCTCTAGAACACGCTATGAATGGGGTCTGAACCCACAGCCCAGGCATGGACCCTGGCCCGGAATCCAACTGACGGGCTTCTGTTCTGTGGGACAATGCCCAAACAACTGAGTGGCACTGGTCAGGGTGCCACTGGTGGCTTTTAATCAGGGAGAGGGGTGACGTGATTTGATCTTTTGTACGAGGAGAATCTGGGGCCAGTGGGGGTGATGGATGGGACTGGGAGAGGTCTAGGCACAGCTGTGGGGAGAGATGTTGAGTGTCCTATTGGAGCATGTGCTCTCTATGACCAGGGGTGCATGGGCGCATTCCCATCACCAGGGGAGAGAGCGCGGTAGCCCGACTGATCCCACAGGCCTTTGTGTGAGCCCCGGTGCCCCTCCGTCCTGGGGCTCCTGGGCTTCAGGTCCCATCAGCCTTAGTCAGATCTGCAGTCGGCCCCCACAGGTCCCCCTAGTTCGGATCTCAGGGAGCAGGGTCAGTGTATCTGACCCCTCCAGTGGCTCTTTTACACTTTCCTAGTTTATCCTGTGGTGTTTAAATAGTCAGGACCAAATAGGCTTCTTAGACTATAAATCAAATCTTATATTGTACATGATAAAATGGCTTAGAACACGTGAACATCAAGATCTTATTCCAATATCCTATTCCAATATCTTTATTGGTTTTCTCAAAAGGAATTGCTCTCTTAAGGTGGTTTCTCCAAGTAGTAAATTTTAAGACAGAATTATTTTAAAAAAATGTATACTCCAAAATATTTTATATGCACTCCCCCAAAAGTTGATTTAGTGCGGTCAACTTAAAATTGAGTGCTATTTCTAGACTGATGGCTGGTATTGCTTAAAGAGTATTACAGAGCTTTCTGAATTAGAGATATTGATTGATTCCACAACCAGAGCACCTGTCATTTTCTGGGGGATTTGTTCTGGAAACTGACATGGAGAGCAAGTCCTTGTTTTTTTGGAGGTTCATCCTAGTGGGACAAGAGACATTTCAAAAACTAAACAAAGAAATAAGAATTTCGGGTGGTTGTAAGTGCTGTAAAATTTAAGCAGATGACAGACAGAGTGGCAGGGAGAACGAGATCATAGCTACGATTTATTGATCATTTGCTATTTTCTAAGGACCTTATTTTTATTAATTCATCATTAAGACATCTATACTCTGTAGGTATCATTATTTTCCCAAATGAAACAGTTGAGGAACAGAAGGACACACATTTCTCCAAGAACACCTAGTTAGGAAGCGATAGAACTAAGATTTGAACCCAGGCAGGAAGCTGGGAGAGCCTGGGCTTTGAGTGACGCTCGAGAATGCCTCCTGTCACGTGGTCCCCGACTGATGATGCACAGCTGGCCACCACGAATGAAGGAGGAGCAGATGGAGAGCACCTTGACTCCCTGGAGGGACAGAAAAGAAAGCCAGGGGGCCTGGGGCTTGACGAGACACAGAAAGGAAGGTGTGCCAGGATCTGAGGTCAGAGGGGCTGGCCAGCTCCAGGTCCGGTGGGGCCTTGTGGGATTTTCTTCTGTGGTGACAAGGCCTTGAGCACCCAATGAGGATAGGGCATTGGGCTGGAGTCCGTGGAACATCCAGAAACATTTCAGACGTGAGCCTCCTTTTTAGAGATGCTTACTTCTCCCATGAACATCTCAGGGTTAAGTCTCAACAGTGAACAGTGATGATGCATTTCAAGTTTTATTAATTTCCAACTAGCCATAAAAAAGTTTTTATGAATTACCTCACTCTGGCTCAAAGAGATTTCCGGTGAAGGTGTGTCAGTTTCATTGTAGTAAAGCATTCAGGATGAACTTCTGGGACCTAGGCCTTGCTGTGACCACTGACAGGCTTTGCAAAGATTTGGAAATTTCACCTCTGGCTTCATTCTGATCTCGGGCACATGTTTGCTTCCCTCTGGCATCACAGGGAAACTTGCTGGTTCTCACCAGGTCCTTTTTAAAGGGCCATCAAACCAAAAGAAGGGTGTCTGTCTGTGTGTCTTGTGCTGGAGTGGAAACATCAGACGCTTTTCGTCCTGAGGTGGACCACCTGTTTTGGGGTGGAAAATTAGAGAGGTTTGTTCTCCACAGACTACTCGGTATAAATTATTTTAAACATTTCATTCTGTGTAAAACATCTCACACAGGGATGTGTGAGCATCCTTAAAAACAGGATTTTCAGTGGATGGGTGGTCTTGGCCAGAGTCACCGGAAGTTTGGGGATGGAACTTTGCGTCATTGTTCTACTCCTTTATTCGTTAGTAAAACAAGTTGCGAACCCTTCCATTCTGTCAATAGCTAAGGACATAATGTAATTGCAGACACTTCTTAATTTGGGGTCCCAGATGATCTGGTTTCCAGTTTATCTCAGTGAGGAGGTTGAATACATGTATTGATTAAGTACAAGCTGTGAATGTAATCTCTTAATAGATAATCTGTGTATAATGAATGTATTTCATATATAGTAGAATGTAAATTTATCTCTGAGAAGGTGGTATGCCAAGAGCTTTTTAACAAACTTAAAGCACTGCTGGAATTATACATTAAGAATCCTGTAGTCTCTGCCAGTCTCACCAAGGCTAGGAGGACAGCCGGGGCTGCACCGTGTGGTCCCGCAGGAGAGTGTTTCCCTGCTATGGGTGTTGTCCAGCTGGACAGTTCACCTCGTCTTTTCTTTTTAAATCTCTGCTTCTGGCCAAGGAACCAGACACTTCCAGACTCCGCCTGAGGAAGTGAAAGGAAGATCCGGCCCCTCGAACACTGCCATCCTTCTGGGAAGGCATCCCAGCTCTTTCTCTCATTGCTCGTAGTCACATCAATGCATTGGTCTCAGTGTCACGACTCCACAACTACCGTATTTTGCCGTGTATAATGCGCACCTGTGTTATTCCTCTTGAATTTTCCCAACTTAACATTTAATTTGGCGGGATAAAGTGTATTTTAACTACTTTGGTCATGGTGCCAGAGATGTTTGTCTTCTTTTAAAAATTAACACATTTTTAGAAGCGACACAAAGGGTCGCTTCTCAGCCCTTAGGCTGTGATTGAGTGTAGTATCTGCTCTTATCAGCTTAAAAATGAACAACATAGACGCAGGGGCTGAGAGTGGGTATACTGGGTAGTGTGAGTTATGTGGGACATGCATGACTGGTCACGATGAGGCTTTAAAGCTGGAATTGGTGTGCTGTTGAACCTTGCCTGCACAAGAACGAGGGACTGACCTAACAGAGGGGACATCGCTCATGCTCACTGCAGGTGACCTCAGGACGTACAGACACAGAAGCCCGTCCCCTGCTCAGCACACACCTTCTCCAACCCCATCTTTTCAGCCCGAGAGACTCCTGATGTGGTTGCAGTGCGTCTTGCTGCTGACATGAGAATCAGCTTCCTTTCACCCTCCCTCCCTGACCCTTAGAGGGTCACAGATGTGGGTGGGCCCACAGATCAGTTCGGGGGCTTATTAAAAACACAGATATCCTGCCACCAGTCCTGGAGATTTTAATTCAGGTATCTGGGTATTTTACCAACCAAGCCTGGTGCTTCTGATTTGGCAGATAGGAAGACCTTCCCCAGGAACCGGTGGCCTCGCGTAGCGGTGCTCCCTCCCAGCAGGGCGTTGGGGCTGCTCGTGTGAGTAACTCCAGCCAGAGCGTTCTCGCCGAGCGCATCAGTCAGAAGGGGCACTGCAATAACCTTTTTCTTTATATCATACGGATGCGTGTCTACAAGTTCAGCATAGTGAGCACAGAAGCTTTTGATAGCATTGCTCATTCACAGCGTTGGCGGTCCACTGTGGTGAACCCTGCCACGGGACATTTCAGAAGCCCCCAAATGCGTCTGCGCAGCTGGGCATGGCCTGAGAAACTCGGGCAGCCGGACCCCGACGAACCTGCCGTGGAGCCTGGGAACAAGAAGAGTGCATGAGGGACAGAAGAGGAGGGAGTTGTGAGTGCTCCGGGAGGAGCAAAGGCAGGTGCCAGGATGGGGGCACAGGTAACTGCCGTCCCCATGTCCTGTGGTGGGTGAGCACCCTTAGCCTGGAGGCCTCTGGCTGCTCTGTTACTGGAAGGCCCCTGGAAAGCGAGTCTGCTGCAGTGGAGACTGCTGTCTTTGGCTGTCGGTCCACTGAGGGCTCCCCTGTTTGCAGCGGCCCCCACCCCATATCCTCGGGGACCTGCAGAAGTGGGAGGCCCTGTATGTCCAGACCGTGACTTGATTCCCCGAGCTCATCTGGGAGGCTATTGGCTTCCGTGTAAATGGTCTGCCTGTGCCTTTCAAACTTCATAGTAAAGCAGATCATTTAACTGTATTCAGACTGACTCAGGTATATTTGTTCTTGTGTGTCTGTCCATTTACTTACCGAGGAAGGTAGCTGTGTGGTTTGGGGCATGTCCCCCGAATAGTGCTGTGGAGCCAGACTGAGGTTTCTCCTCGTGGAAAGGAGAGGGGGAGGACAGCGCTCTAGAAACACTGAAATCAGCGTTCAAAGCCCGAAATGCCCTGAACTACGGAGGATTGCAGGAAAGGCTTATTTGCTGATCTGGAACTCAGGATTTAACACCTGCGTTCTGTGTGCAAAGATGACATTACAAAGCTAGGGGTCGTGGATTGTTTTGAGTAGTTTTTCTGGCAGTGGTGACAGATGTGCTCAATTTTCCACCCGAACACACAGTAAACAATAGGACACAATTTAATTGTGTGGAATTTGGAAGTTTAATTGTGTGGATACTTAATGCATCTTGGAGCTGATTTTTATGTATTTGAAGCAAATCAGTTCCGGAGAAATTCAGAGATTTGTGGAAGGGATAGGTTTATGTTTGAAACTACTTGTGCCATATCAAAAAATGAAGACAAGAGAATAGAAGCTTCTTGTAACCGAGGTGAATCCTCAGTGTGAAGAAGCCCCTGAAGGCAAAACCGGCTGAAATCACTGATGGTGTTAACTCAGCACTATATGGCTAGTGAATCATCAAAGGTTTTCTGTGGGAGAAGAGTTTAATTTGATGAGTTTTGTTTTCTTCTTTTAAAAACAAACCCCTTAAATGTCTTTTTGACACTATGAAAAAAAACAAGGCTCAGAAAACACCCACATCGCTTTTGTTTTCTTAAAATAACACCACTTTCTTTTGTTCTCAGTTCAAGCGCATGCCCACTCTTGTCGTGGCCAGGCGTAAGGAAGTCCAGCACTGTGTGGCTGTATGTGCAGCAAACATGTAGAAGCAAATTTAACCAGCAAACTTACATGTGTTTTGGATAAACTATGTTTTAAATGTACGTGTATACTCCAGCTGATGGTTAGTTGATAATATGCCTCAACTATTTAAATGACTTTAGAGCTGTAAAAACGTGCTGTGCTGAAATCAGTATTCTTTTCTTTAATGACTTTTCTCTCCTCCTCTCTCATCAACATTTCTGGAAATTCATCAGTAGAAGAGAGGCATCCGTCCCGTGTTACCGGAATGCAAACTGAAGTTATTTCTAAAAGCAGTTTGATGAGAACTGGTGAGTCACGTAATTTCAATGACTCTTTGTCAGTGTGGTTCCTCTTCAGAATATAAAGCTGCGCTGGCCACTCTGAAGGTCAAGAGTACGATCTATTTAAAAAATGCTGTTCCTTTCAAGGAGAGGGAGTTCGAGTGGGTGCAATTGCAGCCGGACAAAGACTGAGCAGTTCTCTCTCAGCCCTGACCCCGTGTCCTCCAAGGTTCTGACGACTTCAGCGTGTGGCCTCCCCTGAGTGAATACAGTCCTTGGTAACATGGCCAACATGTTTAGTTTTCCAAGTAGGTAGAGGTCATTGTGCCGGCTTTGTCCTCATGCCAATGAGACTGTCCGGGCATTTCCGTGAAGGTACTGCCTTCTCAAGACACAAACGTCGAAAACCGATCACCACTCCGAGGGTGCTAAGTGGGGAAAATGGAATTTTATCCAAAAGAGGCATAGTCTTGGCACAATACTACAAAATAAATTAGCCTAATGATGATTACGGTTAATAGCACATATTAAATTTATTTGACTTACAACACTGCCTTAGAAAATAAGACTTGAACTACATAAGAAATGGTTGTTAATTACATTTCAATTGAAAATAAGATAAATCGGATGATTAAGAAAGGCCATGAAAGAAACTAAGTCTGTTTAGCTTTTTGACAAGCACGAGAGGAAACTATGATCGTGGAATATTTTGGGGGTCAGCGAAGAGGAAAAGGGTTCTTTTTTTCATACTTGAGAGGAAAGGGTGTGAAATGAGACCATAATTACAGGAAATAGTGGACTTTACTGTTAGTGCCGCCCCACGTGACACCAGTGGTGGAGGGGAGACACAGGACCTTTTCATCGGGTCTCTGTGACAGCATAGGTGGCCTTGGTGGGTCCCCCGAGGCTGGAACAGCAACGTGGGGCCTTTACAAAGTCAAGGCCATGCTGCAGTGTCTCCGTTGTTTAGGAGCACAGAGGAAGACGCCGCTATCAGACAAGTTACAGGTGCTTGCCTTACAAAGAAAATGTTAAGCTACGAATGCTGATATTTTCACATAAATTAGGATATGTGAAATGATGCCACGCTGGCTTCCGTGATTAATGCCCAGAGCCAGCCTGCCCTTCACTTCACGGGCCTGGACAGCTGTCTCCAGAAACCCGCCTCAGTGCAGAACATAAATAACTTTATGAGGCATGTGTCACGTGTAGATTCATGGGTGTGTTTTGTAAAGAGTAACATGCATATTGTGTATATTTTTAAAAGCTGAGTAATGATGTCCTTCAGCAAGAACTCCTGAAAACCTTATTTTAAAAATGGTGACATTTCTTTTTTTTTTTCCTCTGAAAAATTTACTTGTCTTCTACACACAAGATCGGGAGGAACTGGAACGAACATATTACTAGAAATCCACAAAAGCTGTGAAAGTTTTATAGTAATCTCTTAATTGAGAAGACAAAAAGTCCTTATTAAAGATGTTGTCGCGAAAGCCAGCATTTTTGCATGTGTCAAAACTTCTTTGGAGAAGACGTAGAGAAGAAATTCCAGCTGATGTCTCTGTCCCACTCGAAGGCCAGGGGCTGAACTGGCTGAACTCATGACTCAGGTACAGCCATTGAACCTCCGGTGCAGCCATGGCTCAGACCTCACCGTGGCTGTCAGCTGTGACCACGGAGTTGGGTTCGCCCAGCTGGGGTGCCGTCTGCACCTGGAGTCACAGGAGAAGGAAAATGGAGTGAGGGGGGAGGCCACAGCATTCTTAGAAGCTGGTGAACTGAATCCAAAGAAAAAAAAAAACAAACCTCTAACAGTCAACAGGGGCTGAATTAGAAAACATTGCTTTCCATCTCTGCTCAGTGACCTAGCAGACCCCAATCTTCACTAATGAGTGGTCCGCTGCGTTCAAAAGGGTGTGCTCAACCTCCCAGGGATGCTTCTAGCCTTGTGCTGATCACAGGGTTCGTCCTTTGATGGGTCATTGGAGGTAAACAGGCTCGCCAGATCTGAGGGTGAAAAGTGCGGCAGCCCTATTTGGGAACACGGGCGGAGAGACCAAGTTCTTTGCGCTTATGAACAGTTTTTATAGTTGGAGTATTGTGTATTTGGTAGAAAAACTTGAAACTGTGCCTACACTGAAACTGATACTTCCATTGATAAAAACATACATGATAGTCCACATGTTCATAGTCCATTAAAAAAATAAAACCAGCTCTTCATTATTTTGATTTGATGACGCTCTCGGGGCTTTCCGTAAGTGCTTCTGAGGAAGCTGCAGCACATCTGGCCTGTGGGGTGAATCCGAGCATCTACTCTCCGCTCTCGACATGGCGTGGAGGGAGGCCGAGTCCATGAGCTTTGGGGGAGCGGCCTTCCTCCCCGACGTGCGCGAGAAGAGGACGCCGCCAAGAGGAGCTTGGAAAGGGCTTCGATTCAGGTGTCAGACGCACATCGCAGATCGCTGTGCAGTGTCCTCGTTCGAGCTGAAGCGAGCAAACGTGCTTTCCCAGATGTTGTCTTGTGGCTGCCCGACATGCGATGGCTGGCCTGCCTTTTCGCTTCCCTCCCAACCGTGAAAATCAGCAACAGAACCCTCGACGTGGGCGTGACACTCACTGCGCCTGTGGTGAGCAAGCTCCTCAGTGTTTTAAAAAAATATTGTGTGAAGAAAAGACATGTCTATTTCAAGGGTGACATAAGTATTTTTTGAAAATACCGTTGTGTTGATATTTTTCTTTTTTTTAATTTATTTTAATCATTGTTCAAGTACAGTTTTCTCCCCTTTGCTCCCAATCCAGCCCACCCACCCCTCCCTCCCAACTTCCCTCCCATTACCACCCTCCCCCTAGTTTTTATCCATGTGTCTTTTAACTTTGTTCCTGTAGATATTTTTTATTGATATAATTAATTTTGAAACTTCTGGTAACATTAACGGAGAGCCTGCGACCTCTACGTTTACTGAAAGGAGGCATGAATTGAGAAAGCTTGAAAAATTCTGCCAGAGTCCACCACGAGGAAAACACTGAAGTTCCTTCTTTCAACTTGCTAACTTTAGGGCTGCGGGTTTATTTTTTCCCACTTGACCTGGCCCTGGAACAGAAGGTGGCAGGGTTATGCTCTTAACTGGGGTCATCAAATGCTCTAGAAAATAGTTCTGCAGTCTAGCTGAGATTTGAAGTGCTTAGAGAACGCACGAAATGTGTCACAATGAAAGTAAACCCACCATTGATATCAGCGGTTCAGAATCAATTTTGCCTGGATCCCTCATTACTCTGTGCCGAGGCATGTTCTGGTCGCACAGTTAATAAAATCAGAAAGCTCCCAGTTACCTTGTATCCTTGCTAAAATAATGTTCCCTGTCTGAGAGGTGGGTCACCTGCTTGTGCTGTGGCTCTCTCGTTGGTTTTTACTGCCCATCGCTGCTGTTAGGGTTTTATCTAGTGGGGGGGGGGTTGCTGACCCTTACCTCACTCAGCACCGTCTCTGTCCTCTGCGGAAGGGCCTTGAGTCCCAGGGGACAGCCCCTGTGCCCCCCTTGGCTATCAGAGGACAAACCTGGGTGCCCTGCCAAGACCTACAGGTGGGTTTGGGGCTCGGCTCCAGTGGGGTCTCAGGCAAGTAGCTTGTTCTATTGGGGAATTACATGAAATAAAAAAAAATGCACCTGTTCCCATTTATTCTTCATCCTTTTGGGTTTGTTTATTTGGTTTGCCTATTGATACATAACAGTGTACTATTTGGTTATCATGTGTCTTGCAAAGGACCGAATTTGTCACACTTGCCTTCAGCGTACGCTGATGGAGTAGCAAGTCGTCGGTCGAGTGAGATTTGGCCAAATCCAGCTGTAGTTTCTGAGATGCCCCAGAAAACCCTGAAACTGGGAGATAGACAAAAGTAAGCTAAAACAGTTTTTCTGATCAAGGTACAGCTGGCTGCCTGGGCCCCCTTTCTTGCTGCTAACCGGGTATAGTGCAAGGACTTGGTTTTGCTTCTGAACTGCGCCCGCAGGCTCGGTTAGGGCCCTGCCCTGGCCGGATGCCCTCGAGTAACCGCATTGCACTCCACGGAATGCAGATAATGGCTTCACGTTCCTGTCTGTTTTAACGGGGGAACCTGTGCTAGCAGGCAGGGTAAAGCACAGCTGACTGCATTACACCCGTTAGTACTTGTGCTGGAGCACGGCCGCCTGTTCGTCTGCTCAGAAATGTGTAATTCTGTTTCTCCTCCTGGGTATTTTCACACCAACTCTGGAGAGAACTGAGGATGCTGGACGCTCGCTCTGAAGGCCAGGGGTCGCATCTTCACGCATGTCTGTGTCCTTTGCTTTGATGTCACAGGTGTTGGGCCTGGGGCCTCTTAGGGAGGCCGGTGGCAGGCAGGGGTCCATGTGAAGTTTGGCAGCGCCGACCCCAGTGGCAGAGCTCCAGCACCCATCCAGGCCCTGACGGGAGGGAAGGAGGACACTGGGCCTTCCCCGGGGGACAGAGCACCCATCCCCGTCCTCATCAAGCTTGGCTCCGCCCTTGTCTCAGGGCTCTGTTAGTGAGTCACTGGGGTCCTGTCCCCACCCACCAGGACAGGACCTTAGGGCTCAGTGTGTCCCCCGCTCCCTCCCCCACCCTTCACCCACAGGACACCAGAGTGTAGATTTGTGTTGGGTCGCACAGCCAGCGTGTCCTGGAACCCAGGCTGGGGCCCAGGAGCAGCCCAGGATTCTCGGCCCTCCCCTCAAGGGTGGGAGGGTCCTCAGGCTCTGGACTGGGGGGGGGGGTGCCTTTGTCATCCTGTGCTGGCCGTGAAATGGCTTTTCCAGCCCTGGCCTCGGGTGGGTCAGCCCCATCCACTGTGAGTCCCGAGGGGGACCCCATGCCCACCCATCAATGGCAGGCCCCACTGCTCCTTAAGAAGAGCTTGGAAAGAGCTGTTGTTAACGGAATGCTTGCCACATGTTAGATTCTCAAGTAGCCCATTTGTATATACGATTGTATTTAATTGTCACAGAAACTCACTGAGGTTCTTCTTGACTCCGTTGGACAAGAAGCTAACCTTCAGAGCATCAAGTGTCTTGCCCCTTGTCAGGGAGGTAGGGGGCACCGAGCTGAGGCATCAGCCCTGACCTGCCTATGGTCCCCTCCTGCTGGGGGCTGTTTCCTCTACTACACATCCCTGCCTCTGACCAGCCCCCCGGCTCTGCTGGGACCTTTGGGTGCTCTGCAAAGCTTATCCATCAACTTTCTCCTTCAATATGAATTTAATTGTAATCATCTAATAAAAGTCCTCTGTCCTTTGAAAAACCCTATTATCTGGAGGCCAGGCCTGTCTAGGAGATGGCCAAAGTCAAATTGTACAAAGAAGGTGTCCCTTGCCCCCAGTTTGTAATATTTGTTGGGCTTAGGGACCTGGAACACCAGAAGGTGTGGAATTATGCCGCCCCTGCCTCCCCTCCCTGGTCACGGCGTCAGACATTCATCCACAAGAGGGCACAACAAAGCAAGTAGCCGTAGCTGCCAAAGCAAAGGGACGCCAGGGCCCACTGGAATGTGAGGTCCCCAAGTCCATGGGGTGGGCAGCTTCACCCGGTGGGCGGGCCTTGCAATGCCAGGGACTTCTGCAAGTTTTCTGGCCTTTGCCTCGGCCTCTCTGGCAGAGCCCCTGGACTGGAAATGCCCCCGGGCAAAGGCTTCGTTCTTGGCACGTTGTCACTGTGGTAAAGGGCTGTGTGCACTGGGCCGTGAGAGGGGAACAACCACAGCATGGCCTCATCCTTTCCACGCAGCCTCGGGTCTCTACCCTTTCCCCAGATGTGCAGACGTGTTCGGCTGTGCACCTTGTAAAATCGGCTGCCTCGCTCATCAGAAGTGGTTTGCAAACAAGACACGTTTTGCGGTGGGTGTCCTTGCACACTTCAGAAGGTATCAAGTATCAGACTAGTAATTTGACAGTTTTATGCTACGGTTTTGTTGAGTTTCACCCTATAAACTGTTGTCTACTTGGAAATTATTTTGGATTAAAGTCATCATATAATAAATTCAGACTGGCCCGAATAGGAACATTTAAGCAGAGATACTCTCATAGAAAATGTTCCCCCCTCTTTTTTCTGGGTCATAAAACGATGAAAGAATCTTACCACCTTCCATTGCAGCCTATATGTTAGTACAAATTATTTCTCACCTACATCCTACTTTGTCCAATGTGTGCATAAGCATTTCTCACTGATCCTGTGTTCAAATCAGGAGCCAAACAACAGAGAGGCTATTCGATCCTTGCTGAATGTCACTGGGGAACTCCTTATTGCATGCCTGTGTTAGGCAAGGCACAGTCTGAGGATGATGAATGACATTTCCAAGGATTTGCCACCTGGCCGTGGGGACAGATGGGCTTGGAAAATGGCAGAGGGTTTTGGCTCATGCTGCCTCCAAGGCTGTGTGTAACCTTGGCTGAGAGACAGGGGGCAGAGCTCTTGACCGAGCTCCGGACGGTGGAAGGAGGCGACAGCCCCTGGAAGACGCGCCAGGGGAGGCTCGGGTTTGTGTCTGGAATCTGAAGTCGTGTTCTGTCCCGCAGGTCCACTTTCTGCATCCGTTCTCCTCTCTGCCTGGCCCCCTGATTCTTCCTTCAACAGCGACTGGCAAGTCATTATGTTAGCTTTGTTTTCTTTAAAAGACTTGGCAGAAATTTTGGGGTTCTCAGTGATGAGGTTTTGAGACAAGTAAATCCTGGCCTTTCGGTAGTCTAATCCCGGTGGGGACGGATGCGCATTTTAAGACCGTGCTCTCATCGTCCGCTCCGGCTCCAATGTGCTGGGAAATGTCTCGTCAAAGCAGCCAGCGTTCCGAGACCTGGAGATGTGAACTTCTGTGGAATATTTCTGTTTGCTTTGAAATTATCCACGCCTTTGATTTGGGAACCTCGCTAACTTCAAAGTAAAGGGGTGTGATTTACCTGGGCTTTGATGGACTTTTTTTCCTTGGGTTTAGCCAAGATCGCGCTTTTAAACAAGGCGGATAATCACACGTGTGCTGCCGCAGCCTGCTGCCGCAGACGCCTGAGCTCCGCCCGGCAGGCCGAGGTCGTCGCAGGCACGAGCAAGCAGGCGTTTTGGCTTTGGTGCCAAAGCCAAAGAGCGACTTGCTTATTTCAGCTGTTTTATTAGCAGCATTTATAAAGTTGACTAGTTCCTTCCACAGGTAGTTTGCCAGCTAACGTTAAGAAAGCGATTTTAGAAATAAACTTTTACTCTTTTCCTATTCAAAGTGGTAGTTTTCAGGTTCTTAAAAGCCATCATCTTTTTCTTTGGTTGTAGAAGGTTACTTGATTTATGTCTGAATCATTTTTTATTCCCATTCAAAGTTATTTTAAATACTGAATCGTGAAACTACTGGTTTTTTAAAATTTTTCTGGTGAGATATTTAGTTAATCTGCTGTGCTTTGAATTTAACTTTAGGCATACAAGCTCTTATCTTTGAAATCTTAAAAATATTAATCTCTATATTCAATGTTCTTTAAGACCGCTGTGGCCTCACATACAGCAGATGGGGCCAGGACTTATAGTGGGGATCACCATGGAAACGTTGAGTCCCTGTATTGTACACCTGAAACTAATATAATGTAGTATGTCAACTATGATTAAAAATAAACTAATGAAGACTGCTGTGGGATGGTCAGTTACAGTAGCAGCAGAAAAAGAAGAGAAAACATGACAAAAGCCTATTTACATCATGTTTCTGTTCAAACTTCTAATCCATTGTCATTTTGTTGCTTGTGTTTCTCTCTGTCATTGGTCTTTCCAACCCCCAGAACGCACTAGAAAATTATATGTGACTTGGAAATTTCTGTAAGGAAGAAGATGATTGTTTCGCATTTTCTGGTGTGTTTGTATGAAGCTGTCCATCAGTAGGGCAAGTACCAGTGCACACCTGAACTTTACTGAGCCGCTGTCCCGCCCCTGCCCTGCTCTGAGTTTGCTGTTCCGGGCGGCTTCACATGGGGTTTCTGCTCCTTGCCATCAAACGCACCCGACTAATCCTCATGGTAATGAGCAGTAGAAACACATCTTCTTGTGTTTCTTAGGGAAACAGAGCAATTCTCCTCCCTGGGCCAGTGAATTTACACTCCCAAAGAGATACGAAGGCAAGTCCATAGGTTTGATGTGCCTGCTGTGTGCCAGGCACACAGTGCTCACTGGCATCGGCTGTCACGGTGCTGCAGCTCGGCTGGCCAGCCCTGCACACCGCTCTGCCCGTTGCTGCTGGAGCTGTGCCGATGGTGACACTTTCTGGGCCGTCAGTGGGTTTTGAGTGGGTTCTACGAGGCACAGGGCCTGTGGGTGGGGGTCGCAGTGCTATTCCTAGCGTCTGTGGGACAGGAACTAGCCTCACTTCTGCCCTTAATAAAGTAGGTAGGGCCACCTGGTGCATTCTTCCTTGAGTCTGGTAACTCGTTTTCCTTGCACGTGGGAGGAAACTGGGCCAAATATAACTTAATGTTCAGACTAAAGTGAAAAGATTTTCCGCTCATTGGCCAAATGCAAGCAGATGTGGCTTGCTAAATTCTCAGCTGGCCAAGGGACATTCTAGATGCACTGAGAGATCACCGCCACGGGTGATGACACTGTTCACTAAGTGCCGCAGGGCCACGCACTGTGGCTCTAGTGGTGCACATCTTCCTCGGGGAGAGAGGAAGACGTCCAGTGGACAGACCCTTATGATGGCCCTTGCACTCTGACCTTGAAACTGGCTTCACCTCTGCCCCCTCCCTTCCCCGTGTGCAGGGCTGACTGGCCTGGCCCTTGGTCACTCCCCATGTGGAGGTTCTGTGAGGGGATCCGAGGGTGATAGGGGGTTAATCTGTTGGCTGGAATTAGCTGGGGTGGAAAATGTATCTTTCATCAAAGGCCAGCAGCTCCTTGAAAAGAAGTGAGTCGTGTGCTTCACTCACAACTGAGAAGCAGTCATTCGGGGTCCTCCTCCCAGAATAGGAGGTTTGTTACATTTGATCCACTGTCAACACATCTGGGAAAGTCACAGTCAGAGGAGGCTGCTGAGTAAGAATGCTTTGCAAAGCGTTTAAAAGGTTGTTGGAACAGGCAGGCTTGCATTTTTAGAAAAAAAAAAATTTTGTCATTGTTGTTAGCTGCATGTAATGAACTTGTCTTCAGTTCTGAAGTTGTGCCCTCTGGTTTAAATCATTCTGAGGAGGATCCTGGGGCTCTGGGTCAGACCTGCTGCGTGGAGATGCCGGAAGGCTGGCTGAAGTTCAGGCCTGAGCAGTGGGTTGGAGGCCTGCCCGCCTGTTTCTGGCGGGGGTGGGGGCAGGGGCGTGCAGATTTCCCTGGGGGTTGTTCGCTGCTGGAGATCCACCGTGGAGGAGGATATTAGGGGCAGGATGCAGGAGGTTAAGAAGGTCGTCCTCTAAAAAACACGCCCACAGAAAGTTGTACAAAGGTAGGGAAAAATGTTTGGCGGGAAAGGAGCTTGGCTCTTTTGCCTGTATTCATCTTTGCCCCTGGTTCTACCTTGAACTTGGAATCTTCCTTTACTGTCATTGCCAAATGGCCACTCCTCTCAGGAAACAGGTGGTTAGATAGTTTCTGAAAACGAGAAGAACCCTGTGGCTTACGAAAATTAGTTTCTGATGCCCCTGATGGAAAATTTAGAAACTTGTAATGTTTTGTGAATATCAGATTTAAACCATGGGCAAAAAGATAGGAATGTTTTGTTAGCTGTTGGAATTTTGTGGTGTAATGGAGAATGAATCTACCATCACATAAAAACTCATCTATATTGTAAAAAAAAAACAACAAACCCGAACTTTTAACAAATGGCGTTAATCCCGTTCTTTGGCACTTTCTCTGCCCCCCAAACCCGGTCCTGACCTCTGAGTCATTATCTGTGTGTCTACTGCTCTCTCAGAATCCCCCTCGACCTCCATGCCTCAGCCCCCTACCACTCTCCCCGCTGCCGCCGAGCTGACCCGACCGGGGCAACCTGGGCCTGGTTGGTTTCTGATTGCTTCTGAAAGCAACGGCTCTGATTTTCCCCTGCCAACCCTTCTGACATTTAATCATCTCCTGTAGTCTTCCAGAGAAGACCCTGTTGAAATGATCTAAAGAGCTTAAGAATTTTTCCAAAATCCAGAAAACTAGATTCTGCAGCTCTGTAGTAGCGTCTTCTAGTTTCCTACCTTTATCGTTATTGTGCTTTTTCTCTGACTCTTTAATCGTGAAGAAGAGATACTTTATACACAATATCCTTCCATATATTTAAGGGATAGTGGTAAGTCTTTTTTTAATCTTTACTTCTGTTGACCAAACACTGCAGCTTTTAATACTTTTTCATTACTTTTAATACTTTCTGCTATGCCATACTCCCCTTGTTCAGTCTTAAGTGATTTGGGAAGCTTACTCCATCATTAAGAATATTTGACGAAATTGTCACAAATCTAGATGATCCGGGACGATGATGTACCTACCTTTTCTCCTCTGAGTTCAGTAAGTTCTAACACTGATGAGTTGAGTTCTTAATACTCTTCCTAAACTCAGCTCAAGTTCTTTATGCTGTATGTAGTAACTGCCTGCCAAGGGTCAAGCCCGGGCTAGAGGGCCGAGACCTCTTTCTGATATTGTGGGGCTTTTGTGCTTTGCCGCCCCATATGTGTTTGTGATGCGATGCAGCAGAACTCTCTTCTTACTCTGTCAGCGGACCACTGAGGTCCAGAGTCATCGAACCGAGTCAAGCCCATTTTGGCGATGATGAAGCTGGTGCGTTGTTGAATTTCTCTGAAAACGGTGTGTCCCCAGGTGAGATCACAGCATGGGGATGTTTCCCACAGAGTAAGATCATTTGTCAAATGCTCCTTAAACTCTCCTCTATACCCCACCCCTTAAAACCTGCAGGTTATGTGGGGAGCAGCCTGAGAAAATGCAAAAACATGCAGTGGTACGCCAGAGCGAAGTTTTTCGATTGTCCCAGCAGAGTGCTAGCAGGTGAGGTCGAGTCAGAGTGAAGGACAGTGTTGTGGGCGGACGAGGACCGTGGTGCTTCCGAGAGACTTGTCTTCATTCCAGGCAGGCAGCGGTGTGACCGAAGCAGGCAGAGAGAACACAAGGATGGGTTGCCACAAGATCCAGGCGTGAACGTTCTGCCTCCCCGACACCAGCTGGGCCGGCCCAGCGAGCCATTCATCCACGCCAGCCTCAGCCTTCCCACCTGTAGAATGGCTGCAGTAGCATTATTTGCAAACTCTTTTGGATCCTGAGGTTTTATACAGAGAAAGTTGTTGGGCAGTTGGTTAAGGTTGCTGCCTTGTTTGTGGATTATTCCCTCTGGGCCAGGAGCTGTGTGGGTCAGCTGGCCCACTGTGGGGTGAGGGGTTGGCAGCCTCCTACAGTCTGCGGGATCCAGGCAGAGGGGAGCAGGGGGAGGTGGCGGAGCTGCTGTCCCTGCCCCTGCACGTGAGCTGCACAGTGCATGCAGACCCTGTGACTCACACAGGGAACCAAGGCCGGAGGCCACAGAATTCCTGACAGTCCCCCATTGTTTGAGGTATTCATTCATTCATTCATTCATTCATCAAACCACATTTAGCACTTACTCCATGTCAGGCTGGGGCTGAGTGGCCTGCCTCAGCTTTGAGTTTGTGGTGGAAGAGACACAAGTCCTTTGCATCAGGACTGCAGAGGTGGCAGAGAGCCCATGGGTGGACCGTGAACCTTCAGGCATCAGGGCTGGGTGCAGAGAAGCCCACACAAAACAACGACCTTCAGGGTTCAGGGCAGCACAGCGGCGTGCAGAGGGGCCAGCGTGGAGAGGGGCCCTCGAGCCTTGAAGCAGAGCACAGCTGAGTTTGAATTCTGGCTCCTCCCCTTAACATCCAACACCCCCCCCCCCCACCCCAGCCCAGGCAGGTTGCCGTAGTTAGCAGAGCACTGGGACTGGCAGGCTGGCTGTCCTGGTGGTGCCACCACCCAGCTGTGTGGCACTAGTCACATCCCTCTGCAGCCCAGTTGTTTCCTCGTTTTCACTACAACAAGCATTGCTGTTGTGACATCCACGTGCGAGTTTCTGCGTGCACACGGGCATTCACGCCAGTCGGGTATGTTCCTGGTGGTGGAAGTGCTGGGTCATACAGTGACTCTATGTTTGACGTGTCGAGGAACTGCTGAACTGTTTTTCAGAGTGGCTGTGCCATTTTCCATCCTCGCCAGCCGTGTACGAGGGTCCTGCTTTCTCCGCATCCTCCCCAAATTTGTACGGTTCCTCCTTTTAATCTTAGCCCCCTTCATGGCTGTGAAGTGGTCTTTCATTGTGTTTTAGGTGCTGAGAAGTAGGGATGCTGAGCATCTTTTCATGTGCTTGTTGGCTGTTCATACATCATCTTGGGAGAAGGGTCTGTTCAACTCCCGTGCCCACTGACAGCCAGCAACTTTTAATATTTTTAATATTTGTAGGCAGCATAGCAGATCCTGTTTGTTTTTTAAGATGTTATTTATGTATTTTTAGACAGAGGGGAAGGGAAGGAGGAAGAGAGGGAGAGAAACATCTGTGTGTGGTTGCCTCTCGCATGCCCCCTGCTGGGGACCTGCCCGCAACTCAAGCATGTGCCCTGATTGGGAGTCCAACTGGCCACCCTTTGCTGGCAGGCTGGCACTCAACCCACTGAGACACTCCAGCCAGGGCGGCAGGTCCTGCTCTTCAAGTGGGTGGATCTGGGGGTGGCCTGGGGGCTCTCGGCAGTGACAGGGTCTGACGACCACCAGAAGCCAGCACATGCAGAGTCCCTGTGTCGGTCAGCAGGCTTATTTCACGCTGCAGCATCCCCCAACGCCAGCGTCCCAGGGACGGCACACTCCCATCTGTCTTCATCCTCGAAGTCCCTGACCCGGCTGCTCGGGTCGTGGGGCTCTACCCTGCTCTCCATACTGCTTTTCCTGGAGAGCTGTTCGGGGACTTTTCGGGGCCTCCCTTCGGCAGGGCTATTTGTCCGGCAGTTCTGCTCGCCAGTCCCGCTCGCCAGTCCCCTGCGAGAGCCCATCAGTCGGCCCCGCCCAGTGGGCGGGGTCTGGGAGGTGAGGTCTCCGGTGTCCCAGGAGGCGGAGACCTGGTGTCTGGGGGCACCAGTCCTGTCACCGTCCCCAACTCTCATTCTATGCAGGACTCCGTGACGTCTGTGACGGCCTCCTAAGATGAAAATGGGGGAGTGGTTTTGTAGTCTAACATTTTATGGAAAGGTCCTAGTTGACCCAGTGAAACTACAAAACTTCACTGAGGGATTACATTGTTCTGGAATGTTTGGTTCTCATCTGATTAAGGACGTTCACTGGCGCTTTGAATAGGCTGTCCTTTCTGTCTTTCGTATAATCATTTCTGGAAAAGGTTTCTTTGAGCACCTACTATGCACCAGGGGCCCTGCTCTGTGCTGGAGACATGAGGATGGATTCCGGCTTATCCCTGTCCATTAGGACGCACAGGGAAAATATGGAGACAGACACACGGACAAATAGTTGTGCCTGAGTGATGGTGTATGTGCTTCCGGGGCATGAGGAGGGCCGCATGAGAGCAGAGCGGAAGCAATCCCTGCCGGTGCGTCGGGTCATGACACAGCCTCCAGGGGGCACCATGTGGATTGCGCTAAGAGGTACATACCATGATATTTGTCACTTCAATGCGTCCACCGTGCTGTTTAACCGGCACCGCCACGTACACCTAAACTTCTCATAACCCCCAACAGAAGCTAGTACTTACTAAGCACTAACTCTCCAGTTCCCTACCGCAGCCCCTGGGAACCCCTCTTCTACTTGTTGTCCATGAACTTGCTTCTTCCTGGCACCTCGCTTAAAGGGAATTGTTGGGTATTTATCCTTCTGTGTCTGCCTTACTTCATGGAGCAGTGTTTTCAAGACGCGTGCATGTTGCAGCACGTGTTAGAATTTCATTCTTTTTTTTAAAGATTTTATTTTTATTATTTATTTTTAGAGAGGGAAGGAGGGAGGGGGAGAGAGACAGAGAGAGAGAGAGAGAGAGAGAGAGAGAGAGAGATCAATGTGCGGTTGCTGGGAGACATGGCCTGCAACCTAGGCATGTGCCCTGACTGGGAATCGAACCTGCGATGCCTGGTTCGCAGCCCGCACTCAATCCACTGAGCTATACCAGCCAGGGCGAATTTCATTCTTTTTATTGGCCGAATAATACTCCATTTCGTGTATTCAGCAGGTTTTAGAATCCAGTCATCTGTCGAGGGTCATGAGTTTTGTTTCTACTTTTTGGCCGTTGTGCAGAATGCTCCTATGACTATGGCTGTACAGATATCTGTGAGTGGCATTCACTTTTACAAATGTTTTATTTCAAATTATGAGACAACACATTTACTACGGGTCACTTAGAAAACGAAGACAGTTAAAATCGCTCATAATGGCATTGCTCACAAATACATTACTGACTTTGTTACAGTTAGTAATTTTTTTACATTATAAAACAAATTTTGTATCATGATTTATTTCTTTGAACATCATTTTGTGGTCATTAGAATCATTGAAAATATTTTAATGACTAAAAGGATAATTTTGTGGGTATGCCAACTTATCTCACTATTATGGATCATTTTGAGATTTAATATAAATTATATTGAGATGAATATAGTCATATAAGTTTTTGCTGATAAGTCTGCTATTTACTTAGAAATAAAATAACTGCATCAAAGATGTGAACATTTGAAGGAGCTCCTAAACGGCCAGGTTCCTGTCTGTAGTTCTCTGCAGCGACCGCAGAGTGTGAAGAGACTCTCCCTCTTCAAGGCCAGCGGAGCATTACTCGTGCTCAAAACTGCAAAGAATTCACAAGTGTTGGCCTCTCTATTCTGTGCTGCCCCCACTTGGGACAGCCTGTTGTTGACAAGTGGAGGCTGACGGATTAAGGGAGGGACAGACTCCTGTTTACTCCTCTAGGAGAGTGGCTCTCAACCTCTGTTCTGCCTCCTCTCCTTCACATGAGTCACACACCCTCATCTTCAACATGTCTCCTGGCAGAATCTTCACTCTGGAGACTGAGGTATGTGAGTATTTTCTGGGAAGGACTTGAGAATCACTGACTGCATTAGTCAGGGTTCTCCAGAGGGTCCGAACCAATGGGACATGTGGGGATGTATGTGTACATATAGGTGTGTGCTTATATGTGTATACACATGTACATTTATGTATATACATATAGGTATGTATATGTGTATACAAAAGGTATATTTACTTTTAGAAATTGGCTCGCACTGTTGGTGGCCCAGCAAGTTGGAATTTTATAGGGAAGGCCAGTGGGCTGGAGGCCCAGGGAGGGGCTGATGTTGCAGTCTCGGGTCCAAAGGAGTTTGAAGGCAGAATTCCTTCTTTCTGGGGGATCTCGAACTTTTTCTCTTAAAGGCTTCAACGGACTGGATCAGATGCAGTGACAGTTAGACTGGTGTTTGACCAAGTATCTGAATATCATGGCTTAGCCAAGTAGACACATAACGTAAACCATCCCACGGATCTAAAAAGTTTGGATACCACTGAGTTTAACATTCTCCTACATACCTGCAAAAATAAAATTAAACAATTAGTTACGGTAGGTTTTCCCGGGGGACACTAGAGGGCGCTATGAACAAGGAAAATGGAAGACCTGGCTCAACTGCTGTTTTCTTGGAGAACCACCACCATCAGCACTGCAGGGATCCCTGGGGTTCTCCACCCAAGGCCTTAGTTTCGCGGTTGAGAAAGCCACTTTCACCGTGAGCAGATCAACACTGCAAGGTTACAAGCCACGGCAATGACGGAGGCCAGAGAGAGGACTGTGGCTTTTCGACTCTGTATTTCATGTTCTTTCCATGTGGGGGCATTCTAACAATTTATATTAATTATGCAATAATTGTTTTAGTTTTTATATGTTATTATATAGTGACTAATACAAATTAAATAGTAATGATGGTTTGAAATACATATGGGTTATTTTGGTTCTTATAAGATGCATATGCCAAAGGGGCATGTACGCATATATATTTATGCTGATGGTGAGTGAAGAATACATATGACTTTGAAGTGCAAACTGTGAAACAATAACCTTTCAGGAAACCCAAATTATGTTTGTTTCGGGTTCATAGCTAGTTTTGATGAACGCTGTGAGGGTTCTTTCTTTCTTTCTCTCTTTTTCTCCTTGAGAATGGATGGGTGATTTAAAACTATTCCTAACCTATCTGGAAAATTCCGTATTTTTTTCAGACATCTTTTCTTTGTCTGCGTGTGTTTTACAGCCAACTCTTGTTAATCTGAAGAATGAATTCTATTGGTTGTTTCTGTCCCCCTTTAGCTGGGTGGCTGGGTTTAGTGTCTGCACTGGAGGGCAGGTGGGGAAAAGCAGCATCCGGTTGACACCTGTGCGTGTGTGTGGCAGCAGCCAGCAGGGGGCACTGTTTGCTGTATTTTGATTGCGTGAAATTGCCACATTTTCCACACTCAGCCTCTTAGAAATTCTTTAAAAATGATTATAACACAGATAGGAGTTTCGATGGAAATTCTAATACTGTTGGTCTCATATGCATATTTCAAACTTGCCAGAGCCCTCTTCCATGCCCTGAGAGTTGGTCTTAATCTACTTATCCAGCTACGAAAATGCACGGGAGTGTGATTACAGTGTGTTCTTAGACACATTGCATCCCGTAGGTCTGTGGGGAGAGTTTTCAGCATAATATTTGTGCAGTGTTAGGAATCCTGTCTAGCATGCGGGTCCTTCTTCAGGCTCTTAGTGGCCAATCAGCTCTGTATTTGAAAACGAGATTCTTTGGGAAGTTGACTTACTATTTTAGAGCATTTGGAGCTTCTTCCTTCCTTTCTTCCTCCCTCCCTCCCTCTCTCCCTTCCTTCCTTCTTTCCCTCCCTCCCTCCCTCCTTCTCTCCCTTCCTTCTTTCCCTCCCTCCTTTCCTCCCTCCCTGCCTGTCTGCCTTCCTTCTCAGCTTTACGGAGATATAATCAACACACCACACTGTACACGTTCAAGGTGTGCAGCATAATGACATGACATACGTACAGCACAAAATGTAGAACATCTTTTTAGAACAGGTAAGGAGTTTAGGCAATGGGAACAGGAAAAATAAACAACTAATTAAGTCATTTCAAAACATATACCAGATGACTATAAAGAACAACCCTGCTTTAGTAATTTATTATTGGATGAAGAATGAAAACAAATACACTGTTGATTTTGCATTCATCAAGGTGTTGAAAAATAATGGATAAGAGAAATACTTATATGGGGAACTTTATTTTCTCATGGAGTCATACAATTGCATAAAGTCATTCCTGTGGAAAAAATCTGACTGTGGCCCTGGCGGGTGTGGCTCAGTTGGTTGTGCACTGTCCCACAAAGCAAGAGGTTGCCAGTTCCACTCCTGCTCAGGGCCCGTGCCTGGACTGCGGTTCTGGTCCCTGGTCAGGGTGTGGACCAGAGGCAACCGATCAGTGCTTCTCTCTCACATCGATGTTTCTTTCCCTTTTTTTCCTCCCTCCTTTCCTCTCTCTCTCAAAAAAAAAAAAAATAAATTGCCCTTCCTATTAAAAAAATTTCTTTACGGTGGAATTATGAATGCTGGCATTGCTTTCAGCACGTACTCTGCACTTCCCCGTGTGTGGCTTAGGTCATTGAATTCCTCACCCAACCCCTGCACAAAAATTAGGTGGGTAATGAAGTCACTTGATCTTTCCATGCTCCTTGCAGCACACATTGGTTAAAATACAGCACCCAGGCAACCCCCTATTTCCTTAGCAGTTCTAACAGCCTTTACTGACCTGAGGATGGAAGAGGCCAGTCTTGCTTGGGGTTGCCCCAGGCGTTCTGCAAGACTCAGCCTCCTCATAAATGTATCACAGCTGCCTGTTTAGGAGGAATCTATCTACCCTGTATCAGTTTACTAGTTCCTTGCTACATGACTAAACTAATTTTTTCAGATAGTTTGAATGGAGTTGAGAAGACTATTGCTTTACTAAAAGAAGCAAACAAGAACGTTCGGAGCCTTACAGTCAGCTCCTCTCAATTTCCCTTTAATTACTCCTGAAGTACCTGTTAATGACTCGTTACTTATAAAAATAAATTATGGGTACTCTGCAGCGCTGTCTGTAGTTTCCTCTGAGTTCTGGATGGGGCTGCCACACCAGGAAAATGGGCCTGTGGCAATAATATGGGCATGTGAATCCAATCGCTTCATAATTTTATATATTTAATAAAGCGTGCTGCAGGGCGGTGGGCCTGCAGTGGGGTGGAGGCAGAGTGCCTCACGACAAAGACCACGTCTCGCCGACCACGCCGGCTGGGAGGTTCCACGGCACGGACCGTGCTCCGCAAGCAGGGCTGGCTGGCCTGCAGCCCGGCTGAGTGGGTCTCAGACACACTCGGTGCGTCCTTTCCACTTACCGTCTTCGCAGCGCGTTTGAGTTTGCAGTCATCTCACGCAGATGGGAGAGGTCCCAGTGAGCTTCAGACTCCTCCCTTTCTTCGGAAGCAAAACCCTTTTTCAAATAAAATGACACACGGCACCCCAGCCTCTCAGGATGAAAGCCAAGCGGTTAGTTTGGGGAGGAGCGGTCCGAATATTAGGGTCTTGCCCAGATGTCCCCCAAAGGGACGTCACCCTGACCCGTGGGGATGTCAGAACGCGGAGTGAAGAACGCTGACGTGGAAGGTGGAGGTGTTTTGTCCTTGCATGCTGTCTGTTTTCCACCCGCTCTTTATGTCCGTCAGCTGCCTGCGTGGACAGGAGCGTGGCTGTGGCTTCCTGGGAACCAAACTCCAGCCCGGGGGCTGGCTGACGTTTTCTTTAAGAGCCGGGTAGCGAATATTCTCGTTTTGGGGTCATGTGGTCTCTGTCACAGCTCCCTGCTCCGCCGCTGTAGTGCAGAGACAGACTACACACGTGCAGATGTATGTATGAGCGTGGTCGGGTTCCCAAAAAGCTATTTGTGAGCACCCCGTTGGCTGTCTTACCATTTTCACATGGGACGAAATGCTCTTGTTTTGTTCTGTTTTTCAACCATTTAAAAATGGACGAACAACCCCTAGTGCCCAGGCCGGATGCTGCGAGGTGCATTCGGTCTGTGCGCCAGAGCTGGCTGATTTCTGCTTTAGTTACTGTTTAGCTGTTACTTTCTTTAGAAAAAAAGGGAATTGTATGCGTTCAGCTGAAGTTCAGATTGGGCGTTTGTAGTTTATTTCAGCTTCTCCGAAACCTCTTTCTCCTTTTCTCAGACTCCTGAATGTGGCTGCTTGGTGTTCTGGAGGCTGCTAATTCCTGATATAAATGTTCTCGTGTGTGCTGCGCGGAGGGACAGTTAAACACAGACTAGGGTGACGGACCCGGGCTGTGTGCGGTGTGGCTAAACTGCTTGCGTAAAATTAAAACACAGTTATTTTCCATGTCATAGTTGATTTCTCCCCAGTTGTCTCCTATTTTCTTCCTAGCAGATTTTTTTTTTCTCAGGAACAAATGTCAAAACCCAGAGTAGAGAAATGTGTGCCTTGGTCTCTGAGGTCTCTATCCTTGGCCGCCCCCTCCCCACCCCACCCCCCATCACACCGAGTGTGAGATGTGAAGGCGTGTGAGAACGGGAGACACAGTCAGCAGCGAAGGGCAGGAGGAGCACACGGGACCCTGACTCACGCAGCCGCGTCCCCTGAAGGAGGCCGGAGGAGCTGAGCCTGGCCTCTCCACAGCTCCCCTGCTCCCCCACTGTCCCCCTGACCCCCTGACCCTGTCTCCCCTCCCCCTCCCCCTCTATTCTCCTCTATCCCACTGGAGCCCTGCCTGGTTGGAGGGTTGGAGAGTGTGAGGAGGAGGGGAAAACCTGAGAAAAGGCGATCTGTGGGGACCCAGCATCCTTCTCCCTCACTCCTTCCTCCCGTTCAGGGACATCGTTGGGGCGGAGCAGCCCAGACAGCATGCAGACGTAGACCGGGGTGTCCTCAATGACCCTGAGGCTGGGTGGCCCCTGGATGAGCCTGGACAGATGGACAGTGTCAGGCGAAGCAGGGAGGGTGGTGGTTGGCGGCCTTGGACTTGGAAGTGGCAGACAGAGGGGAGCCACTCTGGGCTCTTGAGCATGGGAGTGACCTGAGACGGTGGGTCATTTGGGAAGCTGATTCTAGTTGTCTTTAGGAGATGGGCCACAAAAACAGCAGGCAGGAAGGTCAGGAGGCTGTTCCTGCAACACAGACCTGCATTAGGAAGACGGCTGTGGGTAGAAAGAGGGAGTAGACGGAGGGAGGACTTCGAGGGACATGGGAGAAGTGGGTGACGGGTGGAAGGGTCATCATTACCCTTCTACAAAGCTGTAGAAGGGTAATTATGACTCCTGGCAGTCATAGTGTCTGTGGCGATTGCTAGGTTAATTGCAATTCACAGCAACCCTGTCAAGTCCTGTGGCCAGGGTTCCTGCGGTGTGACCCCCCCACCCCCTGCACAGGTCGAGGCTGGAAGTGTGGGGAGTCAGGCAGAGTGCCCAAGATCACCTCACAAGTTAGTGACAGAGCTGAGGTTGAACCGAGGCCTGCAACTCAAGTCCTGTGTCATTGTCATATCAAGTGACTTCCTACAACTTCCTGGGCCATTGAAAGCACTTGTTTAAACCTTATCTTTGAGGCCAGATAACAGTTTCCTGTTCCAGCTCTGCGTGTCCTGCCAGTTCTGTCATACTTGACCTTCTTGCTATTTTGGGGCTCAAATAAGTGTTGGGGAAATTTGGGGGAGTAAATCCTTCTTCCTTTTTCTGGGGAAGTGTCACCAGTCTGTCGCAGTCACTTAACGATATGTTGTCTAGGACACTAGGGACAAGCTTATATTGCTTAGGGAACTAAGACTGATTCTTTGGTATGCTGGACAGACTTATTTAAAGGATTTTGAAATGTACATTTTGCTCTCTTGAAATGCTGCTTGAGACGGAACTCGTGTCAGTAAAAAACAGAAATGGTGGCAGAAAAACAATTTTTTGAAAAGCAAGACACAAACAAGTCATATCTGAGTGCCAGTAAACATTCAGGGTAAGCACTCCCTTCTCCCGCAAGACTCATGTCTCAGAGCGTCTTTGCGCGTACGAGACGAAACTGCGTCAGGAGGCTGTGGCGTCCACAGGGTTTGGGAAGTGCTTTTGCAGGACGAGTCCCTTCAGTCGAGTGTGTTTATCCCGTTGCAGCTGGGGCTACAGGCACCTGACCCTGGGCTGGCTGGCCCCCAGCCCCGCAGCAGCTGCGTTTCTTACGGGAAAGGCAAAGGCAGCTGCTGGGCTCCTTGATTTTCCCGAGCCGGGAAGCTGTCTGGCCTTCCTCTCTCCCAGGGGTTCTGGGCCATAAAAAGGGTCAACGTGGGTCCCCAGGAACTGCTTTCACTTCCTGAAGGAGGAACTGTTCGGGCAGCTCCAGTCTTGGTCTCAGACCTGGATTTGAGTGTCAGCCCTGTCACTCACAGCCCCTTGTCCTCTGTCATCTTCAGTTTCCTTGCACAGGAAACAAGGAGGACGCAATCTGACAGCAGTGTGAGGATAAGTGGGAACAGTTTGCGCACGGCTAACACATCACTGCGTGTAGTGAGGGCACGGAGGGCGGTTCCGCTGGAGCAGCTCATGCTGTCCTTCCTTCTCAGCGTCACCTCCCCCGTGGTGCCGGGATCAGTGACCCGTGAGGACCGAGGAGGCCAGAAGGCCTCCCAACTGACCAGTGAGCCAGGAGAGTGGGTCAGGGCGCCCCAGGCAGCCGAGTCCATACCTGCTTATCCTGCCTTCTGAGGAGGTGCCCGGTCTGTGCTGGACCCAGGCAAAGTCCCCCGGGCAGGACACTTGCCGTGGAAGTCAGGGTCTGCCCGTCTCTGCATCTGGGCGTTTCCATGAGCCTGTGAAAACCGGTATTTAAATATCTATGAGTTATGTAATTAGGTGCTTGTCACCGTGTAGGTTTAGCACATGGCTGTCATTCCTGACTGAAGTTGCTTGTTTAATGGTCTATGTGACTGTCAGCTCTGTGAGCCTAAGGACCTCGTTCATCTCTTCGATGGACCCTCGGTGGCTTGGGTTCCACTGCGAACATGACTGACAGGTGAATGCACGGGCGCGGAACACTGAGCCTCACCCAGGGCTGGGAATGTGATATAGACTCCATTACTGCCTGTTGAGTAAATGCATTTTTTTCTTCCTTTTTAATTGTGTTTATTGATTTGAAAGTTGTGGGCTAACATAATACAATAAAGCATATAAGTGCACAGACCTTAAATGTACAGCTCAATGGTTTTATAGATGTGTAAAATATAGACATATAGGAGATATATATAGATATATGAAATAGATACATCCATCCATCCATTCCCATGTAACCAACAACCAAACTGAGATGATGTTCCTGGCACTCCTTGAGGTTTGTTTTTAGATGGCGATGTGTCTGTGTTATGTATTCTAATTTTAACACTAAAACTTACTCAGCTATATTTTATATAACACTTACCGTGTGCCATACCAAGGGAGATACCTGCAGAAAATAAAAAATATACTCTGCCTTCCAAGAGCCTTCTGATTTGGTTTGCAAGATATTTTGGTATTTACAAAACATGAAATAATCTAGGAACCAATTGTTTACCAAAATGAGCACTGTAGACTGACAGTTTCTAGGTTTTTAATGACAGAATTCTTTCTTCAAATTAAGACTTACTGGGAGTGGTCCTGACCGGTGTGGCTCAGGTGGTCGGATGTCATCCCACAGAGTGAAAGGTCGTGGGTTTGACTGCAGGTCAGGGCATGTGCCTGGGTTGCAGGTTCGGTTCATGGTCAGGGGCGTGCAAGAGGCAACCGATGGGTGTTTCTCTCTCACATCCATGTTTCTCTCTGTCTCTCTCTCTGAAAAAAGAAAAGACTTGCCTGGAGCAAGGGGCCCCTCCCCACCTGGATGGGTGTCAGGACGGCCACCAGGGAAGTCCCGTGGGAGTCGAAGCAGGTCACTCCGAGGAGTTGCTTTCACTTCCCGCCCAGCGCTTGTCCTGCGCCCGGGGCTGGGAGCCTGGAGCTGAGTGGTGCCCACCCAGGAGGGGAGGAAAGTGGGCTTCCAGCCTGGCACAGAAGAAGCACAAGGAAAAGGAGGCAGGAAAAGGAGCCTGTGTTCTGTTCCCATCGTGGGGCTCTTAGGGGACCCAGGAGCCGTACCTGGGACAGATGATGTGACAAGGGAAGGCTCACTCAGCATTCCATTAGATTTCCTCATGCATTTTGTTTATATTTTGCTCCAAACAAAGGGACGTCAGCTCTCTTTCTCCAGCTAGCCAGATCAACCCTGGAACACAACTTCAAGGAAAAGGAAGTGGAGGAACGTGGGTGGTGCCCTGGGGGCAGGCTTGGGGATCTGTGATACCCCAAGACCCCTCTCCTGTGGGACTCAGCACACTGTCACAGGGCTGTTTGAGATGGGAGCTGCCCGGAGTGGGCGGGGAGAGGGAGAGGAACAGCAGAGGAGACGCATGCATATTTATAGCCTCTAACGACCACGTCGTGATGGTGTGGGAACAGAGCGTACTCTTAATTTTAATTGCAAGTAGGAAGGCTGTTAGCAGGCTGAGATGCGCTGAGCCTACTTCCACCGAGGCACAGAGCTACAGTTTGCCTCTTAGAGAGGCATCTGCTCCCACAGGTGAGTGAGTCGCCATCAAATGCAGTTAAATGACAGTGTACTAACTGGATCCTAGCACCTGAAAGAGTTGTCCTTGGCAGTGACCTCTGTGTGCCAGCAAGGCCAGCTGTCCCACTCTGAAAGCGTGACGCTCCACTTGGCTCTAAAAAGGGGCCTCAGACTCTGAGGGAGACAACTTTCGAAAGTGATCACGCGAAAGCATGCCTTTGCTGGTGACATTTTTGCTTGCCGTTCTGTGGCTGCTGAGCTGACCCTTGGTGACGAACATGTGTTAAGTGTCAGCTGTATACCATGCACTATGCTTGACGTAGAGATAGGCTGCGAGCAGAACTGCAAGCTTCTTGCTCCTCGTGGAACTAATACAATATAATATAATATAGTATAATATAGTATAGTATAGTATAATGTAATACAGTAGATATAAGGTGAATTCCAACTCAGCATATTAATGCTCACAGATGTACACTATTTAGTAGCAGTATGGGACTTTCTCTCTCTGTCATAATATTACAAGAGAATTCTTTCAGATTTATTAACAGACTCTTTAACTATCACATTTCATGGGGAAAAGAAATAGAATTTGACAGCTAACAGGCGAAGCCAAATATGAAGATGGAAAAAGTATATACATATCAACGATGAGAAGTGTAGAATTCATAGTCTAGGGAGGTCTTGGGTGGCTTTCAGATTTTAAAAAGTGTGTCTGTGAGTATTTTAGCACCGTTTTATGTTTAGCTGTTCGAGTAAAGATATATCTGAGACCACTAAACATAAGTGACATAAAAATATTGCAGGGCACTGGTGCTGTGGTCCAAGGCAAAAACGTGCTCACTTGTCTAATTTCTGGGGGGGAGTGAGGGAGCACATGGAAAACGAGAGGAAAGATGGGTAGGGTCTTGTCAGGATTGTCAGCCTGAAAAATCAAACATGTTAAAATAATCCTCACACATGTTTCTTATTTGTAAAAAGCAAATGGTGCTTAGAGAGGGTTATTTAAAAAGAACAAATTTAAAATCCTTTCCTTAAAAAAGAAAAGTACCTGTGTTAGAAAGAAAAGAAAAGATTAATTACCCAATGTTTTATTTGGAGTTTTACCTCAAACCCAAGAATTCTTGGTCATTTTCAAACTTGGGGCTAAGGAGTTTTTCTGTTCCAAATTAAAAACGCAGGCCACAATCTGTCAGTTACTTTCATGTGTCTTAAATGTAAATTTTAGGAATAATGTACAGAATAACAGTGCAAAAAAAGGTAACCAACGTTTACTATGTTAGCAGAATAAAAGTAATTTTCCTAAAGGTCTTCTACGAATATATTCATACTATTTGTATTCAAAAGTGAGGACAGAATACACTAACTTGACTGCTTAAAGCTTTCTTGTTCTGGTTTTTAAAAATCAAAACAAAAACCCCTAGATTTTCTTGTCTCCTTTGAGTTTTATGAACCATAATGGCAGTAACTCGAGAGAAAGTGTCTGAAAGGAACTCATCCATAATTCCATAATTCACTTATTCCACATTCTTTCCTCCTTATGCCGATGCGTTTTCTAATCCTTGTGATTGTAGTTGATTTGTATCCTGTACTTCTTTTCACTCAGTGAATGCCTATATAATCAACTTTACCTAGTATAGGCGTAAAATTTTGAGACGTGTTTAGTTCCTTAATCTCATCTACACTCAGTGCCAATTTCTAATCTAAAAAGTCTAGTAGATTTTTAAAAAATAGGAACAGAATCGTTATTCCATCGGGGGAGTGTGTGTCGGGTGGTGTTCTGAAATACAGATCTCTGGAAAAGAAACACACGCCAGCACAAGCCGTTGTGAAGACAGCGGGCATCTTTTTCTCTCGGACTCTCAGCGCCACAGAGGGAGTTCCCAGGTTCGGCTGAGTATTTTCGTGCTGAGGAACGCCTTCTGGAGAGCGAGAGTTAATTTCCATTAGAACAAATCTGGGAACTCATTTCTCTCTTCAGGCTGTCTGACATTTACAGGAGAGTGAAACCAAGGTGAGCCAATGCTTTATTTTACTATAAAATGTTTTATTCAAACTATCCTTTTGTATTAAAATAAAAAAAACTGCATGTAATTTTGCTATACCTAACATAGTCCGTTTTCCCTCTTTTACTCTCGTTTGGCAATTTGATTATTGAATTGCGAAAAACAACCAGTGTTCAGAGAATTTTTACGTGGAGGGGTACCAAAAAAAGACATGTTAGTGATGAAATAAGCCATTGCTTGTGTTAAAACTGAAGGTGAGTCACATAATTGTATCCATTAAAAGAAACTCTTGCATTGCTTACCTCTGGCAGGGACTGTGGATAAGATGCTAAGTTCATAAATAAACGTGCTCGCAAATTGTTTACATTCATCAGCTTCATCTCACCACAGAGTCAGCACGTTAACTCATTTCACGAAGACTTATTGAGTACCCCACCTACTACGTGCCGTGTAGTTTGTTAGACATGTGCACGTGACTAAAAGTGGACTCTCCCCTCAGGCTAGACGGTAACTCACAGTGCGGAGAATCACACAGATTGCAAAGAACACCGTGAAAGTGTCACAAGAATTCCATGAGGCAGATACTGGTTCATTTCATTCTGAATGATGAAATGGAAACGTGGGACACATCCCAGGGTACCGAAGGCTGTCTCAAAGGAGTTTCTTGTACGCCCACTCAGGTGATCTTCCCAAGCTCCACAGGTAGAAATGTCCACCACGGCTGAATGCAAAATAGGGAGCAACACAATCAGGAAAGTACCACTCAAGGTTTACGGGCGTCCAGAGTGTGAGAGATGGCCTCTGGGAGGGGGTGGGTAAAGGACGTGGCTGCAATCCGCTGGATGGATTTCACCCTGGAAAGGGCTTAGGAGAGCTCCTGTCTAGTGGGGAATGGCTCTTCCACATCTTTGATGCCAGACCAAGAAGTTCAAATAATATTTGCCAGGAAATCGAGAACCATCTGAGGTCTGTAAGCAGGAGAGTGACACATCAGGCAGCAGTTCTGAACACAGGAGTTGCGAGCCCAGATGCCCATAGGGACCAAGCAGGTAACAAGTGAAACGGGGAGGACGTGGTGGAACGAGAGGAGGATGCCTTCTCCAGGGGCGATTGCGGGTCCGTGCTGCAGGCCTGCGGCCGCTCGCCCACCACAGAATTACGGTTCTCTTCTGCACACGCGCTTCCCTGCCTCAGATTGCATCTTCATAGCATGGGTGCCCATCGACACAGAGTTACAATTACCGTTCTGTGTAGTCGTCTGTTAGACCCTATAGACAAAGGAAATACACACACACACATTAATACTGACTTTATATTTACCTACGTAGTTCCCTTTTGCTTGTGTATTTACTTCTTCTTGGCCAGCAAGTTATTGCCGGTGTTCCGTATTTGAGCATGAAGGCAGCCCTGCAACATTTCTGGTAGGGCAGGTTACTAGCAACAGACAATTCCCAGTTTCTGTTTATCTGGAAATGTCTGAATTTGTCCTCCATTTTTCGAAAGATAGTTTTGCTGCATATAGAATTCTCAGTGGAGTTATTTTCTCTTAGCGCTTAGAATGAAACCTGCCCGCCTCCCTGGTTTCTGCTGAGAAACCAGCTGGTAATCTTATCGTTAATCTTATAAGATATGACAAGTCCCTTCTCTCTTGCTGCTTTTGCGATTCTCTTTGTTTTCCAATACTTAGACTGCAACGCGTTCCCACGTGGGCCTCTTCGAGTTTCTCGTACTTGAAGTTCATTGCACTTCCTAGAAATGTAGACCGGTGTTTCAGCCACGACCTATTCACTTTTCTTTCTCCCCTTTCCCACTTCTCTTTCTGGGACGCCTGTCACGTGTTGGTGTGCTCAGTGGTTCTTTCAGGTTCTGCTCAGTTTTCTGAATGCTTTTTTTCTTTCTTCTACTAAGATTGGGTAAATCTCAGTTGACCTGTCTTTAAGTTCCCCGATTCTTTCTTCTGTCTGCTTAATGCTGTTGAAGCATTTCAGTTACTCTGCTGCTCAACTCCAGAGTTCTTTTGTTTTGTTTTGTTTCTTTCTACAATTTTTGTTTATTGGTGTAATTTATTTGGTGAGATAATATTTGCATGGTTTTCTTTAGTTCCTTGCAAGTGGTTTCCTTCAGGGTTTTTTGTGGGTTTTTTTAGTGTATTTTAAATAGCTGGCTTAAGTCTTTGCCTAGTAAGTGTAATGTTTTGGGTTCTTCAGAGACAGTTTCTATTAGCTTTTTTATTCCAGTGTGTGGGCCATATTTTACTGTATCTTTGCATGTCTTAGAATTTTTTGTTGGAAGCTGGATGTTTTGAATACTGTAATGTGGCCACTCTGGAAATCAGATTTTTCCTCCTTCCCACGGTTGGTTGTTTCTGCTTTTTTCTGTGTGCGGTTGCTCTCGTGGGTTTGTTAGTGAGTTTTCTGATCTAATTTTGTGACATCTGTATTCCTTGTTGTGTATGGCCACTGAAGTCTTTGTTTGGTTATCTGAGTGATCAGCTAGTGATTTGACAAATATTTCTTTAGCTATCTCAAACAAAAGGAAGGAGGAGAAGGAAGAGGGGATGGGGAAGATGAAAGAAAAAGAGAATAAAATCAGAGAGCCCGTCAGCTGTGTGTTGGAACATACCTTCAACAATTTGTCGTGTGGTTTACAACTCTGCCTTAGCCTTCACTTCCTGTTTGTGCAGAGCCTGTGAGTCAGCGGGCAGTGAGAGGTGAGGGCCTACTCGGGTCTTTTCTGAGCACCTACATCTACCCCGCTCTGGGCATGCGCATGAGATTCTAGATTCCAGGGAATATGAGAGAGCTTCTCAAAGCCCTTGTTTCCCAGAGGGTGTCCCTCCTAGCCTTTCCTCCTGGGCTTTTTGATATGTCTGCTGTTTGCCCCAAACAGTATCCCTTGCCCTAAGTGGCAGCAAATAATTCATTAGCCTTTAAACGTTTTCAACAAGTGCTTCCTGGGTGCTCATCTCTTCACCCAGGGAGAGTTCTGAATTAGGTGATATAAATACGAGCCTTCTGCACCAGACCCTCAGGGAGCACCAGGAAGGTCCAAACGAATAGTGACACCTCTTTGAAAAGACAATGTGCTCTGTTTCTTCCACTGCCAGGGACCCACTCCAGGGAAGTGGGTCGCCATCTTCAAGACCACTGTTGAGCTGGGTTGGGGGAGGGGGGTGGGGCCAGGAAAAGTATAAAAATGCTACACATACCTCTTATTGCTACTTAGTTGCCTTTTTCATGATTATGTGTTCAGCTGGTTGCTGTAAACACTTCACAGTTGCCAGACTTCAGACGAAGTGGATTCTGACAGTTTTTGCCAGTTTATTCATTGTTTTGTGGATGGACTTGCCCATGGAATTCCCTCCTTCACTGTTTTTACAGATAACACTCTGTGCACATGTGTCTTAAAAATATTGTGTATGTAAAAGAAAACATATGTATAAGCCATGTGCTACCTCACTACCTTTGTTAGGAAGTACATCAGACAAGGGAGAGGTTGTAGCATAGGGGAGGAGGAAATGGAGGGATATTGGTCTATCGTACTTAACTCCAGGCACTGAACGCAGTATAGTCTTCCCAGAAGGTTGTGTGGATGGTGTATCTTTTCCACTAGGGGACAGTGTTTGGTTGCCTGTAACATAAGATGGCTGACACTGCCTCCAGTAGATGGGACTCTATTTGACTCAACGGGAACCCTGGGACGGACTGGCAGGGGCCAGAGCAGTAGCCCGATGAGGCTGTCAGGCACTCAAGCTCTGTCTGCCTTTGTCTTTCCCTGTCGTCAGAGCAGTAACTCCACATCCTCTGCGGTTGCCTTTGGACCTCATGGTGGCTGCTGTAGCTCTAGAGGTCTCCTGTGCATCCAAGGCAGAGCATTGTCACAAGCATTTTCCTAGGTTTTTTTTTTTTGTGATTGTTTTTCTAACTTGGGACAGAAAATCCTCCTCAGAAGACTTCTTAATATTTAATGAGCCACGAAGAGGCCACCTGCCCACTTATTATCAGTCATTGGCCAAAAGCAATGATACTACCATGATAAGTTGTGATTCTTTGGGTTGAGAAAGGGCTTTTCCTTCAAGCAATCAAAAGATCAGTGTTCTGTGAGCCAGGAAAAAAGAAGGAGAATAGCTGTTAGGTAGGCAGAAGCCAGGAGGCATGGCCGATGAGGGTGGAGGTGGCAGCTGCCTGCTTTGTCCCAGACCATGCCCCGCCCTGGCTGCAGCAGGTGGTCATTGTCACTGGGGGAGGCGGGGCTAGAAGGGAGGGTCAGAAATGTAAACTGTCTAGTCCCGTGGTCGGGGTGAAACCAGAAATGTCAGCTCAGAGCCAACACAGGCTGCAGCCTGTAGTGTGTCCCAAGCTGGACCAGGAGCCCAGAGCGCGTGTCAGGGCCCAGGGAATGCAAACGGAATTCTGGTTCCTGGCTCTGGTTTTTGCCCGGTGGGAGTTCACGGAGCTTTGAGAACTGGTCTCTGACAGGTGTGGCCATCTCCAGGTCCTTAGACAATTGGTTACCTCTGGGTATGAACAGGAGATGGGGGAAGGGTTTTTCAGGGCCAGGCTGAGAGACTGGCAAGAGTCCCAGACCCAGGAGGAGCCCAGTGTACTGGGCAGTGACCAAAGCAGGAGCCTGGGGACAAGGGACAGAGGTGAAGCCCTATTATGTGAGGGTGGGAGGCAGTGTGCGATTAGGGAACTGGGGGTTCTCTAACCAAAACTGGGACTTGAGGGAGGGACTGGCCGTCAGTGTGGCCTGATGTGAGACCCCAGTGTGGAGCTGGCTCGGGTTGGATCAGAGCTCTGCCGTCTCAGGGTGGGGGGGTCATGGGAATTGAAGACTGGGCTGAGCCTGCTACAGATGTGGGCTGGGCAGTCCCAGCTGGGGAGGGCAAGGAAAGGACTCGGCTTTAAGGGTTGGATACAGGACATAACATGGAGACGGCATTTGTAGGTGTTGGCGAGAGGAAAGCGATGCTGGGGTTTGAGCCTCAACACGAACACGGAATGCCGAAGCAGCAGCCATTTTTGCAGCTAAAGCCCTTGGGTCTGCGCTGCCCATTGGACGTCTGGGTAGGGGTGTTGGTCATCGATGATACGAAACTGGGCTTGGGAGAGGGGGGTACTGCGTGGAGGCGAGGCCGGACCATCCACACCAGGGGAATGGGGGCTGAGACTGGAGAGGGAGAGGGCGCAGAGACGGAGCTCAGCATGTTGCATTTCCCTGTGCCAGTCAAGGACCAAGATAAAAAATTTAAAAAATGAAGGGTCCCATCGTCCTCATGCCCCAGATATGGTTTCATATTTATTATTCCGTATGACTTCTATTTATAGTAATTGTTGGTTATGGATGATCCATAAAATTCTTTAGAGAGATTTTTTTTAATGCCAAAAGAAGAATTTTTTTCAAGATTTTTTTTTTAATGCCAGAAGAAGAATATGTTGCATCTTTGCCCTTCATTACGTGATCAGGCAGCAATGCCTCCTAGCACCGCCCTCACAACTGTTCTGGGCGGACCCTCTTCTGGCCACGCCCCGTGCTGGGGAGGGGCATTCCTGTAAGCCAGGAAGGATTCTTTTTTTCTGCATTAAATTAGAGGTGGTTGTGAAAAGATTCATAGTATGGGAAAAGAAAAATCATTAACACCTATATCATAAAATGAATGGTTTCATAAGTTGGTGTAAGAGTACATAAGCATAAGTAATTCGTAGGCTTTATGTTCTTAACGGAATGGTGAAAGAGTTATTGGAACCTGTGATCTGGGGGGTAGAGGGGTCGATTCGTTCCTCAGACACACAGGGCACATGTAAAGAAATTTCCAGAAATGAGGTCATAAGTAGAGATGAGGAAACGAGGACACTTTCGAGAGTGAAAGATGGTGTCAGGAATAATTACACCCTGGAACCGCTCTGGGCAGACAGAAATGAAGTCACCCCAGTTCTGCACCTCGGTTGTGTGATTCTCAGTTCCCATGGTTCCAGGTGAAATGAGAGGAGGGTGAGGCATTTCCTCCCTGAGCTGGCCTCTGAGTGGAGGCGCTGTCTTGCTGTGAACCACGCTGGTGGTTCGAGGGCCTGGAAACGCCAGACTGGGACTGTGCTCCGTGTTCGGCTCTTCCGGTGGGTTTTCGAGTCGGGGAAGGAGTTTGGAGACTGCTGAATGGATTCGGGGCCCAGCCCTGTCGGTGCTTAATGACTTCAGTGTGGGTTTTAATCTCTTGCCCAAATGTTATCTTACCTGCCCAGACAAGCCCGGCCCCATTGCCGGAGAGTGTGGGAAAACTGACACTGCCCGAGCAACCAGGGAAGCCAAGAAGTGTCTGAAGGTGGGAAGAACTTGCATTAGTGTTTCTTTTAATGTAGTCTGTCCACGTACAACTTCAAACCTCTGTGTGGTGTAGGGACAGCCCAACACCCTCCCGTGGAGGGAGAAAAGAAAAAGGCGATTGAAAAATACACAGAGCACAGCTCTCTTTAATGTTGGAGTTCGCTACTGGGAAACCGGAAATGCTGAATGTAATAAAATGTTGACAGCAGTTTCACTTACCGTGCGGTAACACTGGGGCAGAGCGACCTCTCTGGCACCGAAGGCCATCGGGAGAGTAAAGGAGGCGGTCGTGGGGATTTGGAGTAAGCCGCAGATTGTTACCATCTGTGCACGTTACAGACCTTTGCAAAACCAGAAAGCCAGGACCCAGACTGGAGGGTAAGTATATTGAACTCTGGGGTATGTTGTTAGAGGAAACTGGTCTGGAGGTTTAAATACAATACTTCATAAAACCTGACAACTTTTTTTTTTTCTGGTGACAGAGTTACTAATAGTTCATTTGCCTAGAATCTGGAGTGTCTGGCGGAGTTGTTTTGTGCCTCGTGTGGGAAACACCATTGCTATAAACCTTTCCTAGGTCTGGCCTTCGCACTTGTGCGACGTCTCTGCCAATGCAGAATTATTGGTAAATCGCTCTGCAATCCGATGGTTCTTAGATGACTCGTTTTTGCGTGCTTTCCAGAAACTGTGGGGAAGGGGGTCGTCCTGAAACACGTTTCAGTGTTCTGAACAATTAATTGGTTTGTCGTGGTCATAGATGACTTACTTAGTTTGGACTTTTCTATTCATTATCCAAAACAAGGTCCTTTTGGATGAGCCTGCATTATGTAAATGTCTTTGATTTATTTTTTTTTAAGTTTTACGTTGTACGCACCCTTTAATCAGGACTCACGTTTGTTCAGGGATCTTGCACCTGAAATGATCAATTCTAGCCCTTGGAAAACTAGATTTACTGGGGATTTAGAGGGGTGGGTGAGAAGGGAGGAGATGAGATTTTTTTATCATAAAAAATGAATATATGTTTTAAAATAATAAGTGGTAAAGGAGAAGCCCATTTACCTAAAATGGTTACATAAAAAGAGTAAGTGGGACCATTAAGCACAATATTTGAATTCCCATTGAGAAATAGAAACTTTCTTGTAAATGGGTTTGGTATAGAGCACAGAAAATAGAATGTAATGGGATGATTTTAACTTGAAAATAGCAATTAACGACAGATTGCAGAAGTCAGCCAATTAACTGTCACTTAGTGCATTTCTATCCAACGCATATGAAAGATTGTTTACAAATAGGGACTATTTTTTAAATGTGCATATGAATTTAGTTTCACACTTGGCAAATCTTGGCTAGTTCAGCAACACTAAAATCTTAGCTCTTTGAAACTTAGACTAGTCTCCTGGATAGGGAATATTTCATGGGTAGATTTGTTCTTTCCTTGCAAGACCTAAGATCTTAATATTCAGCGAGAAACTCTTTGCCCCAATTTTTTTTTTTTTTTTGGTAACCTAAAGTTCTCAGAATCATCCAACATGGAGCATTTGGCTCAATTAAAATGAGGGAAGGTGGAAATAACTGTATGAATTCTCACACCTGTTGAACACTAGGTTAGCAGGGAAGTTGAATCGCATACATTAGTTCAAGAGTTTCATTCTGAAAGCTACTCACCCTAACTCTTCACTTTGCAATTAAAGTGTGAGTTCGAGTCCCTCCTAGTGTAGGTGCTCTCTCTCCCCTGTTAGCACCGGCCATCCCACTGCTCTTCTTCTTTTTAAAGCCTCATCTGAAGATATGTTTATTGACGAGAGGCGGGGGGGGGGGGAGAGAGAGGGAGAGAGAGAGAGAGAGATTGGCTGCCTCTGCAACCTAGGTATGTGCCCTGACTGGGAATTGACCTTGCAACTTTGTGGCGTCTGGGGGGAGGCTCCAAGCGACCGAGTCCACCAGTCAGGGCCCATGCTACTTCTTTAATTAATGATGTGGGGTCTTGGTTCTCAGTGTAGTCTTGGGGGAGTAATATAGCAAATGGGAAAGGGGCCATGAGGCTTTCCGGACACTGTGGTCCTATTTGATAAATTATTGCTTCAGAATGTTAAAGGGACCCCAGTGTCCCAAAAACATTCACACAATTCCCACATGTTTGCTTTTTTCTCGCTGCAAAGTGTAACTTATGGCAGGAGTAGCTGGGAAATCTGAGCTCATTATTGAAGAACAACTAATGGTCAGATGTTTAGCATACGTTTTGGAAATACCTCAGTGTGGGAAAATGTTTGGTAAAGTTTATTATGAAAGTGTTTATAATAAATGTAGTTTTTAATGTTTACATTAAGTATCTTAAAGTGTAAGAAAACAGTGCTAAATAGCCATGGTTGGTTGTCTACTGCAAACTGCACATGAGCGGGCACCCGAATGTGGTTCAGCAGAAGGCCTGGTTGGGACTACATACTGAGGCGTGTTAATGGTTTGCCTGGAAGTGTGCGGATGGGGGCAACTGTGGGCTCTTTACCTCCATCCCGCCTTCTTTTTGAAGTGATGTTTGGCGTTTTAGCTGCCTAGTGGTGCCCGCTCGGTAGGAATTTGGAGCATGCTCTGGCCTCAGCTGCTCCAGCGTGGGTCAGGGGCCGGGCCTCCTGGCTGAGGGCTGCAGCTGCCTGGGTGGGTCTGTTCCGAGTCAGCTTCCAGGTTAGGATTTCATTCCCGGCCTCCCTGGGGCTCTGGGGAGAGTCCTGCTGCAGGGGTTTTCCTCCTCGCAGAAACGCCCTGAGTTTGCCTCCTGGGACTGACCCAGCCAGGCCAGTCACAGGTCAGCCTCCGTCCAAACCACAGTGCAGCCCAGATATCTGCCTGCAAAGGCCTTGTTCTCACCCTTGTCCCCAGCTGACTCACACCTGGTGGCAGGGTGGTCCACATGACCATGACCTTGCAATGAATTGGTGCAGATCCTGGGGAATGACAGCACCCTTGCCTGAATATAATGGGGTGATTCGCTATTCGGGAAGGAGAGAAGGAAGATGTCAAGGTGTTACTTTAAAAATAGTCTATTTTGCAGTAGTGTCTGTTGAAAAGTTATTGCATATGCATTCACGTCGGTAGCTATATTCTCTGTGGCACTTATCCTGTGGGATTTAAACAACTACCAGCTCTCCTGGAGAATTTGCCATGCAAAGTCCCGAAGGTTTGGGCTGTGCCTTCCAAATGAGGGGAAAGGACACACGAGGCAGCAGCGAGCGATGTGAGTGTATGATCAGAGCAGAAATGTGTGGTGCAGGCCGGAGTGCTGCTGGGCTAGGGACTGGGGGGGCCACAAGCCTCCCCCCTCCTCCTCGGGGGTGAGGCTCTGCCTCCCCCAGCTGCCATCCCTGCCTGGTGGAGGCCTGCTGCATCCATCTGTGCCTCCGTGCTGCGCCTCTGCCCCCCCTCTGCCCACCCAGGCCGGCTCAGGCGGGCCCCCCTCTGATCCTGAGGGTGTGCCCTGACTCAGCTACTCCTGGAGCTGTGGTATTTCAGGTCTTCACCACACAGCGGGAAGAACCGCCCTACTTTCATGTCCTGCTCTCACTCGAGTTTTCCTCCCGAACTTACTCTCCCCCGAATCATCAGCATCCTTGTCAGCCATGGACTTGTTTCAGCCCTGTGTCTTCCAGCGCTCGGCCTCTCCCCTTCCTTGCTTTCTGGAAGGTGCCGTGTCCTGTTTCGCATCTGCTTCATTGGCTGCACCACTCCCTCCTGGCTTCTGCCTTTCCCAGGTTTCAGTCATGCCCTGTTCCTTGTTCTGCCCCTCTTCTTTATTCTGTCCCTGCTCCCCATGCTGCTCCTCCTCCGACCTCAGCGGCCTCTTAGAGGATTCAGTAACCCACTTCCCAGCTGGTCGCTGAGTCCCTACTATGCACCAGGCACCGCTGTAGGGCTGTAGGCCTTGAGGGTGGAACGTTGACAGACAGGCATGTCTGCTTCCTAGGGTCTGTGGCCAAGGGACGGGGAGAGGCCAGTGTGCAGGCCTCATCTGCCCCCCCCCCCCCCCACGGAAGCTGCACTTCAAGGAGGAATACCGCTCCTGTGGGAGCCTATGGTGGGCAGCTAGCCTGACCTGGGCGGGGGTGACTCCTAAACCCACAGCCACTTTGACCCTCACCTTGACCTTCAGTTTCCCCTGGAGGACCTGTCAGCACCTCTGATAAACCGTGGCTAAGAGAAAATGACCTTTCCCCGCAAGCTAGGTGTCCTCCATGCCGCCCCGTTTCTGGCAGCCGAACCAGTGTTTGCCTCCGTTGCGGGGGCTGAAAATCTGGGAATCACACTCGATTTCGGATTTCCTCTAAATGCCTCCCCAGTCAGTCCCCCACTTCTGACAGCTCGGGCTCCGTGATTGCTCTCAACTCCACTTCCTGCTTCCCATTCCCGTCGCCACTGCCTGCGGCCAAACCCTCACCACCTCCTCACTGCACTGGTTAATATTCATAAAGGGGCTATTTACTTATTCAGAGGAGATATTTAAAAATTACCCAAGTGGTTCACGTGCATGGTAGAAAAAATTAGAAAATACAGGTAAAGAGAAGGGAAGAAAGGAAAAATCCCATATTTACCACTTATTTAACATCCCTGTGAATGCTCTAATATTTATTCTCCTAAATTTTTCTCTGTATAGCTAAACATCTATATATCCAAACATTCTCACATATAAAAATATCTTACAAATTGTGATTTTATTATCTCTATTGTTTTGTAGCCACTTTTTATATTTAACCTTTAAGACTGTTTTTCCACATCTATAAATATAATTATTTGTAATAATTTTTCATGACTGCATTGTGATTTGGAGTAATTTGAGCTGTCCCTCAGGCTGGTGAAAGGACATTTCTTGGGCTGTGCACAGCGCCTTGCTTTCCCTCTGTCTGCGTTCTCTGTTTCTCGTTGCCATGCAGTGTCCTGAGCAGCAGGTGTGACCAGGCCCCTCCAAGCTCTAGCCTCTGCTTCAGGGGCATGGGCAGGCAGCTGTGTAAACAGGCAGACACAATATAGCCGCCGGTGCTCCAGGAGCGACGGACTGGGGTGGGTGACAGTGGAGCTTGCCTTGGAGTTGGACAGGCACTTACTGAGTTGGCGGTGGTCAGAGAGGACACCACGGGTGGGGAGTCCACAAAACGGGGTGTGATGGGCCACCAGTGGAGGCAGGTGGAGGCCAGATGGAGGGTGTCGGCAGGGCCACGACAAGGAGGAGGTGGCAGGTCCAGGGATGAGGGCCTGCAGGGGGAAGGCCCTGCCCACCCCACAGACAGCTGGAGGAGGCTAATTAAATGGTGAGGCGTGCAGTGCCAGCGTGGGCCCTGCTCCCCATGGCTTGTCATCAAAACCAAGACAGAGTCTGTGTTCGCATGATTTTCATCGTACAGGTTAAATCCCGAAACCCAGAGGTGACTGGGCAATTCATATTATTTTATTGACCTGCTGGATTTTTTTCTACTATACCAAAAAACAAGAAAGCCTTTTTTTAAATATCCAGGACTTTGTTTCCATTCTCCTAATATTCCTTCTGTTAGAATTCATTTGTGTTACTTATATGCATTGATATAAAGGCAGATTAGAATGTGTGTGTGTATATTTAGATCCTTGTCAACATAGTAACAATAAGCAAAAATGTAACTGTACCTCTCTAGGGAAGAAGCAAAATTTTGCTGTTCAAAGGTAATATATGTAATTCTACAATTAAAGGTCTGTGTCCCTTTAAAAGCACATCCCTTTGGCTGATGTCTCGACCCTTTTTTTGTGTTTCGTTCACTGTGAATTTTTAAATCAAGGAGCATAACTTGCTCCAGTTTTTTTAATAAGGAGAAGAGAAATTATTCAAGTTTCACAAAATTTGCCTAAAGTGGCACAGCTAATTAGCAGCTGAGCTGAAACCAAATCCAGGACTCTGGCTTCTGGTCCTGTGACCTCTCCAACCAGCCCCCACTGCCATCCTAGTGACAAAAACGAAGAAAAGAAAAAGCAAGGAAAGAGAAAAGAAAAAAGCAAAGAAGAGAAAAAAGTTGGAGAATCTAGC